>SPJY01007168.1:114236-146147 GCA_005191435.1 Raddia distichophylla | reverse complement strand
GGTGGCCAACTCAACACCCGGAATCCCTGACCCGATTCCACCTGGTCCAAACACAAGCAACATTGGCACCCGAAGCTTCCTCCACGAGTAGCCTTAGTCTTTAGCTGTCGCCATTGTAAGCTCGGGATCGGCGCCTCCAGGTCCGATCCCAGCACCTCTGTACTGTTTTCCACCATATAGTCAACAAGACTGGAGTAGAGCTATTACCCGGCAGTGGGGGCTCGAACCAGGGTAAACCCCTCGTGTCTCCACAGTTTGCACCGTTCCTCTCTGCCATCCCACCGTACGAAGGATCTGTACCCGGATCACCTAGTCGCACCAGGCCCTTGTTCGGGAAGACCGCGCGGCCCTAGCCTTCCGCAGGCTTGGCCGCCGCCCGGGCTGCTGAGAAGGGTTGTCGTTGGGCCTCACACCAACCACAAATTCGTCTGCCGGTCCGTGGACCCGCTGCTCTTCAGGAGCGCGATTCCCAGACACCGACAAATACATACATATACGCAGCGGAAATAAACGGTATATTACAAACCAGAGTCCGCAGCATAACGGCTCAATATTTACACGAGGCACACTTGCCTCCAAAAGAACAGAGTTTTGAACTTCATGAGTAAACAGTTCCAACATAAAACCAGGTTCATGTTCAGACTGGAGCAAAACCCAAAAGCAACATTCACCTAACCATCTATAAGTAAGAGGCAATCCAACACCAAAAGCATCCAAGGAGGAAACCGCAAACGCATCCCACGATCGTGGCCCATTGCCGGTCTCGGGGATCCCTAACAGTATGGTAGACTACCGTCTTCATCATCAGCACCTTCACTTCCATCCTCGTGACAGGCGTAGTCGCCATAGAGGTCTAAATTAACCAACAACAAGTATAGGGTCAGCACGCTTATGCGTACTGGCAAGACGCCCGCTACCTATAATGCTTACTGCGGCATCAAAGGAAAGGTAAGGGCTTAATACTCACAAGAGCAATTTAGTAAATGAGTGAGATTTAGTTATAATCCTTAAGAATCAAATTTTAAATGGCAACATAGCATATATATTTTCTTCCTTCCAACATCTACTAGTTGCCAACGCAAACTAGCCATAAGCTACTTCAACTTCTTTTCACACGGACTCCAATATATCGTGAGAGAGCTAAATCGACCCGTCTCACAGCCCGCAGGAGTCAAGCGTTAGAGAGAGTGCTAACAACACTAACTCTGGAGTCATCCCCTTCTATCTGCTGGGTGACAAGCATTATGAAGAGGAACCCCTACAAGGGCAGACCCATACGGATCTACGCGGAAGTCACCTGCGCTTCTCGATTCCAGGCTAAAACGACCCGGTCATATGAGTTCAGTGGCACAATTGTGGCCAAACCTCATTCCTAGGTAAGAAATCCTCGTTTCTGGCACGAAGGCAGCCATTCCGCTCCTTACGGCGAGCAACCGAAATCATTGCTTCATCGATTCTACAAAATCAATGAGCCTTGCTCAATGCGATCAACAAATCGCCAACTATCTCCAAACACCACTCGATCTCCAAATCGAGTTCAATAACCTTAAAAACCTTCGATCACCCAATCGAGGTTCATCACCCGGGTATTCCCAAACTTAGCACCATCGGTCTTCAAACCGAGAAATCAACTAACTAACCCATCCTAGGGTCGCAATCAATAATTCATAATGAATGAGAGATAGAACCATGATCATTTCATTAATGTGTGCTAGAGCAGGGTAATCCCATAATTATCCATTTATTGAACCTATCTCAAGTTTTAGTTCATTAAGCACAATGAAGGAGTCATGCTTTTTAAGTGATAGTTCCTAGGGTTTACCAAGGGTATGATTATCAATAATCAAGTAGATCAAGTTCAATGGCAATCATGATTAACAAGGGGATCATGAACAGGTTCAAATGCAGTTCAAATGGATAGGGCATGTATATAACATGATTATCGAATAGGAATCATCTAAGTCTACATTCATCTATAAAGCTATCCTACAATGTAGGTCATATTCATTACAGGTCATGATCAATTTTATTAATAGGAGCAACATGAACTATATGGGACTCTTGCCTTGTTGATCGGTTAATCCTTGGTCGTCGAGAGGGTCTTCTTCACGAGCTTCGGATCCTCCGAATCTATCGCACAAATTAACAGAAAGATCCAATAAGAACAAATGGAAAACCAAGCAAGGCAGCATGAATGCATATGATAGTCTTTTCATATCATTTTTGTATCCAACTTTTGTCTGAACGCTACGACTATGAAAGGCTTTTGGTTTCATGGAGAAATGTCATTCAGATTCATATAATTAACCATGACAAGAACTAATTCACCACAAGGGTGGGGTGGAGTGTGTGAGGCATGTGTTGTTATGACTATACACATACTTATCCAGAAAGTTCCAAGACTACCTAATTAAAGTTTTATTCATTATACTAGATTTAATTATCCAATTGGAGCTTAATCAAAACATATAAAGGGGTATCTAAAATGGTCATGGACCAACAGGGCCTATATACTTCAAATCACAGCAAGGTGTATGATTTAGAAACCCTAGCAAAATGAACTAATTTTTGGTTTATAAATAATAAAAGATATTACTCAAAGTAAGAAAGCTTAAAGGAACTCCTGAAATTTCTAAAGGTTACTGGCCTCTAATATTTTTATTAAATACTATACATATCTAGGAGCATAATAAAAAATGTTCATTAATTTTTTAGGTCATTTAATATTTTTATAAATATAAACAGTTTCTGTGAATATTCTACTATTGAAAAAGAGCCAAATAAATATACGAATTTATTTTCAATTGCACAATATTGACCTAGATTTTTTTTAAATACTAAATAATTCCAGGAGCACACATATAAAATTTTATCACCATTAGAGTTCATTTACTATTTTTAATAAATCGACAAACCATTTCTAGAATATTAAAAATAGCTAAAACAGGAATATCTTATGAATAGTATTGGGTATTGGGCCAGCCTGCAACTGTGCGGCCCAACAGCGCATGGCCCGGGCAGGGATTCAACGGCAGGAGGCTGACAGGTGGGACCAGCATGTCATACGCACGGCAACAGCGACGGCTCAGATTTAGTAGCTTAAATGAAATCTGACGGCTGTGACTTGATCAACCGCACGGATTTGGCGCAGCTGATAGGTGGGACCATGGACCTACATGGCAGCGGCTCCAAGCAAACGGACGAGCCAGATCGAGTATCGTTACAAGGATTTAACGGCTACGACATGTTGAGCTACAATGTCGTCTTCCACCTCCGGCTCCGGCGAGGGAAAGGCGACGCTACTGTGCCAGGTTGGCAACGGCATTGTGGTTGGCTAAACTCGAAACTAACGCCTGCTTTCTAGAGAGGGCATCGATCCGCAACCGAGGATGCATGAATCGGGCCACGACGTGCTCTCTAGAGGTAGAATGACATGCTAAGGCGGCGGTGAGCTCCGGCGAGCATGGACAACGATGCCACACACGGGATAGCCCCAAAGCGGGGCGCACATGAGCATCTAGGGACTACCTGAGCACTGGAAAGGAGTCGGCGCGGTTGGAGTCGAGCTAGCACCGAGAGGAGGCGGCGGCGACAACGGCTCCTATGGCGCGGGGGTTCTCCGATGGTCCTTGGGCCAAAAGAAGATGTCTAGGAGGTTAGGAAGGTCACAGAGATGCTTCGGGAGAAAAGAATCGATCAGAAGCTCACTAGCAACGAGCAACGCCAAAAAGGGGCAGAAAGCCAAGGCGGCGCATCGGCGAGCGATTTCGTCGAGTGGGGTGTTCCTCGAAGCTTGGGGCTCGCAGGCTAGCTACTAGAGGAGGAGACGAAGCTCCAAGACAAGATGTTGCGGGGTGTTTGGCTCTGGAACGCCCATGAGCATGCGACGGAGCTTGGTGGAGAAAAAGGCAGAGAGGAAAAGAGACAGCGAGCTAGGGCGAGTGCTTAAATGGCAAAGGCACGGCAACGGCTGGATCCGGGTAAGCGATCTGGACAATCATGTCATGCCAAAACTTTTGGCCCGAGGTGCAGGTGTGCAGCAGTGAGGAGGTGACTGGACGACGGACACGGCGGTGGAAGCTCATGATGGCGGTGTGGGATTCCGGCTGTGGGGCAGGAAGAGAGGACGTCACGGGGGCACGACAGGAGGAGGACGCCAGGTGGAGGCGAGCCACGCAGGCGGAGCGACGCGACCGGGAGAGCGCTCGCTCTCGATCCGGTGAGGTGGAGGGAAGATGCTGATAAGTAGGGTCCACTTGTCGGCGAGAGAAGCAGAGCGAGAGTTCAACTGACGGGCGAGGTCCGCGTGTCAGCGAGAGAAAGAGCGGGGAGGAGGCGGCTTGACGGGCGGGGTCCACCTGTCGGCGCCGATCCGAGCGGGGAGAGAGAAAAGGGGGACGGCTGACGAGTGGGGCCCTGCGATCAGTGACACGACACAATATGAATTTTAAAAAATACACACAGGGCTCTAGAAAGATCACAAAAATGTGAGGAAAATTTATAAATTCATATCTGGACCTCTAGTTTTTTTATAAAAATATAAAACACCTATGCTGTGTGGGAAATTTTCGCCAAACATTAAAATGACCAATTTAACCAATATGGGTACAAATTCAAATCTTGAATTTTGAGCTCATTTTCATGCTTTCAGTTATCTAATTTGACCTTAAACTTTGTTAACAGGCCAAGTCACTAAGATCAAATTTTTGGGATGTGTCACATACCGCCACCGCAGGCCGCGCCATCATCGCCGTCGCACCGCGGGCTGCTCCGCCACCGCGCACGCTGTCGTCGCCGCTAATCACGCCACCATCGCAGGCTGTGAGGCATATATGTAGCATAACCGCTATTGCAGAGTTGTAATTTATCAAGCACTTGTTGGTGACATGCAGTCCCACATGTAACATTAGAAATTTAAAAGACCGTCAACAAACAACATCCATTTACTAATGCAAATTGAAGTCACGATAAATTGAACCTTTCGGGATGTTTCCTAGAATCTCCCCAAATAACGAATTTGCATTATCGCGATGGCATCTTTGACGTGGATGATTTTCGGTCATTAGGGGGAGATAAGTATCCATTAGTAGAATGCCGGCAAATCATTGAGTAGCAGGCATTACTGGGCGAAACCCCCTAGCACTCGAGAAGATTCTCGATTAGCATGCATTGGATAAGAATATATGAAACATATATAGCTAAATACAGACACCACATGTATTGAGCATTCTCGTTTGAATTGGACTGCCTAATCTTTTGTGATTTTATGGAAGTGATTAAGTTGCATGTATTAGCATAAATGCGCCAGTGAGGGTTGCAGTGTCAATAGCAGACACCCCTCAAACCTGTCCAGAGGCCTCATTAGAGGACAGAGTATCTGGATTCTCGAATTCCAAAGTATCCGGGGACACCTGGAGAAAATGGTATAAGAGGACTTATCACAAAGCAAACCATGAAAATACCCCGAAAGGGAAGCCAGTTGAGACCGGGGACGTCTGGTGAGAAACCTGCTAGCGTGGAACTCCCGGATATGAATATAGCAGTGCAAGCAGCAGCACAAGCAGAAGAAGTACAAGCAATACAGAAAGGTACCTATAGCAGCAGAGCAAACCGCCGTAGCCGAAGCTAAAGAGTACTCCCTCCGTCCCAAATTATAGTTCGTTTGACTTTTTTGACACCAAGTTTGACCGGTTCATCTTATTTAAAAAATTTCGGAATTATTATTTATTTTTACTATGATTTCGTTTAGCATATAATATACTTTAAGTATGAGTTGGAATTTTTTGAATGTTTGTAAATTTTTTGAATAAGACGAGCCGGTCAAACTTAGTGTCAAAAAAGTCAAACGACCTATAATTTGGGACGGAGGGAGTAGTACACACCGAGCTATGAGCAAACAAAAGGAATCTTGCTCCCGCAATAGAAAATAGCGGGGTAAAGGCAAGAGATACCAAGAATTTATCTCATGATAAACAATGGCCATAAAATTTCTAAAAGCATAGAACAACCACCTGTGTCGATAAATTTTTTGTAAAATTGATTGCCGAGAAATATAACCTAATCAAGAGCCAAATCATTCATTGATTGTGAACATTGGCTAGATTGGGAAGTATAGCACATGACAGTCACCGCGGAACTAATTTCTCTGAACAAAATAGCAAGTGCTTGGCCTATGTGTCGCACACTATCCCATGAGCATCCTTTAGGTTATGAATGGGCATTTGTTCGCAAGAGAAAAAAATGCAGTGGTACGATACAAAAGCAAGGTTGGTTGCACAAAGTTTTCACTTAACGTTCTAGTGTTGATTTTGTGAGACTTATACACAGGTCATGAGTGGTATCACCTTTAAGCATCTCATCTAAGTGACAGAATATAAATTTGAAAATAAATGCATGGATGTTGGTAAATTGAATTCCATATTATATATCAAGGTATCGACGGCATACCAACTCCAAAAGGAGAAAGCAAACAATTATACTGCATATTAAGAGAGATCCATATATGGATTATAGCAGTCAGGAAGAATGTGGTTTAAATCAAATTAAGCAGCAATCAACTATTTAAAAGCAACATTTGAATTGAAGGATCTGAGTAAATTAAATTTTATTCAGACCTGCATATTAAGCATTATCCAGATAGAATCTTGGTGCATCAAGTGACATATACCGATATGGTGTTAGCAAGGTCTAGCTTTAATGCATATGCACCGAGAGTCCCTATGATCTGTAGGTCATTGGAAGCAGACCAAGCCTCGTACAGATCTAGGGAAGAGGGGGAGTAAATCCTGGGATCCAAACTTCCATAAGTAAAATTGGTGTGCTCTTGCACTTTGCAAGCATCACACAGTTTGCATTTACCGTGAATATATAAGCAAAGTACATTGCAGAGCTAACTAAGACGCATTGAAAGGAAGTAAAAGGCATCTCCTGTAACCCTGTAAAAGAATTGTCTATCTAAGTTTATATTATATGAACCAGGATATGACATTAGTAAACTATGCAGATGAAGGGTACTCCTACTTGTTACTCGCTCACACACGGAAGTCACAGACGGGCTATGTGTTCACGTGTTGATAGACCGCGTTTTAAGAAAGTCAATAATGCGTACACTTGTGTCAATATCGACATAACATGGCACAGTATGAGGCTGCATGTCTACGTGCTTAGCTTCGCTGAAAGATGCAGCACATTTTGCGATCGTGTGGATTAAGCATTGAATTGAACCCAATATCATACAGCATGTGTTGCACAAGTGCAAAAGGGATATATTAAAAGCAATCTCACTAAGCATATAGCTCTAAAATATTTCTACGCTCAAGAGTTGCATGAGTTGAATGAAATAAGCATATAGCATACAAAGTCATGTGAGAATCTGGCTGATTTATTCACTAAGTCACTTCCCGCTTCTTCTTTTGAAAGGTGCGTGAAGGACATAGGCATGATGAGGCTCAGAGACTTGCATAGACAAGGGGGAGTTATTAAACATAATTAAGCAAGAATCTCGAACACGTAGTTCGAGTACTCAACTATTAAGCAGCAGGTTGAGTGGGACTGTACTCTTTTTCCCTTGGTGAGTTTTCATTACAGTTTCTCACAAAACGTTTTTAACGAGACAGATCAGTGCATACACATAAGCAAGTGAATACTTTGTACTCTTTCTCCAATTTGTTTCACTGGGTTTTTATGGAGTTTTTGGGGTATATGTATTTCGCGGCATGGTCTAAGGGGGAGTGTTACGAAACCGGTCTTCCCAAAGACCGGCTCAGCCACGCGCCGTGAGCACAGGTACGGCCCATCGTGGCCTTCGCTTGTGGACCAAACCGAAACTCTACGCATACGCATTATATATACGAAGGAGATCCTATTCATGTAATTGATCGAGAGAATATAACAATAAATATTTTTTCTCCTACACCTATGTTGTTTTTATTTATCTACTTTGCGCGTGTCTCGTATCTTAGACTATACACTCGGTAGCAAGGTTTCACAACACCTACCACAGCGTCTTCCAGCACGGCAGCACCACAGATTAACACCTGCCGTACGCCACTGGCACCGACACGTGGGCCCCAGCGCACCGCCCCGGACGCAAACGGGTTGGGATCCTGACTGCGATTCGGATTCGGAGTTTCGGACCCGGCACGCCGGCTCGAGCCGAGGCCCTCCACTCCTCCGGCTCCAGGCGCTGCCGCCAATGGGAGGCGAGCTCTCGCTCCCCGTCGAATTTAAGAACCGAGGAGGCAGAGGCAGTGTGGAGGGGGGAGGAGAGAGAGAGGGAGGGAGGAGAGGCCAAGCGACGCGCTCTCCAGCCTCCAATCCGCGCCCTAGCCGCCGCCGAGCCCTTCGGCTCCGCCGCCGCACGCGGCGCTCTCCGCCCGAGCTGCGCCTGCGCGTCGTGGGGTTCTTGATTTTGACCCGTTCTTCTTCTGCGAGTAAGTGCTTTCTTCGAGTCCCGGTTCTTGATTTCTATGATCCGGCGATTTTCGGGTGTTTTTCCTGTGCAATGCGAGATCTTTTCTGGTGGAATTGGGGGCATTGACTTTATTCTTAAAGCACTGCCAATTCATTAAAAAAGAAGAGCACTACACCTCTATAAAAATGCCCTCAAGGCCCAATCATCTATTGTTCACATATTCATCCTCTTGCCACACAGATTTCCCTTACCGTTTCGAGGAAATTAAGCATGCTTTTCCTTTTTCAAAAGATTTTGATTTTTCTTTACCTTGTGTTTTATTGATGATGTTGCAGTTCAGGGAAACTAAAAAGTTGTTCAGCAAGTACAACCATCTTTTTGCTGTCATTGGCAAACATGAATCCTTCAGTCACATGTATAACATCAATATGGGAGTGTAAAATTCTTCAGAGACTGAGACGGTGAACAAAACAATATTTTATTTAAAAGAATTTGCAGTTACATACTGTACTTGAAAATTTGCGACTTCAAACTACACAGCTTGTGGTTTACGTTGTGCAATTGATGCAACTCTGGTCAAAGAACAAGATGACATACTAAAGAATGGTGGTACACGACCAAAAAACAAAACTGTTCTCTCTGATATAGCTATAACCAACTAAAACTGCTGTTATAGCTTCAATAACAGCAGTATGGTGCTGTCAGGCCATAATGTGAACAATCCTATCACATTACTTGCCCACGTGCTTGGGGAGAGTCAGAGCCACTGCCGGTGTCTGAAAACCCATGAATTGCTGCCTTGGAGACCTCCTGATCTCTAGGCTCGGCTTGGGGAGCTTGCAGCTGGTGGGAGTAGGAAGACCCATGTACTGCAGCCTGGGTGAGAGCCTGATCCTTGGACTTGGGCGAGGAGACGGTATTGGCAGCCTATTCGTATTCGGAGAGGGTACAACTCTTGGTGATAGATTAACCTGCTCAAGAGCCATACTTTGGAGATCGGCTGGGTAGTCCCTGAGACAGCCAATACGAGCGCCACCAGCTGTTGTCCATTTGAATGAAGGGCGGCTAGCCATCTTCGGTGCTGCATCAGAATCCTCTAAGTCGTCGACAACCATCTCCTCCTTCACAATGTCTACCTCAGGTAGTTCAATTTGTGAGATCTCCATGGCCTCATCATGCGTCTCTTCAGTAGACTTCTCAGTTTCTTCTGATAGTTTGTCTGAGGTCTTCTTGAATGATGGGTACTCATCATCATCGACGGAACACTTCTGAAAATGCATTACAATCATTCATCAGAAAAAAATTCCTGGAATTCTGTTCGATGTCGAGATATAAAATATGGTTGGATGGTAAAATTTACCTTGACATTGGCCATATCAACATTGTTCTCCTCCAAGAAAGCGACGAATTCACTGAAGTTTTCTTCTGTTGGGAGATAGTGACCGCTATATGGCCATATTGCCTGAAAGGAAATTGATTTTGGTTTACTCAGAACATGAAGATGATAAGATGAAGATGGATGCAGAAGTAATTCAGATAGCTGGATGTAGGTATGTAGAAAATTACCTTAAGAATACCATCCTTGGCAACCAATCTTCCAGCAGCTGTTGTAGCTGCCCCAGATAGGAAACTTGAGTGCTGAAATTTTCCCTTTATCTTCTGCTCACAATAGAATATACTTAGGATTGCTTTGTCATAAGATAGAATGTGTAACACAGAGCCGGCTAAAAGAAGAACGAAAAGGACAGTGCATATTAGCTACCTTTCCAACGTACAGCGATCTTGTTGTGCTCAATACAAATATCCATTTGGAATCCTCAGTGGTGTTCAGGAAAAAGCCACTTTGCTTATACATCAGCTTCCCTTCCGCCACAATGACTTCATAGGCCTGCCTCTCGTTCTGCAGTCAAAATAAAATTTAGATCAATAAGCCCCGTGTATAGGCTGCTACAAGCTCAATGATTGATAAGAAAAAAGGAAGTTGATGGCACATACATGTCCGAGGTACATGATCAATTGTGAATAGAGCTTGCTTCTTGAACACTTTGGGTGATGAATGTCTTTCCCACCTCCAATATCCAGCCTGAAAACACAGCATAAGGAAGAAATTGTCAAGGATGAACAAAAGAAACCTCTGATTGCGCTTAGCAAGGAAGCTTTGTCGGAGGTGGCGTTGCTACAAACACTAGTGCTTACCAGTAGAAGAATGGCTCGGTGCTGGAACTTGCAGACCAGATATCGTAATACAGATGCAAGCTGTGCCCGTAGCGATGCCTTGGGTCGATCTAAAGCACGAAGATCGAACACATCAGGATCATTTGGATGCAGGTGAAGAAAAGAAAAGAAAAACACGAGCTTGCGAAAGCTGGAAGCTTACAGCTTCGAGCCAGTGCTGCAGTGCCAGTTTCTGGGCCTTCTCATCCTTGGAGAGCCCCTTGCCGACCTTGGCGATCCTCTTCCCCGCCCTCGACCACCGGGAAGCCATCGTCTCCCGCTTCGCCTCGTCGAAGAAGGAAATGGATTTGAGGTTCAGGGAAGCCGAATCGTAGGCCTTCCACCTGAAGAACGAACAAAAAGACACCGCGGCAACAGTCAGGAATCGTCCGGGAAACGAGCATCAGCGTCTGTATATCTCTGCGAGTGCGGTTCCGTGCTTACCAGAGCTCCTCGATGACAATGGCGCCGTCCGCGAGGCTCCGGCGCGTGCGGTGGCCCTTGTAGAGCTTCTGCACCTTGGTCGCCGCCTCGTCGAGCTCGCTGCGCGGCCGCGGGGAGATGAACTCGATCACGGCCTGCGCCAGCGGCCGCGGGGACTCGCGCTGCGGCCTGCCCCGGGGGCTGCTCTGCAGCACAAGGGCCCCCGGCCGCGCGCCGTTGATACACCGGCCCGACGCCTCCGGCTCGTCCGCCGCCGCCGCCGCCGCCACCGCCTCCCAGTTCTTGAAGCTGAGAGACCTCTCGAGGGCGTTGTTGCCGCGCGCCATCCTCTTGGACGGGCTGCTCCTGCAGGCCACTCTCGGCGACCTCACCAGCGCGCCGGCGCCGCAGCCATCTCGGGGGCTCTGCTGCTTCGGGGAGAGGAGGAAGCTGCGTTCTGTGTTGAGCGACCTCAGAGTCATCTCACGCCCGATGGCCCCCTCTCCTTGTGGACACGGTTGGTTCAGGGAGGCTCACCTAAGCTTCTGCAAATCAATCATACACGATGGAGTCAGCGTTTATCGTGGCGCGGAACAAAATCACGCAAAATTACAGGCACGAAACCGAAACAAAATTCAAAGCTTTGTTCTTGGCAAAAAAAATCACGCAAAACTATCCACACAAGAATAAAAATGCAAGCTTTGCTATTGAAACTACTGGGGGATCAGATTCTACTAGCTTATCCCCGAACTATGAGCACGATCCTGAAAATGGTTGGCCGTGAGCTTTTATCACGAGGAGGAACTACGGAGGGGGGGAATTAATCCTCCGAAACCAAGGACAAAAGAAACCCAAATTTCTCCCTTGCGAGAGCACCATTTCTTTAACGAAACCCCAGCGCAAGCAGAGCACGGCCGGCAAGAAACAGGGCGAGAATGGCAGAGGACACCGGAGAGCCCCAAGAACTCCATGGCGGTGCACGTACCGGCTACGCGGCGGGCAGGGGGGGCTGGAGACCTGCGCGTGGATGGCTGGGGCTCAGTCGTCGCTGGTGCTGGTGGTGGCGGAGCAGACGGGGGCGCGCGCATATATAGCAGGTGGCGAGTCCAAGTTGCGGGAGGCGGAAGAGCTAGGGGGGACTGGTCGTCGTCGCCGTCGTCGTCGTCGACGCGCGCGCGAGCGCGGCTGGAAAACGGAGGGCTCGGGCCAGCCGTCAGGCGACGAAGGATCCGCGTAGCCGCGCGGCGTGCCGCCTGGTTTTCGCCACTCGCCGCTCTCGCTGCCAGCCATGGACCTCTTGACAGGTCCATGACCTCACAGCCGTACTCAAGGACAGCGGCAGTTTGAAGAGTTAACTCTCTCTTCTTCTTTCTTTTTTTTTTCTTTTTTTTTGATGGAAGGCAGTTTGAAGAGTTCAAAGGGGACGCTCCGTCCCGTTTCATATGCTCCTGCGGTTTTTCCACGCGGTGGCTCCGTAGAATCAATGTTGTGATGCCGGTAGCGATCTTGAAGAGGAGACGGGAGCTCTGTTACTTGGATAAGTGCTATTATAGAAAGACGAGTTCTGATATTTGCCTATTATAAAATGATCTCTCGGGCACATGACATTAAAAAGTTATACAAATTTTTTATATTTGCCATTATATATGAGCCAATTTATACCAATTACCCCTAATACTTCTTCTACCTTAGCCGCCCTCTCTCTTTCTTCTTCCTCATCTCTGTCTTGCCCCTCAGCAGCGGCATGCCCGGCTCCGCCTCACCCCGACAAGCTCGTCCCCGCTGCCCTACCCCAACGAGCTCGTCTCTTCTACTGAGCTCCCACTAACGGTACCCTCAGGAAATCCAAGGCACCGTCCTCATGGAGCTCCCGCCGCTACCCTCGTGGACCCTGCCCCACCACTAGTGCCCTCGCAGATCTCATCGCTGATGGCAAAGTTGTGCCGCTGGAACTCGCCCTCGCAGATCTCGCCGCTAGCTCAATGTAGCAAAACCCATTGTAGAGCGAACGCTGCCACCAAAGATACCACCTCGGCCTAAGCTAACCACCATGCTCGAAGGCAACACCACACATCATCTCCCACTAACTACACCGGGCAAACACATATGACCCAGCCTGACCTCCACACAATCAACAATTAATGGCGCAGCCACGAAAAGAAAACTCTGAGAAACACCAGCAAGACGGGATAACCACCGTGACGCCTTGAACAAGAAAGCGATGACAAGGCCGCCGCCATGACTTGTCCACACCTACGTTTTCACTCGTGGGCGAATGGGCACCTACAACGGTGCCGCCATGGGGGAAAATCGTGTTGGAAGGCGTCTCAACACTGCACGGCCCAGCGCGGGCTTGGCAAAGCTTTCGTTCGGCACCCCCTCACCATGAAGCCATGTTGCCGGAGGAACTATAGTGAATCGTGAAGAACAAAGCCATTGACAGACCACGACCGCTAAAAACCCGCCAAGACCGCTGCCGACATAGTCACCTGACATGACTCGGCTCCTACTAGAGGAGAACCATCAGAAACCCGGGGGTGAGGGGCTGCCGGCGGGGGAACGGAGGCTCGACCAAGAGAGGCGAATCCGATCCCGCCACTGGAGAAGGAAAACCTCGCCCCACGGCACCACACCGCCAGAGCAAAGGTCAGCTAGCCAAGCTCCCATGAGGGTACCCCATGGTAGAAACCGTTGTCCAATGCCGGATCCGAGCTCTCCGCCACCATATCCAGCCACACGAGCCATGGGCGGCGCATCAACGCAGGCCCAAGATTCAGGGGGTGGGAGTGGGGCGAGGTGGATGTGGCCAACCCCCATCGGATCTAGACACCCCTTTACAATGATGACGGAGGGAGGCAGTGCTGGTGCCGCCTAGGCTAACACGCCAACACGACGGCAATAGCGTGAGGGCTGCCACGCCGCACCGCTGCCACCTAAGCGGTCTTCATTGTCTGGTTCTTTTTCTCATAAACCATGTAATGTGATCTCTTGGTTATAGTAAAGACTAGATGTAGGGCTATTATCACTTATCTGGGAGGTCTAAACCTGGATAAAAAAAAATCTTTGTTGTTTCTTTCATTGTCTTCTACGCCAAGATTTCTTCGACATCGTAAAAATCGGGATCGTGACTGAAAGGGGCTCTTTGGTTCCTCAATTTAGAAATAAGCTCGACTCATGAAGCTTGTTCCCAATTATCGATAGGTAAGATATGGCAAAGTTAGCTTTCAGCCATATAAACCTTATATTCCAAATTTTCACGAGCCATCGGATTCATCGGTTTGAATTACTCCCTCTGCTTCAAAATATAACACGTTGTTGACACCCAAATTTGGCACGATTTTACGGTTATTTTGGTGCCAAAAAGAGGGTGAAAAATAGCATGTTCGGTCAAAAATTGAGCTAAATCGGCATATAATTGGAAGTCATTGTTGGTTGACCGGCTGGTATTTCAAAAAGATTATTATCGGCTTTTATGCATGCGTATATACACAAAAGGATTAGATAACCGATCAAAGGAGAGTTTTTATGAGACAATCGGCTTTTGTATATACGTTAATGGAGGTATAGATCGGCTTATATATACACAGACATGTGCTAGTCGATAGTTGATCATGATGAGGTCATATAATCATATATGGGAGAATCGGTTTATATATGCATATGTGCATGCATAGGAGGTTAATGGCCGATTGATTAAGTTAATTAGCCGATTATGATGAGATTGCATGCATGCGTGCATACATGCATGAAGAAGGCCAATAAGAGCTTGCACGTGACACACTAATTATGGGCAAGGAACAAGGTTTATTTGCACAATCCTTTTGGTGAACCCGATGTGCATACGGGGAGCATATATGGCATATATGGCTGATTCGGTTTATTTGGAAGAGCAAGCTTGAAGCATGCTACGTGATGATCAAGCAAGGAATATATCTTTAGTCCGTGCCTTGCATCTAGTATTAGTCGGTTTGTATGCACGTGAAGAAAATTGGCTACAAGGTTAATTAATATTAGTAATAGTATTCGAGTCGGTTTGTATCTAGTTCGTGCCTTGCACGTCAAGTTTAGTCAATTAGTTATTTTAGGTAACTAAGAGATAAGAGTCCATGTCGAGTTACCGGATTAGCCGGTGCGTCTTTAGTATAAATAAGAGCTGCCGTGCAGCGTGTAATGGATCTATCTATCAATCAATAATACATCTACTATTTCGTCTACCTGTTACCCTTGTGCTATGAATCCGATCGGTCCTCTCGTATCGGTATTCAAAGTACACACCGGTGTCTACTGTCTCGATTAAGTTCGATCTCCTCGCCGTCGACTCCATCGGTAGGGACTGTCTCGGTTCAGTCCGATCTCCTCGCCGTCGGCATCGGAATACTATCTCCTGGTGGCATTCGGGATACAAACGTTACCACGGTATAGAAAATATCTAAAAAAATATGGCGAAGTTAAGACTCGAACCTAAAACCTCGTGGTAAATAGTCCCGGTTTCCTCAACCGGGACACAAACGTTACCACGGTATAGAAAATATCTAAAAAATATGGCGAACTCAAGACTCGAACCTGGAACCTCCTGTTACCACGGGACTCCGCACTCACCCATCTAACCAACCCACCCAGCCACGCGTATTTACTAGACTAGGATATGCATTCGTTTTAAACTATGCTGAAACGAGGCTTTAGTCCTGGTTCGTAACACGAACCAGGACTAAAGCTTACCTTCAGTCCCGGTTCGTGTTACGAACCGGGACTAATTTGTGACCGTGCCAGCTGGCATGTACCCGTTTTTCAAAGTGCTTTTCTATCCCGGTTTGTAACATAAACCGGGACTAATGTGGACGAAAAATCGTGCTTTTGGCCTAGTAGCCATGAACCGGGACTGATGCCACTATCAATCCGGGTTTGTAGATTACCGGGATTGATGTGTCGGGATAGAAGATCCGTTGACATTATCATACAATTAAGAAAACAAACATATCTGAACTGTTTATGATTTCAACGTGAACAGTGGCTAGTGGTTACTTGTTACTGAACTGGTTTTAATTCAAGCCCTATTTATGTCGCTGTTTGCTGGCCTCAATTCCAAACAATTCAACCAGCAGGTAGCAGCCACATTCGATTATGATGTCTCATTTATGGTGGCGCGATGGCAATGGGAAGCTGCCTCCAGAGAAACCTGTGCTTGACTTTCTGCATCGACGCACCTAATCAATAATGGCGAGCTCGATCTTGAGTGACATCTTAATCCGGCGAGGTAATTAAGGTTACCGACGTGCCTAACTGGCTGGCGCTTGACGATTGAAAGCACCAAAATTATAGGATGAGATAAATCTACAGTCCGTACGTTGTAAACTTCTAATCCTCCTCCACTCATTCTGATGTATAATTTGTTGTTAGAAAGAGAATATTACATCAATTAGATGCACTAAATTACAGACCACAGTTATAATAATTAATTAAGGAGCTAGCTAGCTTGGGGGTCCACCGTCCAATATATATTGTCGCCCTGAGAAGGAAAAAAATAAAATAAAAGGAGGACGTACCGGCCGGTTCGTGTGAAGCTGCCATATATTTCTAATCATAGTTGCTCATCAGAGTCATGGTTACCACTGCACCACGCATGATATGTATATTTCTTAAGCAATCTCTATACCGGCAACTAGCAAGCATGCCGGTCGCGCTTGCTTTAGGAACAACAAAATATCGTCCAATCAAAGACCAAATTAACTATGTACCATGAAATGGAAAGGAGTATATAGAGTTGACCAGCTAGCTAGCTAGCTAGGCTAGGAACCCACTAATTTGCTATTTTTACAAAAAAAAAATCCTTATACCCATTGTCTGAAGATGCATGTTCAGGGTGACATATGCTTGTTTGATTAACAAAGATAAGTTATGTTTTTATCATACATCCACCTATTAAAGCCTAAAAAATAGCAAAAGAATAAAGCGAACCAACTTCAAGAAGTAGATTAATAAAACATTTTAAAGGCCAACTTATATAACATTCAACTTGATTCATCTCAACCAACGTACGTATTTATTAAACTCTAAGCATGTTCTATATTACCGTGTTCGTGGTGTACATGCACATGCATATATAAAGAGAACATAGGACTGCCCATCTTTTTTTTTTTAAGCCAACTTTTTGAAACGTTCTTGATTTCATGTTGCATATATGCTGCACTGCTCGTGAATGGTCCATATCGGTTTTCTGGTCAACGTGGAAAAATGGAAAATTTGTGGAAATCCAAAAAACAATTAATATTTGGCTGGTTCGCTGTGTTCAAGTCAAAAGCATGCGTACGCCTGAAAAGGTTAGATTTCGTAAAGTAATATATTGGCCACTATCATGTGTACTTGCCTAATTAATCTGCATGACAGCCAGGCATCTTTCGGGGAAGCATGCATGCATGCAGTGCGGTTTAATTTGTTGATGTAGTAGTAATCACCAAAGAGGAGTGTTTTGCCAACCGGATAAGGAAATGAACGCATAGGACTTTGCCCGGCGGCCCACGAGGAAGATACGTGGTACGTTCACAAATATATTGTCTCCATTTTTTATTAACAATATAAATTAATGATATTTACATAGTTTTTTAAAATAAGATAAATGGAAAAGACGTGTGCAAAAGTTAAAAGCGTCAAATAAAAAAGAATGAGGGAGTATTTGTGGATTGATTTCCACCGCTGGTTTCGTGATCTATGATCATGCAGATACCTCAAGAGTGATTTGTTGAATTTGTGTCAGCCCTCATTTTTATACTTATCAGAGAGCCGCTGTACACATCCACTAGACCCTAAATCAGTACTCTAGTGCGTGCAATACATAGCCGAGTATCATACAGATCGACTTACGTTTCATTGTTCGGAGAATTACATACCTGGTTATGTGACGTCGGCTTAACGTTAAATAAGCCATAAGACCCTATGACGTTTATAGGTAAACCATCAGAGTCAACAGAGCATATAAATTTAACCACAATATCCTCCACGGCTATGCATTCCTGCAGGCGATTGGAGCAAATCCTAAACCGCATCATGACCATCGTAGCCGATTCATCTCCTTTGCGACACTCGAACAAATCCTTCTCCTTAAATTTAATCTAAATGAGTGGAAATATGCGAGGTCAGCGTCATCCAAACGCTGGCTAGTTAACACCTCCCTTAATGCATATAGTGCTTAGAAGGCTTTATTTGGAGGTAAGGGGTTATTTTGCTTTGTGTAAAGCCAGTTTTAAGATGGGTTCAAATTATCCTATCTAGCATTAGTTATTAAGGTCTTTTTATAGTGATCATGGGGTTCAGCACAAGAACAAACATAACCCAGGCACACAACCCAAGCCCAACCGATAGACCTTGACGACCAACGTTAAAGTAACCAACTCAAACTCGACCAACTCTTGCCCAATTTTCACAATCAACTCAACCAATCCAATTCCCATAACCAGATTAACCAATCATCTCGACTTTCTTCTGGTTGCCCCAACCCTTCCTAGTTCCACCATCCTTCCAGGATTTAGCAAATCATGTTGTGGACCACACATGCCATGGCATGATCACCCCGGCCTAGTAGGGTTGCGAGCCCTCGCTAGCCGACCGTCACCCTGGGGATGTGTGGCCATTATCACCCTCGGTGATGACCAATGCCAGTTCCCTATCGAGACTGGTCCCAGAGGGCCTCCACAGAGCGCTCACTCCTGGCGATCCTAGACCCGTACTCCGCACGATGGCCACGCGTTGTGTTGGAACCATCCCGCAGATGGCAGCAATCTCTCCGCTACGCGTGTTACTCCGCGCTCCTCCTGGGTAAGCCCTGGCTAAACCCAGCACAAGGCATCACGTGTAATCATCCATCACATGTCATCTAAGGGCAACCCACCGATCATTCTCTACTTCCACGGTCATTAACCACACCACACACTTGAACTTTTCCAACCGACTGACCAGAACCGACCAAAAGTACCCACATAACCATACCCACAAACACAATCAGCCCAACATGCATCTACCAGCCCTAACTATCATATGTCAAATCATATTGAATGAGAATCATGTATGTCCGGTGAATATCGGTTCACCGTTCTGTGTCGATTAGCCAGAAGATTTGTTAAGCCTAAGCTAGACTAATCATAGGTTAATAAGAGTATTGACAATCAAGGCAGTCATTAAGGCTAAACATTTCAAGGCGGGCATGTATAAGTATTACATGATTAGCAATTAGGCAGACTAATAAACATGCATTTCAATAATTAAACAATATAGTTTAAGGAAAACTGGGTAATGAACATGATATTAGCGATGTTAATCCGCACTAGGGAAAGTCGCTGTCTCTCCCTAATACGGATCACATCTAAAGAGTAAGTGTTAACTCGCTTGGACCACTTGTATCCCAACCGTGGATCTTGATTCGCCTCGAGATCCTCCTTAATCCCTTGTAGTCTACCGACAGGAACCAAATGAGACAGATAAACACCACGCTGCGGAGAAAACATGATGTACAGTATGCATTCGCTTCTACGAACATAGTGGTGAGAGTCAACGTAGGCTACCCTAGTATCTCTACGTTATTCCTACTAAGAGACTTCTATGAGTTTCTATATAAAGGGCTCACGGGTGCGGTATTCCGATTAAGTTTCCTTGCCGTGGTTTAATCTTACGTTCGAAAATAGGTGTACGCGTTATATTTTGGATTATATTACATACGCTCGATATCATTCCTTCTTAATAGTTGTCAAGGATCCTTACAGGACAGTTTGTATCGTATCTTAGCCACGATTGTTATCGATGGAGAATCGTCCCTAGCTATTTATGAATTCTAGGTGTATGATAATTTATGTATAATTCTCCTACACCCTTTCCCTACATAGTTCTAGTTGCCGTTAACAAGCGAATCATTCTGGTTTGCCTTCTATATAGAAAAATATTGCGCAAGTTCACTAATTACTTACCAATGCATCAGAAAACATGATGCATGCACGACCTAGGTTTTACCCTTGGCATAATGCCTACGATCGAATAGCGAATCTAATGTTCGTATGATATGCTGTACATGACGGAGTGCATTAATAAATAGTATTAACAAGATAATAGTTTACTATTCCTCATAATACGATTCCGTACGTTAAGGGCATAATAGGGTGATTAAGGTTTCTGGGCGACATAAAATGACAACTTATCGGAGTTCAACCTACGTTCGAGGTGATGTTTATCGGAGTTGACATTATGCTAAGTGTTTCTCAAATAGAGGAGATAAACCTAATTATTCTCATTATTAACCTATTTTCTAAGGTCAGCTCCTTAAATAAATTATTAGGGAAATGCTAGTTAATTGTTGGTGTCTAGTAATAGAATACTCTTAGGAATATGTAAGTGGAAATGTGTGTGTGTGTGTATATATATATAAGTGGAAATGTTATTTTAAAAATCTGCCTAGATTTATTGAGGCACTTACTTATCCAATATATTTTCTAAGGAATATTTGGAGTCTGATTCATTAATTAAGAACGCCAACAATTTACCCTAGAATAAACTTAATCATTTCTATATATGAAAATCCACATTACCAACTAACAGAGCCAGATTCCCTTATACAGTGGTCATGGTTATATTTTTATAAAATCAGAAAAGATCTCTAATATTTATCTAAATGTTTCTAGAATTTTTGGGAGTCTTTAGCTATTTTAATTAAATATAGAGCTAATTTGGCATTTATTCAATTAATAAAATCACTGAAAATAAATCAAATCCTATCGGGCCGAGCCAACTCACGAGTGGTCCACGGCCTGGGCCTGCGCGCACGCTAGTGCTGCCCCGAGAGCGACGCCGAAGGCGAATTTTCGAGGGACACCTTTGCGCGAAGCTGACGTAAACCTACCGCGGTGCCACCACTAAACCGGACAGGTGGGTCTTGGGCCCGTGTGTCAGCGACTCTATATTTCACCAGCGCGCGAAGAGTTACCTGGCAGGTGGGGCCCTGCGTCAGCGGCTATGCGGATCGGCTCGGCATGAATCTTGGCGCAAGATGGACAACTTGGAGTCTTCATCTTCCTCGGTGCGTCAACGTGGCATGGCAGCGACAGTAGGCGACGTGGCGGCGCTACAGGGTTTCCCCGGTCAAGGCTCTCTAAGACCCTACTGGTGCCCTCGCCGAGGCCGGAGCCGGCCGGACGCGGCGGCGCAGTGGTGACGGCGGAACCGTAGGTTCGCCGGAGAAATTTGTTCCTCGAAACCGTTCTACGGGCTACGGGCTTAGTTGATGAGCAAGAGAGGGTGTTACCGGTGCTCACCGAGCTCACAAACACGCGTGGGTTCGAGCGGAGAGGCATGGCGACGAGAACCCCGACGATAGCCGAAGCAGAGACGTCGCCGGCGAAGCTCCACGGGACGACACGGCTGAAATTGGGTGGGGCGATTTGATTAGGGAGGAGTAAAGAAGCTTAAGGTGAGAGGAGAGAGTTTCGGGCTCAGAAATTGGGTGAGATGGCACCGACTCCGGTGAAGACGGATTTGGGGAAAAACGGAAACCCGGCCGGCAGGGCGAGCCTTCGACATTTATAGGGGTGGGATGGTGCTACAGTCCGATGGCGTACTTGACGGCGCAAGGGGCGAGCGATGCAGCGACGGGGCAGGCGTGGCGCGCCCATGATGAGAGGCGCGGCCACGGCGCTTGCCAGGGCGGAGCAAAGCGGCAAGGACTGCGAGCGGCTGAGGGGACGCGCCGAGCGGCGGCGGACCACCTGACAGGGAGAGAGAGAGGGAGAGAAATAGGGAGAAGGAGAGGGAGAGAGAGAGGGGGAGCTACTGGGTGGGACCCATGCGTCAGGTTCAAATCAAATTCGAACGAAAATTTTGAATTTGCGGAAATTTTGAAAGATCCCCAAATTGGGGGTTACAATTTGCAAAACATTTGGATTTTTGATCTTACTATTTGCTTGTGATTCGCGCTCTAACCAAATCAGATCGCCTTCTATGGTCGCGAGTTAGGATGGTACGTGTTCGATGGATGAAGCCTTGTCCCAACTCCAATCATTTTTTCTTTGTTGGCAAAGAGAATTGCGGACGGCTGGGTTCCCGTCAGACGGTTATAGCGGAATGTCTGTCGGGAAAAGTCATTCCCGGCAGATAGTTTGCCATTGAAAGCCATTTTTTCCGGCAGAATGAATGCCTCCATAGCTATGTTGTGGTGTAGTGAAACAATTAGTTTAGCCTATTGGAAACAATCTGTATAGACTGTTGAAACAATTTGGCTAATGAAAATAATAAAAAATAAAAAAGTATTTAAAATGAGTTAATTAGGATTTTACATGAATAGTGAAATTTGTTCTATGCATTTCGGACTCCTGATGAAATAGAGACAAAAATGAGAAATTTAAATAGGCAAAAATGAAACACACGTTCTTTTGCTAGCAGGCAGCAGCGAGGGTGCGTGCGTTGGTTGTGGGCCGGGCTTTTGGGCTGCGGGCGTCCAACGCCCGAACAGAAGCATTTCTGTAAGACGTGTGCAAAAGTTAAAAGCGTTAAATAAAAAGAATGAGGGAGTATTTGTGGATTGATTTCCACCGCTGGTTTCAGTGTGATATTTTTTTTTGGAAAAAGGCCACAGCCCCATCCCCATTTCTATTAACTAGAAACAAAAGCAACATCGTTTTAACGATCAGTTACACAGAGGCACAGATAACAAGCAGCAGAGAGGAGGCGACATATCACCAGGCTCCAGGCTGATCACACAGGCAAAAGAACCATATTGTTATCCGATGGCAGAAACAACTCACAAAACGACAGCTTAAGCTAATTACAAACATCATGGCAACACACAGAAACTAAGATGCCAGCTATTACGGACAACTCTAATTTTCCATCAGCTCCAGGATTAAAAAGCTCCCCCTACTGTTGCAGGTTGCTGACAGATTTGAAGATCCCTTTAATGCCCATCGCCAACAGCTCTTTATCATCAGCTTTAATAAGACCTGCCGAGTATTTCAAAAAGGAACATAGAGTGTATATTACCACAAGAAGACTTTTAATTCTCCTTTTGTCAAAACAGGATTGATTCCTAATCAGCCATATAGCCCAACAGACATAAGTGAGGCCCATGAATCTCATATTTTTATTAAACCTAAGAACTTCTTTCTCCTACTTCATGTATTGCTTAATGTTTTTCGGCGCCCAACGCACATGAAAAGTGTCAGCTAGCAAACCCCACGCCACTTTTGTTATATGACACTCAAAGAATAAGTGATTAGTCATTTCAATGTCATCACAGAATTTACAGGTTGGATCTCCACCCTAACCCCTTCTTCTCAACTGAAATTTAGACAACAAAGCATTCTCTTTTATCAGCCACAAGAAAATTTTTATTTTCAATGGGATTTTGGCTCTCCAAAAACCCTTTGGTTTGCCGTTCACATTAATACCATGGCTTTTACGATAAACTGATTTAACACTGAAAAGCCCCTTATTACTGAGGAGCCATTTAGAAGAATCCTTCACTTTTCTTCGGGTCACAGTTTTGGCCTCTGTCAGAATTTTCATCCATTGCTCCCTTTGATTTCCAGATAACCATCTTCTAAATTTGATATTCCAGTCCTTGTTTGCGCAATTAGCAACCGAAATAAACTGATCAAGGTAAATGTTATATATTTCTGGGAATTTCACAGCAAAAGGAGAGTCACCCACCTAGTTGTGATGCCAAAAACTAGTACCAGACCCATTTCCCACCAGGCGAAGCCTATTACTAGTGTACAGCTCTCTCACTTTCAGCAAATCTCCCTAGACAGCCGAATCCGACTGTTTCTTACTACAGTGAGTTAAAATCCCCTGTTTTATATATTTAGCTTTCCTTAGGAGCCATTTAGAAGAATCCTCCACTTTTCTTCGGGTCACAGTTTTGGCCTCTGTCAGAATTTTCATCCATTGCTCCCTTTGATTTCCAGATAACCATCTTCTAAATTTTTATATTCCAGTCCTTGTTTGCGCAATCAGCAACCGAAATAAACTGATCAAGGCAAATGTTATATATTTCCGGGAATTTCACAGCAAAAGGAGAGTCTCCCACCCAGTTGTCATGCCAAAAGCTAGTACCAGACCCATCCCCCACCATGCAAAGCCTATTACTAGTGTACAGCTCTCTCACTTTCAGCAAATCTCCCCAGGCAGCCGAATCCGACTGTTTCCTACTACAGTGAGCTAAAATCCCCTGTTTCATATATTTAGCTTTCACAATCTCGTACCAGAGCCCATTTTCCATTTCCAATTTCCACCACCACTTACAGAGGAGACTCACATTCATGATTCTTAGATTTGATACACCTAAGCCACCAAGATCTTTAGGTGTAATGACTTTTCTCCATTTAGTAAGATAATATTTCTTCTTGTTATTGAAAGAGTCCCATAGAAAGGCTCTTCTGATACTATGAATTTTCTTTATGACTGTTTTGGGTAGCAGGAACATAGACATGGTATATAAAGGGACACTGGACAGACAAGCATTTATCAATGTTAACCTCCCACCTTTGGAAAGAGTTTTACTCTTCTAGGCACTCAATTTTTTCCTTTTCTTGCCAATCAACTCATCCCAATTGCTAACCAGATTTCTCTTATAGCTGACTGGCATACCCAGATATTTTATAGGAAACTTCCCAATTTGACAGTGAAACATACCAGCAATTTGATGGGTCCTGGTATCATCTACATTAATTAGCACTATTTCACTTTTAGCAAAATTGATTTTCAATCCAGACATCATCTCAAAAAGATAAAGCAACATTTTAGTGTGAAATAGACTTTTTGAATCATCACTCACAGTGATAATGGTGTCATCTGCATACTGCAGGATAGCAACACCATTCTCAACTATGTCTTCAATTAATCCTTTGATAGCTTTTCTTTCCTGAGCAATCTGGAACATCTTACTCATGCAATCCACCACTATGTTAAAAAGATAGGGTGACAGGGGATCACCTTGCCTCACACCCCTTTTGCTTTGGAATAACCCACCCTGTTTCTCATTTACACAAATACTAAGGGTTCCATTATTCAGAACCTGCCAAATCCAATCACACCATTTTTTGGAAAAGCCCCTCCACCTAAGACAATGCATAAGGAACCCCTAGTCCACCATGTCATACGCCTTCTCAAAGTCCAGCTTAAGCACAACCCCCTGTTTTTTTTTATTCTTGTGTGATGAAGAATTTCATGAAGAGACAGCACTCCATCCATGATATTCCTTCAAGGGAGAAAGGCATTTTGACTTTTATTTATAATCTTACACATCACTCTTTCCATTCTCATTGTAAGAGTCTTTGTAAACCATTTATAGAGACTATTCAGCAGACAAATTGGTCTAAATTGCCTAATATTGTCTGTATTTTCTTTTTTTGGAAGAAGAATAATCAACCCATAGTTCAGTCTTTCAATCTTCAAATCATTCTTATGAAAACTCTCAAAACAGGCTAAAGCATCATTTTTTATAACATTCCAGCAGGATTGATAGAACTCAATGGGTATACCATCAGGCCCAGGAGCCTTATTTTTACTCATATTAAACAAGGATTTTTTAATCTCATTCATGGTAAAAGGGATAGTCAGTCTCTCATTATCTTCTAAGGAAACTTTCTCATTATCTTTCCAAAGATTTTGTTTCATCCTAAAACTGCTACCATCACCTTTTCCAAAAAGAGATTTATAAAAGTTGGTAGCATGATCCAGCAAACAATTATCCCCATGAATAATATGACCATCATCATTCAGGGTTTCAATTAGTTTTTTCCTTCTCTTACCATTAGCTACCATATGGAAATATTTGGTATTATTATCTCCCTGCAGTAACCATTTACTTCTAGAGTTTTGGTGCCAATTTCTTTCTTCTTCCTGCAGAATTTTCAACAAAACAACTTCACTTTCTAGCTTGGTTTTCCTTTCTGCAACACCTATAGCATTAGTGTCTTCCTTCTCCTCTAGCTGCTTAATTTTTCTTAACAACTCCTCCTTCTGTTTTTCTTCTTATACCATACAAATGACCACCCCATCCTTTAAAGGTTTTCTTAACTTTTCTGATTTTGATCAGAAAGTTATCCAGAGGGTCCAGCTTCCCAGTGGGCATAATCCACACTTGACTTACTACGTGCAGGAACTCCTCATTTTTTAGCCAACTTGACTAAAACTTGAATTTTTTTTGTTTGTTCCATATCCACCACCCCAGCTTTAACAATCAGGGGGTTATGATCAGAGAGAACTCTGGCAACTTCTAAATTCTAATTAAAGAGAATAAGCTTTCCCACTCAATGTTCACCAAAATTCTATCCAATCTCTTTAGTTGGAACTGTATGGTTGTTTGACCAAGTGTATTGATTCCCATTATTACTGAGCTCTTTCAAGGCATACTTGTCAATAATTTGATTGAACCTCAAAGAGTATTTGTTCAGAGAGTGAATTTTATTCTTATCCTCCAAATTTCTCAGAAGGTTAAAATCACCACCCATCACCAAAGGGGTATCAACTTGACAACAAAATAAGTTCAGGTCATCTAAAAAACCTGATTTCTCTTCCAATTGAGCAGGACCATACACCCCCAAAACAGCCCATCTTTTTTTATTTATTTTATCCCAAATGTTTAATAGAATCATATAATCCCCCTTCTTACAGCTGGACATTTCAAGCTTATTTTCTTTTATGCCAATCAATATACCACCAGATTTACCTCTAGAAGGAACCCAACTCCAAGTGAACATCTTCGAGCTCTGCGTGCCGCCGGGTATGCAACTCTGATGCTGTCAATTTCGCTCGCGTGGCAGAGCAGCGGGTGCGAGGCTAGGTTATTATTTACCGTGAGGCCGAGCTGCTCGATGAGGTTCTCGACGCGGAGCTCCTTGTCGGAGGCGGACACGGTGGAGCCGAGGCGGAAGTCGGCGGCGAACATGAGCGTCTCGTAGACGGTGAGCATGGGGAACAGGCGGTCTTCCTGCATGACGTAGGCGGAGGAGCGCTTGACGAAGCTGGGGCTCATCTCGACGCCGTCGAGCGCCACGCGGCCGTCGAGGCTGGCGATGCGCCCGGCGAGCGCGTCCAGGAACGTGGACTTGCCGGCGCCGCTCGGCCCCATGACGGCGGTGACGCAGCCCTTGGGCGCGTACCCTGTGATCTCGTGCAGAAGGTCCACGTCCTTCTTCTCACACTCGCCCCCGGCGCCACGCTGCTTCTTCACCACCGTGTACGTCAGGCTGGTGAACTCCAGCCCGCCGGTGAAGCCGAACCGGCCGTTCGCCGCCGGCTTCTCCGGCTGCGCCATGTCTATCACCGTTTCCAGGTCGCGCCGGCCACCGTGCCGGTACTGGCTCTGCTGCGCCATGGCGTGCATGCACTAGCTGTCAGTCGTGCATATGGCCTTAACTTGTAACCACGTGGTGTGTGAAGCTGTGAACACATCATATAAAAGGGTAAGGCTTTGGTTTGCACGCCACTTACAAGCTTCGTGGTTTTGTCCCATTGTTATGTGCCAAGCGTCGGGCGACAGAAACAAGGGTGGATCAACGATGCGAATGTGTCATCGGAGTGAACGTTTTTCTGGGTTTGGACCGTGCGTCAGAAGGTGAAGGGCAGTTGGCACCTTGTCGTCGACAGGATCCTGGCGAGGCTGCAACAAATACCAAATTATGCTTGTGCCTCTTCTAGAACGCTGAGCTTTTGGGAGTTCCTAAAATCAAAATATCATGTATGCACTGAACTGTTTTTTCTTGGGAAGCATGCAGTTGACGTTTGAAGCATGCACGTGGGTTACCCGCTGGCCGTTGCGGTGGTGGTACCAGCGCCAGCTCGTGCGCACCCAGCGGCAAGCAAGCGAGGATGGCGCGGGCCGCACTGCCGGCGGGCACGGCATCCACTTCCACCGCTCCACCCTCCACGGCGACGGCGCTGGTCTCCTCCCGCAGTTCGTAGAGCACGCCGCCGTTCGCCAGTTCGGCCGCATACCGCATTGTCGTCGTCGTGCAGGAACAGCCTCCCTGCCCGAGGCTCGATCGTCAATACTACGGAACAGACCTTCCATCCCGACACATCAGTCCAGATTACCATCAAACCGGGACTGAGGTTAACTTCAGTCCCGGTTCAATGGTAGGGAGGCAGCAGGTCAGTTTTCAGACCCGATTGGTGCCATCAATCGGGACCGATAGGTCGTCTTGCGCGGGTGGGGAGTATTAGTCCTGGTTGGTATTACCAACCGGGACTAACATTGAGCTCCGATTATTGGCGCCATTTCTCCTGTCACAAAAGGCCCGGTTGGTGTTACAAACCGGGACTGATAGTTGGCTATTAGTCCCGGTTTGTAATAACAACCGGGACTAATACTGGGCTCCGATAATTGGAGCATTTCTTCTCCGGTCACAAAAAGTCACTGCGTCGGTCTTCTCGTCGCCGCACTGTGAGCTGAGGGAGCTCGCACGCGCTTGCTGAGGAAGGAGCGGAGACCGGCCGGAGCCACATTCCTCGCCGCGCCTGAGCAAGGAGCTGCTGAGGAGTGGGTCTCTTTGCCGCGCCGAGGGAGCGATGAAAGGGGATCGGATCATCATCGGAGCAACGCTCGTGTCGCCGCGCCGGCCGCGTCGTCACCACCGGCCAGGCCTCGCCGCTCTCGTCGTCGCCCCGCGGCCGCCCATTCGCCAGCGCTTCCCCGGCTACGCCGTTGAGGTACATTTATCCACCGGCATCGCATCCTTGTTTCGCTGGTCCCACCACCACCACTGCCTCCGTAGCAACCGCCGCCACCGCTACTGGCGCAACCACCAATGCCGATCTTTGTTTGTGTTTTTACCATTAAATTTCCGTCCAGATTTAGGATGTCATGTTGGACCGGTGACAGCGCCACTAACATCGAAACCACGCTCCCTCCAACTAGGTCCAAAATGTGCTGTTTTTTATAGTGTCTTTACCCCTCCACCATAACCGGGACCGATAGGTTGCCTCGCGTGACAGATGGGCAGCAGGGGATACCAACCGGGACTAATACTGGGCTCCGATAATTGGTGCATTTCTCTGGTCACAAAAAGTCACTGCGTTCGTCGTCTTCTCGTCGCCGCACTGAGAGCTGAGGGAGCTCGCACGCGCACGCTGAGGTAGGAGCGGAGCCACATTCGTCGCCGCGCTGAGCAAGGAGCTGCTAAGGAGTGGGGACCGGCCAAGTCTGTCTTCGCCGCGCTGAGGGAGCGGTGAAAGGGGATCGGAGCCGCGCTCGTGTCGCCACGCCGGCCGCGTCGTCACCACCGCCCCGGCCGCCCCTCACCTTGCCTCTTCGTCGCGCTGAGACTGAAGGAGCTGAGGGAGGAGACGCTAGCCGCTCTCGTCGTCGCCGCGCGCCTGCCGATTTGTCAGCGCCTCCCCGGCCACGCCGTTGAGGTACATTTATCCACCAGCATCGCATCCTCGTTCTGGTCCCACCGCCACCACCGCCGCAGCGACCGCCACCACCGTGAATGATGACCTTTGTTTGTGTTTTTAGCTTTAAATTTCCGTCCGGGAGATTTAGGATGTCATGTTGGACCGGTGATAGCACCACTAACATCGAAACCATGCTCCTTCCTACTAGGTTGAAAATATGCTGTTTTTTAAAGTGTCTATGCCCCTCCACCATTGTTTGTTGTGGGGGGACGAACCAACACCGAAGTAGAGCAAAGGCAAAAAATACGAGGCGACCAATGATGTGGCATGTCGCAAAGACGGTGGCGGTGGCGGGAATGGTGGTGATGAGGAAGGCGAGGGCGAGAGCGAGGGTGACTGCAACGGTGACGGCGGCGGCGGTGGCGAAAATGGTGGTATTGAGGAGGGCGACGGCAAGGTCAAGGGCAAGCGAAAGGGTAAGGGCCAGGGCAAGGGCGAGGGCGAGGGCGAGGGCAACGAGGCGAAGGGGAAGTCACTTTCCCGTAGAGTGTGATTGAGACATCGAGATCGCACTCTGTGTTGTACTTATTAATTTAAGTTTTATGCACTTAAGAATTGTTGTTATCCGAACAATTTATGTATAATTGTACGTGCTGCAGACTTTGTCTGTTCATTGTTGTATTTTAATGTGTACTATTATTAGGTGCTTGTATATGAAGTATTGGATCATGTTTGTATGTTTACTATTAAATCATGTTTGTTTGTATGGTATCAATATGTGTATTTAATACACAAACTACTGTCACACTCAATGCTATGAATATGTATAATGCAGATGGATCGGGGATGGATGTACTTGGACCGATGTTCCTCGCAGTTCGTGGAGGGTTTAGAAACTTTTATTCGTCATGTCGAAACCAATATTACCTTAGACTATATATGTTGCCCATATATTGATTGCAAGAATCAAAAGGAGTTGGCAAACTGTGAGCAAATTTATTTTCATTTTATCTCAAGAGGTTTTATGGAATATTATACCTGTTGAACCAAGCACGGAGAAGTTAAGATTACACGGGTTGAAGAAGAACAGGTGGGCGATAATATCTCGGACGCTAGCCAACATAGTACTTTCGAACATATGCAGGGGGAGTTTGGCGACGATGATCTAGACCAGATGCTGATTGATGGAGAGGGAGAATATGTTGATGAAAGGCATTACGAATAGTTTTTGCGCATGTGGGAGGACTATGAAACACTGTTGTATCCAAACTGCGGATAGGGGCACAGAAAGTTGCGTACCACATTAGAACTAATGCAATGGAAGGCGACAAATGGATTGTCTGATAAGGGATTCAACGAGTTGTTAGGCGTCATGAAGAAGTTGCTTCCAGAGGGTAACACGTTGCCTGAAACTACGCACAAAGACACGCAAGGTCTCTGTCTTTTGGGCTTAGATACAGAAGATGCATGCATGCCGTAACGATTGCATCCTCTATCGCAATGAGTGTAAGAATTTGAAAGCCTGTCCGGTGTGCAAAACATCGCGGTATAAGACCAAGCGTGATGACGCAGGTGAGGTTGAGGGGGGACGTAAGGTAGGTAAAGAGACCCCCTGCTAAGGTGGTGTGATACTTTCCTATAATTCCTCGGTTGAAACGTTTGTTTGCGTACAAAGAGTATGCGAAGATGATGCGTTGGCACAAAGATGCTCGTAACGTTGATGGAAAGCTAAATCACCCCGCAGATGGGTCGCAGTGGCGAAAACTTGATAGGATATACCCAGAGTTTTCCAGCGATGCGAGGAACATACGGTTTGCGTTGAGTACAGATGGGATGAACCCCTACGGTGAGTTTAGCACCAATCACAATATCTGGCCAGTGACTCTATGTATCTACAATCTTCCATCTTGGCTGTATCAGAAGCGGACGTATATTATGATGCCATTGCTCATCCAAGGCCCCAAGCAACCCGGGAACGACATCGATGTGTACCTAAAACCGTTGGTTGAAGATCTGCTAACATTGTGGAACGATGGTGTACGTGTATGGGATGAGTACAAAAGAGAGTACTTCACCCTACGTGCATTGTTATTCGTAACCATCAATGACTGGCCAACACTTGGTAACCTGTCGGGCCTATCTATTAAGAGATATAAAGCCTGCATCGAGTGCGTGGACAATACGGAAGACAAGTACCTGACAAACTCTCGGAAGGTTGTATACATGGGCCACCAGAGGTTCCTAACTCTGAAGCACCTAATGCGCACTAGGTCGGCCCGATCTTCTGGTGAGGAATGATACGTCGGTTTGGTGTACAACGAAGTAGATGGATAGGCTACTAACCACAAGATCAGCAACCAAGCAATCGCAACGTCACCTCGCTGAACCGATCAACCAAGTCGAAACCCGATCGATCCTTGAACCTGCTGCAACCGAGAACAAGCAAGAACAAGATGATAGCAATTTTAATCCCTCATCAAAGGGTGAGGTTC
>SPJY01007168.1:0-102287 GCA_005191435.1 Raddia distichophylla | reverse complement strand
GCGTCCGATAGTTACCGGACGGCGTCCGGTCAGCGTAATTTTGTGAGCAGTAGCCGCTGCCGGACGGCGTCCGGTTCTCGTCGGACGGCGTCCGGTAGAGGCTAACGGCTAGGTTTTTTGTCCTCTTCCGAGGGGCAACGGCTAGTGTTGCTCTTGGGGCTATAAATACCTACCTAGTGGCTGGCTATTTTGAGGTTTGCTGCTCCACTTCACCTACCACATTCATAGCTCATCAATTAGGTGTTCTAGAGCCATTCCTCCACCCACAAAGCATCCAAAGCCACAAATTACAAAACCCCAATACCGAGCTTCATGGAAGTCCTTCGATCCGGCATGATCGGGGCGTTTCGGGCTTGTTACTTTTGAAGATATCCTTCGTGGAGGCGTGGGCTTGAGAGTAGGTCTTGGCGTGTGGCTACTCTTGAGTTGGTGTACGGGTGACGGAGTCCACCTCGCCGGAGTGGCGGAACGACTACCGGGAGTGAGTGAGGCGTGAGGCTCGAGAGCGAGCCGGTCCTTGTGCGCAAGGGGTAGCCTCAACGGAGAGTAGGAGTTGCGGCTCCGAACTTCGGTCAAACAAATACCGTGTCTCCCTCTCATTTATATTCCCGCACTTACTTTTATTGCATTGCTTGTGATGAATTTGAATGCCATGTCTTAGTTGCTTTGTGATTTATTTATAGCTTCCGCTTACTTGACTTGCAACTAGGATTGGGTCATTCTTAACTTGTTGCTTAACCAAGAATAATTTAAAAGTAATTAAAATTGCCTATTCACCCCCCCTCTAGGCCTTAGGATCCTCTTTCAGCAGCTCTTCGCCCGGAGCGCACATCTGGTCCCCACGACGAGCTCCGTGCTCGGGGGCTGGATCACCTCGCACCGGGCAGCTCTTCGCCCGGAGCGCACATCTGGTCCCCACGACGAGCTCCGTGCTCGGGGGCTGGATCACCTCGCACCGGGCAGCTCTTCGCCCGGAGCGCACATCTGGTCCCCACGACGAGCTCCGTGCTCGGGGGCTGGATCACCTCGCACCGGGCAGCTCTTCGCCCGGAGCGCACATCTGGTCCCCACGACGAGCTCCGTGCTCGGGGGCTGGATCACCTCGCACCGGGCAGCTCTTCGCCCGGAGCGCACATCTGGTCCCCACGACGAGCTCCGTGCTCGGGGGCTGGATCACCTCGCACCGGGCAGCTCTTCGCCCGGAGCGCACATCTGGTCCCCACGACGAGCTCCGTGCTCGGGGGCTGGATCACCTCGCACCGGGTAGCTCTTCGCCCGGAGCGCGCGTCTGGTCCCTCGACGAGCTCCGCGCTCGGGGACTGGATGGTCTTTTACCGGGTACGTCTTCACCTGGTCGCACTTTCTGGTTCCTTTAACGAGCTCCGTGCTCGGGGACTGGATCTCTTTACCTGGTTCCTTTGACGAGCTCTGTGCTCTGGGACTGGGTCACCTTCCTCCTCGTATGCATTGTCTGCTCCTCGCACACGATCTACGTCTGGAGGCACATCACTTTCGCTCCTGAGCACGACATTTGCTCGAGAGCGCGATCTCTATTTCCTCGGGCAGGTTCTAGCCTGAGAGGTGATTTTCGTATTTTCGTTTATGCTTTCCTAGGTATCTTCATGCCTGGATGCAGCAATATGAGTCCATCTCGCGACTTGCTCATTTTCCCGGAAGATCTGATCTTACCGGATGCGGTGGTACACTCTTTACTGCCAGGAATCCAATCCCTCCTTGATGACGTTCAGCCTCAAGGAGATGATTCGCCTCGCACCGGGCAGCTCTTCGCCCGGAGCGCGTGTTTGGTCCCCGCGGCGAGCTCTGCGCTTGGGGACTGGATTTCCGATTTCTACATCGAAGGCTGAGTGCTCTACTCGGACGGATGTGATTCCCTGTTCGGCGCAACAGAATTGCTCGGCACTGATCAGGTTTGTTCGGCCCTGAGCAGGTCTTGCTCGGTTGAACCATAACCTGTTCGGTCGTTTGTTACACGTCTTTGTAGCAGCAAAATTTCCCTCTTCGTGACTTGGAGTCTCAAGAGGAAGACCCCACTCTAGTAAGTCCTTCCACTTGAGTCTCGGGGGCTAGCTGTCGGGGATAGAATTACGGCCTATTGCCATGGCCCACTCCCTGACGGCCCATTCGAACAGCCTACTAGGGCCCAGCTCCCTAGAAGGTTCTATCTGGCCCATATGCATCCTGCCGAACAGCCTCTTGGCTGGCACGGTGCGTGACGGCCTAGGATTCATGTTTGAGTCCTACTCGAACAAGAGTTCTGCACGACTACGTGAAGACCCGGACGTTGGTTTCCCGGATTGGAATAGAAGTCGTGATCCCCAAGAATTGGAGTATACCTTATCTACCTCGGGATGTATTTGGCATGTACGAGTTCGTTACGTACTCGTGGTTAGCCCGGCCCGATTATCCCCCGGTAGGTCGGTTGTTCAACACTATATAAACCGAGCCCCTACGGCGTGTAGAGGGCACGTCCAAGATCATCGGACGACACGAGATCATCGCATACTACTCTCTGTACACACATTACTCGCCGAGACTTGTTCATCTCGCCGGGTTCCACCTTGTAATCCTCTTTGATATAAAGAAAGGCTGGACGTAGGGCTATTATCTCTTCCGAGAGGCCTGAACCAGGATAAAAACCCCTGTCTCCTGTTCGCTGTTGTTCGTGATTGTTCGGCGTGTCTCCTATCTCCCTCCTAAAGAACCTGAGTTGACTTGAGATCAATATCCCAATCGTCGACACACTCCCATTTCACCATCTTCTACCTTAACTCTAGCATTGACATGCTCGCTTGATTCGGCCACCTTAGCTCGTTGGGTAGGAGGTGGATCTAGGAAGGGGAGAGAGAGAGAGAGAGAGAGAGAGAGAGAGAGAGAGAGAGAGAAAGGGAGAGAGAGAGAGAGAGAGAGAGGATGCAGCGGCGATGACACAGAAGCAGCGACCTAGAGAAATAAGGTGGAGAGAGAGAGAGAGCAGCTGCAAGTAGGGATGACAGAAAAACCCATGAGTATGGGTACGCATGGGTATCCGATCTGATGGGTATGGGTATGGGTATGGGTCGCAACCTATGCCCATTGGGTTTTTGGATTCGAGTACCCGAATAATTTGGGTTCGGATACAGGTTGAAATTAGTACCCATGGGTATCCATGGGTAACCCGAATTTATTCAATGACATGTTGGTCCATCATTCTTTAAATATATAGCTGAGAAAAAACCCTAACCTAACCCCCACAGTCCACCACAGCCGCCCCCTGTCAAAAGGAAGGACACAAATACTGGTGTGTTGACCCGCCACTTTCGCGGTGTTCGATCCGCATCATACTTTGGATCCAAAGCAATACCAATAACTTTTTTTTTCATTTGAGTTTGTATGAAAAGGCTATGAAATTTAAAAGATTTAGATCTTTAATGCACATTTATACCGGTTACAACTGATATAATTGTATCTATGTATTTTTTAGACCAGAACCAACACAGATATGTTTTTCATGTTCTTTTTATCAGGTTTGATTCACAAGGGACCAAGACAAACAAATAGGTATGGGTAGGTGTAAGGGTTCTTGGTGTAGAGTTCGTGACATTAATTTGTTCCATTCGGCGCTATGTTTGGATTGGGGGACCGGGAGGGCCAACATTTGTGACTTTTGGATTGGTCGATTTAAAACTGGAAATTGGGTTGTGCCGAGCCGGCAGGCACGTCTTGACTCGGGCCTTTGTAAATCGGGTCGGTGCAAAGGCTCGGGCTGACACAATTAGCTATTAGCAAGGCCCGACATAGGCCGAAAGTACGGTGTGCCTTTATCGGGCCGGGTCGGCACGGGCACGACCCAAATTTTTGCGAGCTTTCCCGCCGTGAGCGACGCGCACGCATGGACTCCAAACAACTGCGGCAGAGTCGCTTTGTGCTTTGGAGCCTTCTCCATTGATGGCCCGGTCAAGAGCATCTTTTTGAAGGCAGTACTGCAGCTACCTCTTCTTTTTCTTCCCACATGCATGCTGCTCAAAGGTCAAAAGGAAATTTTTGAAGACTTTTTCCTTCGCAATGCATGCAGTCTTTGGAACTAGAAACAACGAGTAGCTGCTTCACCATGGTAGTATTAGACAGACCGTGGTATATGAAACAGCTAGATAAACTACTTCGGGTTTCTCTCAGGCGGTGCTGGCCCAAGCACGACCTAGATCGTCGAGCCATGCCGAACGACCTGTCTTGTCGACTTCTGAGAGCATCTCCAATGGTGCAGCTAGTTGCTAGCTAGTAAATAAGTGCCATGTCATCTATAGATAACATATACTTTCTTAAAGGGAAAGGTTGGATTCGAGGAAAAGTTTTAACTAAAAAGAGATAGATTTCCCATATACCCGTCCTTGTATTGTGTCAGTATGAGAACAGCTTTCCTAAATTTTTTATCCAAACCTATTGATCATTAACTTGGATTTTCCCAAGATCTTGGCTACTATTCCGAATTATTCTACTATTCCGAAACCAATGAAAATAAAAGGAATTTTGTTTCGGGACCAAGCGAAACTGGATTGCTCTGCCATAGGAAGGATAGCTATACTAATTTGGTATACTCAAAATACACCTTTGGTACAAAATTGACAATCTCACAAGGATGCAATATCAGTAATTTTCTATTTACTGGTTGATCCCATCTTTTACGGAATCAATTCCTTTTTTGAATGTACAAAAATTTGGGGAGCTCAGCATGTCTGGAAGCACGGGAGAACGTTCTTTTGCTGATATTATTACCAGTATTCGATACTGGGTTATTCATAGCATTACTATACCTTCCCTATTCATTGCGGGTTGGTTATTTGTCAGTACGGGTTTAGCTTATGACGTGTTTGGAAGTCCCCGGCCAAACGAGTATTTCACGGAAAGTCGACAAGGAATTCCGTTAATAACCGACCGTTTTGATTCTTTAGAACAACTCGATGAGAGTTGGAATCCTTATAGCTAGCTGATATGGCACCATATACCGAACCTATCCTATTTTTACAGTTCGATGGCTGGCTATTCACGGACTAGCCGTACCTACTTTCTTTTCTTGGGATCAATATCAGCAATGCAGTTCATCCAACGATAAATCAAATTCCAACTATAGAACTATGACACAATCAAACCCAAATGAACAAAATGTTGAATTGAATCGTACCAGTCTATACTGGGGTTTATTACTCATTTTTGTACTTGCTGTTTTATTTTCCAATTACTTCTTCAATTGAGAGAAAGAAAGAGAGTAGCAAGAATTCTCTAATCCCATTTGGAAGGATACCCTCCTTATAACCATCTATGATTGTTTTTGTCTCTAGCATGACCACTTGAGAAAATGTGGAGGAAAGCAGAGGAAATGGCCGATACTACTGAAAATTAGAGCATCTCCAATGGTGCTAGCTATAAGAAAATGACATGGCACTAAGAGATAGCTTATAGACAATATCTCCAATGGTGTTAGCTATAGTGTTGTCTCTAGAATTAATTTGGGTCCACATGTAATAGTGTGTGTCCACCTTGTAATCTGTTAGAGACTATCTCTTGGTTAAGAGCTCTCAATCTCTCTCCTCTTCTTCTCTCCTCCACATAAGCAAAAGACAGATGTAGAGCCCTTATAGCTATTTGATGTGGCCCTATTGAAGATGCTCTTATAGCTAGCTGATATGACACCATTAAAGATGCAATCAGACCCGGCCCGACACACCCTTTGAGATAGGCAGACACGGTTCATCTGTTTTCGTGGGGAAAATTGGCGGAATGCCACTCAATTCGTTGCCGCTTTTCAAAATGCCACTCAATTCGTCTCTAATTCCTATATGCCACCGAGGCAACGAATTAAGTTCCCAAATGCCATTTTCGTATTTTTTACCCATTTCCCCTCTTTTCCACCATTTTCACCCCTTTTCTCTTTTTTCCCGATCCGTCGTCTTCTCCCACATCTCCGGCGGCGGCGGGCCGGCGATGGGAGTGGCGGCGGCGGCGGCGGTGACGGGAGCTGCTCCCGGCGGCGGCGGCGGCGCAACGGCGACGAGGGCGGCGGCAACCGCGATGATAGGGACAAGCAGCGGCGCCGTGCGGCGGCAGCGACCACGGCGGCGGGGCAACGATAGGCGGCGACGGCTCTACGCAACGGCGACTAGAGCGGCGGCGGTGCCCTGGAGAAGATCGCCGCCAAGGAGGCTTCGGCGAAGCTTAGATTGAAGGCGACGCATTTGGATTAGCTGTCAGACACATCAGCTCTGATGGCGAGGTCTCCAGCTGCGTCCTGCGTTGCATCCATAGAATGCTACAATATTAAGGACATCATTACCGACCAGCTACGGCACAGCTCTATTAATTAGATTAATTGTAGAGCAGGATGAAGTTTTGTAGGTTATGCCAATGTGGTTAGTTGGTCAGTTTTGTTTGTTCTAGGAGGAAAGTGTCACCCCTCAATTTTAACTTACTTTGAGGGTCGACGATCCCATACACTAGCCCCTGGATCAGTACGCTAGCGCGGAAGACCACATAGCCGATACAAGCATACAGTGATAAGTAAAATCCCTGAATATTACAATAAGTGTTTTTACTCCCTTAGGCGAATTTAGTAAGGCAGCCCATACACACCTTATATTACAAAACTATGTTTAGAGTTACAGCGATCACCAAAATATGTACCCAAAAGAATTCACCTATCGGCTAAGTCCTGCCAACCACTGTTCGCCTAAACTGTCGTTTAGCCCGTTTAAACACCGTTTAAACGCTACACGGTGGTCAACCGTTTACGTTTAAACAACCATTTAGTCTGTTTAAACACCGTTTAAACCGTTTAAACGGCCGTTTAGCCCGTTTATCTAGCTAAACGGTGGGTGACCGACTAATTGGCGTTTAGCGTTTAGGAAAACACTGGTTCCCTGTCTGCAGAAATAGCCACATTCAACTTTCCACCTCCTGCACTGTTCTGAACTTCTGAGAGCCGACGTATTTGAGTTTGTCGTCAATTAAATGCTCACTATTTGTGCTGTAATATATAGCAATGAACTACTCATATAGGCGTTGTTTTCTTTTTCTCCAAAGTATAGGTCAATGGGCAAAACCACAAAGGTACAATGGAAGTTTGTCAATATTTTTAAAGTCGAATTCACATCAGCCAGGCACCTCAGAAGAGGCCCATCTGTTCAGCCTAAACGATACATTTTAAATGCTCGACCATCTTGCATGCATTTTACGTCTGAAAAGAATTTTTGTTTAATTTCATGATGCTAAGTTAATTGTATTAAGTTTATATTCTTTTGCCAATTGTCATAGGTTCATGAAATACGTGACCTGTTTTGGGATGGCATACCATTGCGAGGTGCTTCATGGTTAAGGGAGGAGCCCATTAGTGAAATTTGGCAGAGAGTGATATTTGTTCCGGTCAGTGGAGGCATCATAGTTGGGGGTTTGAACTCCCTTAGAAATTCTATCGAAACGAACTCAGATGGCACTGTGTCTAAGATAAGAAGTGCTTTTAGGCCATTCTTGAAAGCTGTGGCGGCATCATTCACGCTTGGAACTGGCAATTCTTTGGGGCCTGAGGGTCCCAGTGTAGAGATTGGTTCTGCTATAGCCAAAGGATTTGGAAATGTGTTTGAGTGGGAAGGTGGGAAAAAACTGTCTCTTGTGGCGGCTGGATCAGCAGCTGGAATTGCATCAGGTAATTTTATGTCCCAAATTGTATATGATTTTGTTGTTTAGACTTTTGCGATAAATATAATGGATAATTTAAATGGTCATATATCATTTCCCTGTAGATTATTTCCCTTTTTATTCTCTCGTTTATGGCTTATGATGATGCCATATATCATAGTCAGTTAAATACCACACAGAATAAATTTACATATCGATAGCTACACGTTAGGTGCATCAGTTGGTGGAATGTATGTGACATGTTCTTACGTCAGTAGTTCCCCTAAGTTAATCCTGATATAGATTCCCTAAATGGTGACATATTAAACAGACCAAGTTACGCTAAAAAAGAACAGTCCAAATTAACTTTTTTTAATATTTCTGCTTTCTGATTTCATTTTACTTATATTTCAGGTGATTGCCTTGTATTTTAGGTTTTAATGCCGCTGTTTCTGGGTGTTTTTTCGCTGTTGAGTCTGTTTTGTGGCCTTCTTCTGCGGATTCTTCATCCCTTTCCAACTCAACACCTATGGTGATACTGAGCGCAGTGATAGCATCTGTTATTTCAGAGATAGGTCTTGGTTCTGATCCCGCTTTAACTGTTCCAGAATATGATTTTCGCTCCCCGACAGGTACTTTGTCTTTGTTAGCACTGTTGATGTATGTAGAGTATGTGCTGCATTATTTGTACCTAAACTTTACACAGCTGACAGCTTTTAATTACAAATTGTCTGATATTCAACTTGTTTGGTTGTCCCCGTTGCAATTTGCATAACACTTCCTGAGTAACTTCTGATGTCAAAATAAAATATACTGCGCCCAACAAAGTTAGTAAAAGACGTTACCAAATGAAAAACTCTTGAATATTGAATTTTGGTTTGAAACTGCAGCCTTGTTAACCTGGTGGTCCTAATCAATTAGTTTGCATCAAACGTTTTGTTTCTCGTGCTCCACAGATTGAAAGTATGTGGATATTTACATGACTTCATAATGTCAGAACTTCCTCTGTATCTTTTGCTGGGTGTCTTCTGCGGCTTGGTGTCAATCACATTATCTAGGTGTACAGCACTTACTATGGAGATAGTTAAAAGTTTACAAAAGGCAACAGGATTACCAAAGGCTGTATCTCCTGCATTGGGTGGTCTTATTGTTGGTCTCCTAGCTCTTATATATCCTGAAGTTTTGTACTGGGGCTTTGAAAATGTTGATATTTTGCTGGAATCACGACCATTTACAAGTGGACTCTCAGCAGCTGTATTGGTTCAGCTTATTGGAGTAAAAGTAGTAGCAACATCTCTGTGCAGGGCCTTTGGATTGGTTGGAGGTTATTATGCACCATTCCTTTTTTATTGGCGCAGCTACAGGCATGGCATATGGCAAGTTCGTGAGGTTTACATTTACTGGACCTGAGCCACTGTTACATGTCCCATTCCTGGATGTTGCATCACCTCAAGCATATGGCCTGGTAATGCAGATGTACTTTTACATAATCATGATATTACGGCTATTAACAGTATGTCAATAATGCTCAAAGTTCAATTTTAGAGGCCGCGTGATGCCAAACTACGCTACCTTTTTTGAACCGAAAACCACGTTATATTCTCAATGAAGGCGATGCTTCAGTCTCTTTTGTCAATTAATAATGTTGATTCTACCCTTATGCTGTGACATTTCTTTGTATAGTTGTTATTTGTGCAGTCATTGAATAGAAAATATTAACTGCATGTATTTGTTATATTGAACAGAAAATATTAAGCAGAGAGATGTACCCTTGCTTATGTTTGCTTCCTTTATTTCATCTTTTCAGGTAGGTATGGCAGCTACACTTGCTGGTGTATGCAAGGTGCCTTTGACATCTGTGCTCCTACTGTTTGAGCTTACACAGGATTATCGCATAGTTCTGCCTTTGCTTGGGGCTGTTGGATTATCATCTTGGATTGCTTCTCCTCAAAGGTTCACTAAGAGCAATAGGGTTAGGCTGGATTCATTGGAGAAGAAAACAAGTACAGTTAAACAGGTAAGGAACATGCCCTCTCAAACCCAACAAGTTGCTTCCATGGATACAACTGATGCTGCCACAGAACTCTGCAAACTTGAAAGCTCACTTTGTGTCTATGATGTCAACAATGAAATAATGCTGCAAAATATTACTGTTGCAGACGCTATGAAAACAAAATACATTTCTGTCTCAATGACAACTCCAGTAGTTGAGGCTCTAAATCTTATGCTTGAGGAAAAGCAATCCTTTGTTATGATAACTGAGAGCAACAAATTTCTAGTAAGGTTGCTAGCGCTCGAGGATATCCAATATTTCTGCAAAATTGCAAAAACTACCAGGGCACAAACTGAGGTGAGAGCAACCTTTTTTTTTGAACTGGAGGGCAGAAGCTCTGCCATTTCATTTGTCTTCTTTACCCATCCTTCTCAACCTTAACTGGTCACCTATGTTACACTAAACTTCAACAAGTTAATTTATTTTCAAATTTGTAGAACATTTATGTTTAACTTAATGGGCATACATCAACATCATTATTTATCTATGCACACTTATTTTCTGTTATTTCAACCATGTATAAGAGATCACCACCATTACAGATAGCTGGATTACATAGTAATTTCATCCATATGCTTACTCTGGATATGGTACCAACAGGACAACTGGACAAGATCCTCATTTAAACACTATACAGGACATTGCAATTTAGATACATTAAAGCAAATAACTAATGAGGAATCACAATGAACTCTCTCTTTTCTTACATATCGCAAACGTATCAAATAACATTTTCCCTAGTTAATAAGTACCTTGTGACCTTGAATCCTTGACCAATCTTGGTCTTGACTCTTGAAGCTTTCTGTGGTTCATCCTTACTTGAAAAGCACATGAACAAACAAAAATGGATTTTTTATTTCTTTGGTGAGATCAAATTGCAATTGAGAAGATGTTAAATTTATCTAACTTGATACACTGTGAGTTGTTATATAGTCCTATTTGTGAGCTATTAATATATGTCATGCTGGAACAGGTACAGGAACCTCTGGTATCACATGTTTGTGAAGCTGTTAAGTGTAAAATGTGGCCTGTGACACCTCGTATGCCACTTACTACTGTTGAAAAGATTATGGTTTCCTGTGAATTGGATCAACTTCCTGTAGTATCCGAACATGCTAATCATCAGGATAGAGTACTCCTGATTGGTTTTGTGGATAGAGAATGCATCTCCATTGCTCGAAGGTAAAAAATTAATTTTTACAGTTTTTATCCCCAGATTTGAATTTTCAAGAATGAGTATGCTGAGTAGCCAAGTCCTTGTTTTTGCTTGTGTTCCAACTTCCAACTAATGATTTTCTTGTGATTTTTTTGTTTGTTGTTTTGTTCGTTATGTTCACATTTCGGGCTGTGGCGACAAAAGAATTCTTCAGTTTCACACCTGACATCAGAAAGGAGGATAGATGATTCAAATTTAAATTTCATCGGCAGCCTGCAGAGCTGGTCAAATTCGCTGTCACTTATAATTTTTTTGGCACCAGGGCAATCTCAGATTCCCATTTTGTTGTCAACACTTCATTATTAAGATTTGGTTAGGTCGGTTTTCTGACTCCAGAATGTGATCCAGAAAGAGACTGTTGGACAATGGGCCTTCCATTTTTCGTAAGATGCCCATTGTTGCATACAAAGTTCTCTAATGATAGATGCTAGCGATTTATTCGTTTGTTGTACTTATTTGCAATGCCATCTGAAAGGGGTATATTCACCAAGAAGTTGACGGGTGCGTCGGCTCAAGAATACATGCTGCACATTCTGTGATTCTGTAGATGCTGGAAAGATTGAGCGACGTAGCTGCTTGTTTCCACCCTTATTACCAACAAGTTTCCTATAATCTCGCTCTAAAAGATTTCCTTCATTCACAAAAATTTCTTCGCGTTTTATATTATATTTCTCAAAACATTCTTTCCCCAGCAGTTTCCCTATCCTTAAAAAGTTAAATAAAAAGTACAACGAAGAATCTCTTCGAGATGCTCCAACATATAAGCATAGCCTGATTCGTCTACTCCTATATCATGCTACAATGCCTTGAGGTTTATGTTGCCTGCTAGGTAAGTTTTACAGTAATTAAATGAATACTAGGACCTTAGGCCTTGTTTGGAATAGAGTATTTCAAAACCATGGTTTTGCAATACAAAGGTTTGCAATTATTTTTTAAAAAAAATACTATGGTTTCACCCATGGTATTTTTTTAGAACTATCACTGGTTTGATACATGGTATTTGGGAAGGTAAATACAAAAGATGGTGAGAGAAAAACTATGAAAACTTAGCTAGGAGTAGAGTTTTAAATACTTCAAAATTACCACAGTTTGTACCAAAGCATGGTTTTGAATGAAGTATTTTTTTTTATCAACACCTCATGGTCTCAAAAATCATGGTATTATCAGAAACCGTGGTTTTATCTTAAAACTATGAAACTATAACAAGTTATGTGCTAAGTTAAAAGAAAAAAAATCTCACTTTCCTATAGAGCTGCTATGCATGTTAGTAAGTGGAAGAAATCAGCACCTCAAATATACAACCAGAGATCATCTGAAATTCAACTGCGACTGCGTAGGCTGCTATGCATGTTATAGTAAGCGGAAGAAATCACTCAATCAGTACCTCAAATGCACGACCAGAGAGACAGTAGATCGTATTGCGGCTACGTAGGCTCGCTAAAGCGACATTTCATTTTCGTATACATTTATTTATTCCTCAGGCCAGTATCTAGGCATGCCTGCCGTTTGAATGCGCAAACAAATGTGCCCAGCCAATAGGCTGAACCGTTGAATGGCAATTGCAGTCTGAACGGGTCATGGAATCAAGTCCAGCCTCGTTGGCTCGGCGCGAAGTCATGAAAGAAACGGCTCATCATTGACGCGCGAACGGCGTGGAGATGAAGGTCGAAACAGCGAGAGTGATTCGTTCCATTCGGTAAGACTGGAGAAAATGAGGAGGGGACGAAAGGGACAGCATTTGTGCCAAGGCATTCTCACGGTTCCAAGCTTCCCAAACGGATTGAGGTTCTTCGCTGCTAACGTCTCGCTAATCCCCGCTCCAAGAAACGCAAAGACATGCACCTCGTTGCGTTGTGTAATTTGTGTGTGCGGGAGAGAGGAAATATGCACTGCACAATGAGACCCATATATATCAAGAAGCTCGGATTGCTTACACAATTACACAAATCGCTACCCTGTACGTACTTTGGTTTGATCCTGCATGTACTTGTGTTTCTAAGTTGCAAAGCTATATATGATCAGAAGACACGAGCATGGCGCATACATACAAACGCACGGCACGGCGACCTCAGCGTCGCTTGGCCTTGGCGGGGCGGGGCGCCGGCTTGCCGTCGTCCTTGCCGGCGAAGAGGCTGCAGAAGCCGCAGGCGGCGACGCGCGGGGAGGGCGGGTCGAGCGCGGGCTGCACCTGCCCTGCCCTGTACCCACCGTGCCCGCTCGAGCAGCTCCGCTGCTGCCGCGGCGCCGCCTCCTTGCCCCCCTTCCCCAGCTCGCCGGACGCCGGCCGGTGCTTGTCCTCCCACACCATCCCCGACGACCCCGACCGCCGGAACGTCTCGCTCGACCGCTGCAGCCCTGCCATGATCTCTAGCTCCGCCTGCCCGCCCGCGCGGCCGGCGCTGCTATATATGAGTATATGTCTATATGACTGACTGACTGTCGCGTGCACGCGGAGACGAAGCAGCAGGGGGTGGCTTGTGTCGCGTGTGGAGGCTTGGCATAAGAATCGCCGCGCGCCGCCGCGATAGGACAAAGGAGCTAGCAGCCACTGATGCTGGCGACGGCGCGACGCGAGGGTGAGCAGCAGCAGCTGCTGCATCAGCAGTAGTTGGTTGTAGTAGTAGGACTAGGTGCGATTAAGAAAGGCCGTCTCCGACGGAGTTGTTGGCTTGCGAGCTTGGTTAGCGACCGTCGTTATTCTAATCAAGCGGGGAAGTAAATGGCTATCAAACTTTGACCGGAGAAACGGGAAATATTAACGAAAAGAATAACAAGAACAACCATCAATCACTCTTTCAGTTTTAAAAACAACTTCTATTTGTTTGAGAGCTATTTGCGTTGCGACCGGTGGAGAGGTGGACTCGAGACGCATTCAAGCGACGCGCGCTTGCTTGCTGGCTGGTATGGTACGGTAAGGGCATTCCCAACCCTACCCCTTTTTCTCCCCTAACTATCACCGTGGCAGAGAGAGGAAATAAAATATAAAAGAGAAAAATATAGGGAGAGATTGAAAAGTGGATGAATAACAATGAGATAGCGAAAGTTTAGAGATAGGGTTGGAAATGCCCTAAGCACTAGCCCTTGAGTCTCGACGACTGGAGTCAACTCGTTCGGAATTGGCAATGCATCTTCACGACAACGGGGTTGGTCTCAATGGTGTCTGCCCGCCTTTTCTAAAAGCATCCCCATGTCCTCTCCTAGACATCTAAGAGACGATTGGGGATGTTCTTGTAGACAGCTAAGAGGCTGTTTGGTTGTGTTCGATTCTAGCCTGGCTTGTACGGACTCGGTCAGGATAATGAGAACCAGACGGAACCTATCTAGAGCATATGTTTGGTTGTGCTACATCATCAAAACTTAGACTGTAGAAGATAGTATTTGGTTGCCATCATTCAACGTTGCATCCAGGACAAAACATTTCAACAAACACCTAATGTGCATCCATGTGATCGTCTCTGTCGTCGTTGGTCATACCCTAAGCGTCGCCGCCCCAAGCTCCCGAAGCATCGTCGCCCCTCGTGTGGTAGATCCGAGCACCTCCAACCCACGTTGTGCCCACCCCGAGCTCCCGTAGCGTCACCACCCTGTGCGGCGCTGCCCCCAGCGTCGCCACCCTTCACCGTGGCTGCCCATGTCTTCCACGTGCAGCACCTGCACGAACGGAGCCTGGCTCACTTCATACGCCCAATTCTCACGTATGTGTGCAGCCTAGCTAGAACAGTGAAATTGCATCTCTTAGCCCTGGTTGGAACAATGAATATAGGCCATCAAATGTTGATTGGTTGCATCACATGAGCTAGACCGGGATAAATGCAAGCAACCAAACAACCCTACGAGACGGTGCCAGTGCAATCTTCCGAGGAGGAGACTTATGGAAGACCACCGGAGGTCTACAAGGTTTGGAATCACCTCACCGAAGCAATGAAAAACCACCATAATGTAATGGCATATACAATGCTTCACCTCAGCTATTTATAAGCTGTCTATTAAAAGTGACACATCACACTTTTACTCATCTGGACAATAATTAATGAAGAGAGAGGTTGGAGCCGTTACTTAAACAAGTGACGTCGCTGCGCACAAAAGCAGTACAGCTTGCAGCGCATGGGCAAGCCAATACAGCATGCCCATGTTATATTTTAGTTTTTGCTACATCTTTTGATTTGTGTCTCCGATTAATGAACCAATTTCAAAAATGGGTTCATGATATTTTTTTTCCGAACTAAACTAGACTACACTTGTCGTATAAATTTAAAAAAACTAATTTTTTTTATTTTATTTTTTTGATAATCTATTGTTTGTTTTAAATTTTTTTTAAAAAAAATTATAGCCACTCGATCATTACAGTAACTATTTTAAATGACTGTAAACAGGTAGAGACAACTCACTATATACACTGTATATAAAGTTGTCTATAGATGACATAGCAGTACTTTAGAGACAACATGTGTCTCTAGCATTGTACATACCCTAAGATGGCTTGAGCACACTCTTCAGAATAGTGTGCTCTAACAAATACTAGTGGAAGACGCTAACTTCCTGATACCTTGGAAAAAACCTCACTCAAAAACCGTAAAAATTAAAATCAACCTTTTCACCCACTCTAGGCCCTTGGTTTCTTTTACCATCTTTTCACCTTTGTTCTTTTCAGTTTAAATTAAATTAACTAAAATTTTGCTATTTTTATACAAACCTAGCAATGTAGTACTCCTACATTGTAATTATTTTTATACGTTCTAAGTAGTTCTTATTAGAGTTACTAAAATATTTTTTTAATAATTTTGTGGACTATTCAAGAACTCTTAACAGGAGACAACCTTTTCATATTAAAATTTTCAACAACTTTAAACTGAAATAAATAAGACCAATTATCAAAATATTGGCTCCGCATCTAGAAGGGGCTAGGAATAGTGGCTATGTAGGCTGGGCCTTAATGACTGGCCAGGTGGGAGATTTTTAATTATTTTAGGTTATCAAAACATCCAAGTAATTTCGTGTACTCACTGCTCCTGGCTCGCCGACCGGTAACAAGTTCTTGAACCTGGTATACATATGTGCCATACACAACTATTTTTTATAGGAAAGTGATCTACAACCGTAAACCCCAGAAAAATGGGGAAATAGGAGCACTAACTAAACATTATGATGATTGGACCATATTACCATAACTTTTCAGATAATCAGATATATGAAATTCAACTTGAGAACTCATTATCCTGTACATGAAATATCTGGATCCTAAGACATGATACGTGAGTTGCTTCCCAAGCTTTAGCTGAATAATGCCGTGATGCAGGTCATATCATGTCCGACAAAACTTTGGAATGCAAGCATCGACCTTACGAAAAGAATCTTCTCACCTTTAAGCATTAAGCCAAAGGGAAAAGTGAGTAGCTTTCCCAGTAGAGAGCGAAAAAAATGCGGTGCATAAATTTAAGCTGTAACATCTTGGAGTTCCGTAAAGAGAGTCCGAGACTATGAGACTACGTAATCCTTTAGTTTTAGATACTAAATTAAGAGTACAATAAAATGGTTACCTGCTCCAAAGTTAAGAACATTATCACATTCCATGACCCAACTCGACAGAAGTTTGCAATGAACCCCTTGTAGAAAGCAGGAAGACCCTGCAGAAAAGAGCCATCGTAAGGATATAGTGATGGTTTGTTGCAAGACATCTACATGACACCACACATTCAAAATCAGTGGAGAATACAACCAATTTCTTAAGGAAGATCAAGGACAAAAAATGGTATGGTTAATTGAATCGCAGGTCGTTACATGTCGCCACAGGAGGTATGCTACAACATTTACCCTTGAAGCAAATGTTATACACTGATATAGTCGAGTTAAAAGTGGGCCTGCCAATGACATGGCATGCCAGTTTATCAATTTTCACTGATGCGGCATGCCACTTCATAAAACTTCAACCAATGTGGCATGCCATATCACCAAAACAGCAAAACTGTTAAGGGGTTCCTGCCCAATTGAAACTGAAATAAAAGTATCCAGACTATAGTAGTCGTCTCCCTTCTTGAAAAAAAAAAACTGACCAATTAAGGGGGGGCCAATCAAATTTTGAACAATAAATGGACAAACCTTTCAAATTTACTACCAGTCTCCCACTAATATTGTTTAATAATATGGCCGCAGTTAACTATGAAAGCTAAGCCATGGGATGGACATAAGAGTGATTTTTCAACACCTTTTTCCGTTACTGATTTTTTTCGGATGCCATACAGACTCCAAAGGCTCCAAAGCTCTACAGTGCTCTTCAAGGGTAGGCTAATTCCTAGTCCTATCGGCAACATTCTGTATGCCCGATTGCCCATCACAGGCTGGATAAAATAGATAATCCCGTCCATAGCACTTAACCAGTCCCCAGAATTAAATTTTACAGACCAAAAATGTTCCCAAGGAGTGTTGCCTTGCGTGAACACATAGAAATGGAACTCACAAATTTGTGATGCACCTTAACCTAGGTTCTACATGAAATTAGTAAATAATCTTGGTAAATGTAATTTTCTTTCTACCATTTTGGTTGAAAATTAGAGAAATGTTGATAATATTTCAAAGGTCAAGCAGAAAAATGGCCCTTGTACTGCTTCTCCTATAGCTGGATTCCCCATAATCCTTAGACCAGGATAGGGTCATGCTTATCTTGAACTTTGGAATCCCCAAGTACCCTGAGGTCTTAGCAGTTAGCAGTTAAGAACCACTCTCAACCTTTAGGGATTGTACCTCTACTTTCTATTACTAAAAAGAAGCTAGAAGTGAGTAAATGATGACACTTCATAAACTCATCTTATATGACCTGATTTCCTAAAAACAAATACTTCCCCTACAAAATATCCAATGACCCAAGATGTTCTTATTTAACAACATACCAAATTCCACTGCTAAAATATTTTATATCAATTACAGAAAGTATCCCTCTGAAATATGCGCGATTGATACGAGAGTGTGGAAAAACGTCACGGTGAGTGCAAAAACAGAGCTGAGGCAACGGAGCCAAAGGTGTGGAAGGCTGAAAGCACATAGCAGTGTCTCAGTCAAGATTAGAAGTAGATCATGGAAGCACCGTAGAGGGTGTGAGATTGTAGCATTGAAAACTTGAATATAACATGGTGGAAAGTAGTATGTTCTTTGTAGCAAAGCACATGTGCTCAACTAGTTAGTTATAATGGAAATATATAAACAAAGCAATTTTCCCAATTTGAATTGTAATCTATCCAATACCATAATCCATATCCCGTCGCTTTTAAACCCACAAATCCAAGCCTTTCTATGAAAATTTACATCTTCTTCATGTGTTTATGGGCTACCTCAAGTGAAAAATTGGGAGATTAAGGATGGGAGGCATGAAAGATACGGTTAGATTAGGACGATTAGGAGCAAGAAGGCGACTGCAGACAACAACATATATGATATATCACATTGTTAGTACTCCCCATCCCCAACAACATCCAATTGCTGTTGTAACTTGTAACCTCTCCACAATGCAATAGTCAGCAACAATAAGAAAGAGGCTGACTTATATTGCCAAACACAACTACCATCAAGCATAAGCTGACCAACCCAGCTAGATATATTCTCTATTTTCATTTGACTACAGATTTTCTCTCTTTCAAACTAACTGAATTTCTATATAGAAGAAAACATTATATATATTCTCTTTTTTTGTTTGGCTATGGATGAAATTAATAGCAACAGGTATTCAGAGCAGCGGTGTTGGCAAAAATAATATTGGGTATTTACACATATGAACTCGAAAAGAATCCCCAGGGGAAACTAACTTTATGCTATTTGCTACAAGTTTTAGAAGGTTACTGGTAGAATAGGAAAATTCATAGATTTTGTGGTATACAATATCAGAATACTGAAAAGTCAGTGAAAGAGGTTGGCTTACATCATTTTTTAATGTCTTGACAAAACAATCAAGTGTGCTTCTGTATGTTGAATCACCCATCATTCTTGATTTAACCTACAAAGAAGTTGAGATAGTTAAATTCCATGAAAGCCAAAACATTTGTCAATCAAACCCATAACAGGAATAATGAGTTAAACTGCTAAACACAAATTGCAACTGAAAACTTGGTAAGGAGCGCCTGTACAGCATCTGTGGAGCATACCACATCCACTGGGGAGCCAATGCAAACTGCCAAAAAACCAGCACCAAGTCCAGCTAAAAGATGGGTAAAAACGTCGTCAGTAAACCCAGGTAGTTTTAGAAACATCTGCATTAACAGAACAAAAATAATGAAATGTGATAGTTAAAGATAATGATCAAAAGACAAAAGGGAATCAACAGGAACCTGTTTGAATTGGTCGTAACTGGCCAACTCAGCAGCATTAATTATGGCATTCCGTGCGATATTTGGACCAAGGCCAGTCCATAAAGCTCCAATACCTTCCTGAAAAAATATTAAGATGTTACAGGCCATGGGGAGAATGAATAATCTAGTAAAGTTACTGCCATTATCACCATGAATTGTGGCAGAGACCTGTCTGATTATAGTAGCATACGCATTGAGGGCTCCAGAATAATGCCTCTTGACAGCCGTTGTCTTTCCATCAGCTTGCAATCTCACTTTGACAAGATCAGTTGGATTTGCAATGACAATTGCAATGATACCTATGCTATGCATGTATAGAGAATTCATTTAGGACGTGTTTAGTTCTCCACATTGACCTAGCCTGTAAAGTGAGCCAGGCATACCAAGAACAAGCACATCGCATGAAATTTGGATTTAGTGGGAACTAATTGATTCATTGCATTGGTTTATCCAGGTTCCTTCAGAAGTTATATAGATGCTGCATGACAGAAATATTTGCAGATCTTTCACAACAATATTACTGCTACCATTGCGCCAGATGTACATATGTGCAGTGCCGTTGTAAAATTTAAGATTGATTACAGAAGATTGTTTTTTTTGGGCAAATTACAGAAGAATATTTTAATTATCATGTGATACTTTAAAAAATTCTAGCACTTAGCTATGATCATACAAAAGACACTTCAAATATGTGATGAACTTTTCACATGAACCAAGAATTTCGTGTTTCAGATATGCAAAATAAACTTATGAATTTTAAAGCACAGTTCAAAGAGAGATATAATGGCTAAATAAGTAAGGCGACTATTTCCATATGGAGCAAGAAGGATATACCTACCAGTTGAAAGGGCAGCCAGAACCTTGTGTAATAAATTGACATCACCCGCAAGAGTATCCCCAACCAAAAAGGCTTTCACCTACAAGGAAATGGAGGGGAGGGTGCTTTTGTCACTTGTCAAGAAGTCACTTTGAAGGAGGACGGAGAACGCCTTGAACGAAGGAAATGTGGACTAGATCACTAGAAGGAGCACAGACGGGCTCATACAAGCCGATGCGGAGGCCACCATAGAGGCACTGGCGGTGAAGGCCAGGGATGATTCCCTTCCAAAGCGCGGCCACCCCTTCCTCCCTCGCGACGCATATCATCGTGCTCAGCATTCCTCCTCCTCCCGCAGTAGTTGTAGATGCTTTCTTTTGCAGCTGAAGCCGCACTTTGGCTGTGTCCAGAGGAATGGTGCACACCTGATCACGATCACCAATTAATAAACAAGAGGCAAAGCTAAGTGCGCTCTAGCCCAGCTGAATTGAACAATCAATCCAGATCTTCTTGGTGTGTTGCAGAGGACTCCAAGCAGCTATCTTTTTTACTGTACCCTCTTGCCAAATTACCAATTGGTGTGATGTCTCGGCCTGGCCAGGATTGGAAGATTGCGGCGTACCTCAGCGAAGCATGCGGCGAGGGCACTGCTGATGAAGACGGCGGCAAAGGAGGAGGCTTTCGCCATTTTATCGACTATCGCACTCGTGCTCGGAGCGGCGGCGGTTTGGTTTTGGACCAGGGCGTTGGGTTTGGGCAAGACGGTAGGTATACCACAGTAGCACCTGAGCTAGCTTCTTGTTGTGCCGTTCTTCGTGGATCAGATCCAGATCCAGATCCAGATTCAGGGAGTTCGCTTCTTGGGCGAGACGCGCTTTCGCTGAATCGATTTCTTCTCGTCTCGAGAAAGGTGACAGAATGCTGGAGTTTTAGACTAACGAAAACTCCTAGTTGGGGTCATATAGGATATTTGTAGCAATTCAGATCGTTTTTTCCACATTTATTCCTCGATGAAAGATTGGGAGATTAAGGATGGGAGGCATGAAAGTCTCATAAATAAATAAATTAAAAAACAAAAATTTTAAACTTTTAAAATTTATGTGGCAAGTGTGATTTAGTTTTGTTCGAAAAATATTAGTAACCCGTATTTAAAATCGGTTCGGTAATCGAACATACTAATCAAAAGATAGCAAAAAAAAAAGAATCAAATGTGTTGCTTGCATTGTCTACATGTTGTCGGTACTGGTTCCAACTGTGCGGTTGTTGCATCTGCGGAGCCTGACTCTTGGAAAACGCTCAATTTGACTGTATCTTCGGAACCTAGCTCGGAGGGGGTAATTGCATCTGGAGAGCCTGGCCCAGATGGGTGAAAAGACAACCAAACACTCTACTTTTGTATCTCTAGATGCAAAACTTCTGGGATGCAGTCAACCAAACAACCTAGTAAATAATGAATTTTGTTGTTTTCTTGCCGCTATCTAGAGTGAGCATTGCTATTTTATCAAGCTAACTCGCTCTCATAGACACAGAAGGACCTACATGTCAGTGAGGAGTGGCAAATTAATAAGTTGTCTCTCTAAAGAGTGACAAAGTAGTAAATCGTCCCATAAGTAAATCGTCCCAAAAAATGAGAACACGGAGGAAAATCGTCCCATAAGAGTGACAAAGTTAGCTATAATGCAATCCATACTAACCTAGGTAGGAGAGGCATTTCACCATAGCACTTTAGCAAAGTTTGAGTGAAAAAAATTGATTTAAGGAAATAATCAATTAGCTACTCAACTATTGGGAATATTGTCCATGTTAATATGTTTAAGGGCCTTTTGGTAATGGTTCAAATTGGGTTTGGAAAAGCCCAATATTTTTCGGCTAGGCTCGACTTTGGCTAGGCCGGCATTTTTTTTCAAAAAGCAGTTCCGAGCCCGGCTCAAAAGCCCGAAGTTCGAAGCCCGATTTTCCTCCGTGTTCTCATTTTTCCAAAAGCTTGAGCTCGACTGAATTCTCTGCTGGTCCCAAAAATGAAGTCCGAGTCCAACCCGAGAGGCAAGAAAAACTGAACTAAGCCTAGATGTTTTGGGCCGGGTTTGGGCTGAGCCACTGGACCGGACTGTCCTTCAGGACATATTATCATTTTATACTTGACTACAGAACATATTATCATTTTTTTCTTTCATCTTTTCCATTTGGACGAAAAGGGATCGGAATTTCACCGTTCCGGAGGAATCGGCCTAGGGTGAAGTAATGCCAATCGAAGTAAAGATTAGTGTAACCACGTGCATAACGTATGGTAAATCTGTATAAATTTCAAATACTTTTTTTAAAGAAAATATCTAATTTTTTAAAGTAAATAACACCCTATCGCAGAGGCATATTGCACGCCGCGAAATATGAGTATCTTGCTAAAAAATACACAACAATGTGCCGTCCAAGACAATTAAGGGAACTACGGTAATCCACTCTGACAAAATAAAATGAAAGACTAAGCCGTGTAGTAAAGGGGGCATTCTCCACACGGGACGAGGCCAAGGCCTTCATGTATGGGTGGCAGATCGGCCATAGGAGTAGGGATATACACCAGGGCAACTAATGTCGAGCATACGATGATGCCACCCATTTTCTTTTTTGTGAAAGTCACACGTCCGATCGATCGGACGTACGCATGCAAGCCTTTCTGTATTATCAATTTTTTCTTTCATCTTTTCCATTTGGACGAAAAGGGATCGGAATTTCACCGTTCCGGAGGAATCGGCCTAGGGTGAAGTAATGCCAATCGAAGTAAAGATTAGTGTAACCACGTGCATAACTTATGGTAAATCTTTATAAATTTCAAATACTTTTTTAAAGAAAATATCTAATTTTTTTTAAAAGTAAATAATACCCTGTCGCAGAGGCATATTGCACGCCGTGAAATATGAGTATCTTGCTAAAAAAATACACAACTAGACAATAATGTGACGTCCAAGACGATTAAGGGAACTACGGTAATCCACTCTAACAAAATAAAATGAAAGACTAAGCCGTGTAGTAAGGGGGGCATTCTCCACACGGGACGAGGCCAAGGCCTTCATGTATGGGTGACGGATCGGCCATAGGAGTAGGGATATACACCAGGGCAACTAATGTCGAGCATACGATGATGCCGCCGACCATTTTATTTTTTGTGAAAGTCCCCGGCAGAGGAAAGGGTTGTAGTAATGGCGCGTTCTGCTTCTTAGGGCGATGAAATCGTTCCTATGGGTTTTCAATTTTTTATGTTTTTTAATCTAGAAAATATTTAATTTTTTTGTCTATCTGTACTTCTTTGAAAACCCATAGTATTAAGGACATCAGCTCCTACTGACATCGGCCGCACTATGAGCCCTTTCTCGACAGCCTATGATTAAGGACTATAGATGGTGGCTCACGTGGGTCGGCCTATGGGCCGCTACCTTTAGGCTATCGAGAGGAGTGAGATAGGACCGTCAAACCACTTAGTCAGGCCAGAGGCCACTAGAGTCTGTCACATGTAGAGCTAGAATTGTTGGCAAAGGTTGCCTTGACAGTCATAACATACCATTGAGATAACCAACTTCCCTCATTCAAGTGATCTCGATGGCCATTTCTCGATGGCCAGCCATTAAAAATGACTTTTTTTGATGGTTTGGTGCTTTGTTTGATGGTTTGAGCCATCAAGCTTTTGGGAGATTCCTATAGTTCTGGTGGATATGGTACATAGTTTTCTTCTACGATTAGGGTTTAGAGTTTAGGGCAAACATATCTAATATTGTGCTCCTTTCAACCATAAATATTTGATGTTTTTCACCATATACAATCTCTAAGATGTAATTTTCACACTGATCACTACTAAGATTTATTTTACAAACTCAATAAAATTATAATACTATTGAATTTTTTAAGATAAACCTACGCACATAATTTTGTACACAAAAATAACACAATACAATTACCTAAAAAGATACTTATGACCCAGGTTTTGATACTTTGTCCAACGCATCTTAAACGTCAGCTATTTATGATGGGTTAATTTCACTGGTGCCATTATGAAACACCCCAAAACCACGTTTGCCATTTCAATTTTGCCTCGACCAGCAGTGCCATTTCAACTTTTTTCCTCTCCCAAATGTGCCATTACGAGGCATTACATGACAAATACATGCAAAATACACAAGAAATACAAACTGACAGGTGGGTCCCACCTGTCATACTCTTCTCCTCTTCTTCTTCCTCCCCTTCCTTTCCTCCTTCTTTCTCTCCTCTCCCCTTGCTCAACTCCGGCGGCGGCCCTTCCCCCCACTCCGGCGGCGGCCCTTGCCCAGCGGCAGCCGCCCTTGCACCGGTGGCGGGGAGCAGGGCAGCGGCTGCAGGCGCGGAGCAGGGCAGCGACGGCGCGTGGGGAGCAGAGCGGCGGGGCGCAGGGCGGCGGCGGCGTGCGGGGAGCAGGGCGGCGGGGCCGAGCGCAGGCGACGGGGCAGAGCTCCCCGGCGATGGCTGGAGCAGAGGGGCAGGGCAGAGAGAGAGAGAGAGAGAGAGAGAGAGAGAGGGGAGGGAGGAAGAAGAATGGTATTTGTGCATGAAAGGTGGGACCCATATGTCAGACCGTATTTCATTTCGTATTTTGACCCGTAATGCTCCGTAATGGCACATTTGGGATAGGAAAATAGATGAAATGGCACTGATTGTCGAGGCAAAATTGAAATGGCAAACGTGGTTTCGAGGTGTTTCATAATGGCACCAGTGAAATTAACCCATTTATGATTGGAGAGAGGGTGTTTGGAAGACATATCTAATACATACAACACATAGGGTGCAATCTCATATATGTTAAAGACACGAGCATCAATGACATATTATAGAAGCAAGGGTATGGTGCGAAAAGTTTGCAATTATGATGAGGTGGATATGGGATGCAAATCTAATCAATGGAATTGGAAGGATCATAGTGGAAAGGCATGGGGATTGGGAGAGAAGGATGCGACAAAGGACGAAGATGTGGAAGTAGCTGTAGCTTGTGCAAGCGGCCTGATGCTTGAATTTCTGCCACTCATCATCATGTTGTTATGGTTGCACGTCGTCAAACTCATAGAGGTAGAGGCGATCGTGTTGCTGCTATAGTAACCACCATAAGAGGTGGAGGTGGATATAGACGTGGTGGAAGATGATGGTCGTGGACGCCTACGTGGCGCAGGACCCTTCTCAGCCCAAATGAGCTCTTGTGCCTTGACCACTTTTGAATTGGGGTAGTATCCCCAGAAGCAGCAGCAACACCAGCCACCGGTTAGTCTGTCATCAGCCTTGTGGATGTACCTGTGACTATACCTTCTTCCCAAGCAGTCTATGCATTTCCGACCCTCTGTCATCTCACCCATGCCTGTCCCCACGCATCGTCGACAGTACAAGCGCCCGCACACCTGCCATGCATATAAGTATACTTTAATCTATCTATCTACGTATAAAAAATATAATGAAACTATCACAATAATAAAAAATAATAGAAATTCCCACGTGAAGCAAATCTCACGTTAATCTAGGAATAAAGGAAAAGATCTACACCTTCAATTAGAGTGGATTAGATTATGACGGCTTAGATCAAAAGAAAGAATCCATATATACTACAATCATAACATAAAATATAGAAATTCAGAATAAAAATGATAGAAATAAAAGTTCATGTCATATCTAAAGAAAGAACTCATATCAGCTACAGTAAAAATTGCATAAATTTATAGTAAAAATAATGTCCATATCAACTTAATACATAAATCTAGTCATACAAATGCACATGAACACCATGGTCGTTCATACATAAACATGCACCCAAAACTCCTGTGTTACCGTTTAGCGCCAAAGATGGGCTTTGCCCCTTGCGTAAAGAAGACATCCACCCGATCAAGAAATAATGTTGTTATAATCTTTAAAATACAACTATTTTGGAAATGGCCTGTGGTAGCACCGATGAAACTTTCTTCCAAGCGGTGACCGCACTCACCATTGGAAGTGGCCTCAAAACAGACTTTTGGGACAATCGTTGGCTGCATGGTAGTGCCCCTTTGCACCCTAGCGCCTGGTCTCTTCGCTCTAACCTACCATAAGCACTGCACCGTTGCAACCAACTACAAGGCCACTGTTGGATCTAGTCAATCAACCACCTCTAAACCACCCAATAAATACTTGAATACATCCAACTTCGGTGCCTTGTCCACAAAGTTCATCTAAATCCACTGGTCGAGGACGACCTGGTCTAGAATCATTGAATCTAGTTAACTTTGGCTCCTACTCCTCCAAATCGGTTTATCTCCTTTGATTCCAAGGCACCATCCCCTTTAAACGGGCCTCAATCATTTAGAAAGTGAATGTGGAGAACAAATGCAAATTTTTTGCCTGAATTCTAAGCCTCTATCGACTTCACACGACATATGTCCTTGACAAACAGGGTTGACTGCATATATAACCCAGTTTTCCTCCTCTGCGCCCTTCGCACCTCGAGTGTGGCAAGAAATCCTTCACACATCCCACCCTTCGATCATGGCCTACCAATTAGCACACACTTCAAAGACTTTTGGAAGCTAGCCAAGCTTGCACAATGAGCTTTGACCAAAGGAGAACTCAACTGTCTCGTCATTTATACGCCGTGGAACATCTACAACAAACGAACCTTTGTATGTTCTAAAACCAATCCCTCCTTAGAGACCAGGTTGTTGGTTGTTTCCAAAATTAGAGAGGACTTCCTCTTTTGGGGAAGCACGGTGTATCACCCGGGACGATAAAGACTCCTAACCCTCCCTCCCTCCCCACTTCCCTTTCTCCTTTGTAAATTTTTCCCCAAAACTTTAATGAAATGCTAAAGTTGCACATTAGTAACAAGCACATTTTTTTATTCTTATTGTGTGTAATATTAGATTAACTGAAACAAACATGATGAATTAAAATATAGAAAGAGAAAAGTATGTGAGCACGTAAATTTAGCAAAACTACAAAAAAGAATAAAATAGATGATAAATAGCTATTCCACACTACAATTGCACCTTTGTAAGCAGTGCAATTTCAATGTTACTAGAGTTCAGCTGAAAGTGATTAATAATTAATAAATTTTCAGACACCTGAGAATTAGCAAATCTGAACATGCTACATGTCTTATTGGAATATTATCTATTTGTTAGTCAACTAAATTTTTATAAAAAATCAATTGATTTTTTCATCCATAGTTTTTATATCTAATCGTCCCACCTTACTCATGACACCATCTAGCTGAGTGAAACTCTCTCCCTCCTCGTTCCAATAGTCTCAATTCATCCAACCACCACCGCCACGTAGTGTGCATGAATGAGCTCCCTGAGGCCTAAGCTCCATCACTGCAAGGTTGGCGTCGACGTTTCTCTTCGTCTCCTCTTCTTCCCAACTTTGATGACCTCTCCTTCCTCGTCTCTGGCAGCAGGAGCCATCACCTGACGCTTCCTAAGGGCACTTGGCCCCGTCGTTCGTCCACTGCCTTCCGCCAAACCTGTCACCAAAGTGACGGCCGAGCCCGCGAGCCGCCCCATCACCCAACACCACCCTTTGTCGGGCTAGTTCACTGCCTCTGCCACCGTAGCCTTCTAAGCTAGGGGGCGTGGTGTATCTTAAGTCTAACCCTTTGGTGCAAGAGAAGATGACAACTGAAGATGAGGCAACGCTCGCAAAATCTAAGGTGAAATTAATCAAATAAGTTTTGAGGATTTTCAAGTGGCCGAGGAACGTATTAATATCAAATTTGATGTATTATTGTGCATCTATTGCCAAGAGCGATTTACCAGTGCATATCATTGTCATATATATTTTCGATATGAAAATAAACATATATAGTATTGATCATAGCCACGCTAACTGCAGAACTCCTATATTGCTCGGCATGTCCATTCACGAAGGGGTATGAACGCAATACATTTGATTACGAAATGAAAGCGTGCATGCAGTAGTAGGTAGCTAGAAGACCAATGCACGTACGTACCAAACAACGATGGCGGAAGAGGTGGACGTAGTTGGCGCAGAGCGTGCAAATGTTGGAGTGTGGTATACCCGGCCGCTTGTAATTCGCACGGCCTCCATCTCCTCCTGCAAATCCACGGGACCGTCGGCCGCCAGGAGCTTCTTCTACGGCAGCTTCTGTGCCGCTACCAGCCGCTGCTGCAGCGACGACGTACCCACGGCGGTGCTGCTGCTGCTTCTGATGGTGCAGGTGATGGTACTCGTCGTCGTCGACAAGACGGTGCTGCTTCTGCTTACGGTATGGCGGAGGCGGCGGAGGCAAAGGCGGCAGGTCTAGGCCTGCAGGTTGCGCCGGCTGCAGCTTGGCCCCAACGTCGTCGTCCACGTCGTCCGATTCTGATCTGTAGGTGAATATGTTGGTGGACGATCTGACCAGGGCCGTCGTCTTCTTGTTGCTGCGCTCGTCTTCGTCGCCGCCGGCGTCGACATCATCAGGAGCTGCCGCGGCAGCGAAGGATAGCGAGGTTGCCGGGAGGTCCTTGAAGGTGAGGTCCACGGAATCGTCCGGCACGCCCAGGTAGAGGTCCTCCAGCTCCTGCCTCGCCATCCTCAACGTCGCCCTGTCGCCCATCGAGATACGCTTGATGTGCGATCGATCCTCAGGCAGCTTGTTGATCTAGCTCGCTCGGATGCATATATGTAATGCACGCATGGACGCATGGTACCGGCCGGCCGGCCAGCTCATTAGCCAAAACTATACGTCCTGCAATTCAGCAATTGTTAGCTAGCTAGCCAGCCATATATATCCAGCTTATATCTTCGATAGGAGTATATAGTATCTGGCCGGCCGGCTTGTCTGCAGACTGCAGGTAGCTAGCGTCCATAGATCGACCGGCCGGGCAACTAGCTTCTGGCCCTGTCCTGTCGGAAATGTTAGAATTTATCTCAGACTAACATGCCCGTACGATCATTAATATAAGATTTATTACTAGTAAGTTTATCTCTAATGTATTTATAGTTTTGATCGGGGATGTCGTCCCTAACCTATCTGGTTTCGGTTCTTTATTACACAACACTATATAGGGGGAGAAAGGGTTACCAGCTATGATTGACCGGCCTTATGTTTAATCGATCACGCCAATACCCTAATCTCGTACACCCTATCCGATATTGCTGGTTTAGCGCTACAGGAAGACCGTTGACATCCTGCCGCTACGTAGGTGACATTGCTGCTGGACAAGAATTTAACGAGGTCGTCATTGCTACGTACATCTCTCTGCATCATCTACGAAATCCCTTAATCAAATTTAGTGATTAAAGCGTCCTATGCTAATCGTATCCTTGAGATTGGACAAGCGAATCGATTAATGCCTAGTTATATCTAACAAGATAGATTCATTCTTTGTTTGCATGCAAATAGATTTATATAATTGCTAGCTTATGGGGTAGATTACAAGGTAATCCATTTTTTAATTATATATGCTGATCGGACCAGCTGGCGCGCGCGCGGCAGCACCTCGACCTCATCGATTCATTCTGATCGCCTCATCGATTCATCCATCCACCCATCTATACGAATCTTGTACAGCAGTCTTCCTCAAAAAAAGGATTTAATTCAATTCATCCTAGCTAGTGAATTATTATTAGTTTAAAACGTAAATTATTGATATACATGTGGAGTGCATAATCAAGGGCTTAATAAATTTGTTGTCCAGACAATGAATTCCATTTTTTCTCAAAGGAAAAACAATATGCTTTTGCTAGTGATAAGTCTACTGATTATTGCTGTTGATTTCAGTTGGTCAATCATCGTCCATTTTAGCTGGGATGCATGCTGCTCAACGGTAACCGCGATTTTTTATTTTTTTATTTTTATTTTATTACTTTATGCAAAATTGTATCTCGGATTGAACTTTAGACACAAATAGGCACCGATCGAACGTTCAATCAACAATCGGGTACCTGTCGCACTTTGGAAGCACGACAGGGTCCCTACCGTCACTGGCCGTCAGGTTAGGGACGTTTGCTGGTACCTGTCGCACTTTCAAAGCACACAGGTACTTGTCGCTCTTTCAAAGTGCGACAGGTCCCACACTACCACAGATCTCGCTCAGGATTTCAGAAACATAGTTTGTATCTAAAATTCAGGAAGAAGAACAGTGGGCAGATGGCCTGTGGGCGCAGCCCATAGGTGTCCTGAGGCGCATGGGCCTAGGTGGGAGGAAAGGCCCATGAGGGAGGTGAAGGGTGGCCCATTTCTTATTTTCGCGGTTTATAATATTCAGCAAATAAAAAAAATAAGGTTTAGAAAATAGTAGGAAGCTCCGAAAAATATTTTAAAAATATCCAAAAATCTATAAAATTGAGGAGAGTTTAACTATCATACTTTTTAAAACATTTTAATATGTTTTAAAATTTAAAATTAAAAGTGTTGATTTTTTACTTAACTTTTTATCTATTTTTTCAGGGACTAAAATCCCATAAAATATTAAAAATAATATTATATTTGGACTCTCTTTATTTTTCTGAATTTTCATAAACTTACCTCGTATTTTTCCGAGCTATATAGTATTTTCTATGAATTTTGAAATACTATTTTTCTGAAATCCTGAGATCTGGTGGGAGTGTGGGACCTGTCGTGCTTTGAAAGTGCGACAGGTACCAGATAACGTCCCCAGTCTGACGGCCAGTGACGGTAGGGGTCCTGTCGTGCTTTCAAAGTGCGACAGGTACCCGATCGTTAATTGAACGCTCGACTGGCACTTATTTGTGTCTAAAGTTCGATCCGACATACAATTTTGCATAAAAGAATAAAAATAAATATAAAAAAATAAAAATTCCCCGGACCAGTACAGCTGCACCTTGGAATTTGTAAGCCTTCTTTTGTGATGGGCTATATCCAAACCAAAGGGGTGTGGGCCGAGGGCCGTATGCTGATTCTAAGTTCTAACGCCATACATGTCTAGATAATGGTTTGGGCTGCAATTTTTTTTTTGCTTACTATAGAGAAGGATGGCTACATTGCTACGAGGCTATGGCGCAAACAATTTTCTTTCGACATGGCAGGAAGCCCAACCAGTTAGCATCACTGGATAAAAGCAACGTAAGGGTCTGTATATACAATGCCGGTTTGGCTAAAACCCAGGCGACTGGGCTCGCCGCCGCGGCCGCCGACGGGTGGGCCCGGCGCGCGCGCGGCCGCGCCCAGTCGCCTGGGCTGGAGTGCCTCCCATACAATGCAGATTCTTATAGAGACGTTTAGAAGAAGAAAAAAAAACTAACTTTTTTGCCACATAAGATAGCATCATGTATTTAAATAAGGTGGATAAACACTTAACTAAGTATCAATACTTAGAGGATGCTTAGTGCAAATAAGCACACGTGTAAGCATCGTTTGGCTTTAACCTTCGTACACGTTCATGGCACATGATGGCAGAGTCGAGGTACTGCGAGCTTTGGGTTGGAGACAGGCTTTTGATTGGCACTTTAGGATCTAGTCAGGTAGAATTTTGATATTGGAAAAGGGGAGAATAATCCTCCCATGTGTTTGCGTTTTGATTCTTTTCTAGGCTAGTGACCTTGACGAGACAGCGATGGGTTTTGGTGTTGTTCCTTTGACTTAATCTTCTTCGTCCTCGAGTCAGATCTACAAGTTGTTTTTTTTATATTGATTTTTATAATCCGCTCCCATGTGTGAACGAGACGGGACGAAGCAGGATTGGTGGCGATGCTTGATTTAGGTAATGTTTTCGTGGACGTTAATTGGATTAGAAACAATTATGAATGTTTTGTTCCTTTTACATTTGAGCTCTTAGAGATTATCTTTGTAATTTTTATTGTTATGTAGAGGTTCTTTTATAAGAGGATCAATAAAGAAATAAATTTGTACCCTTTCTTAAAAAAGATGATGCAGACGCCAATATTGGCAGTCCTACTCAGAGTCTACAACGGCCATATTAAGCAACACGCACGTGAAAAATTTGTACATATATACGATGTCGGCACAGAGCATCTGATCTGGCAAGGCATTATGGTCACTAATTAATGGGCGTGTAAGGCATTAATTGGTCATGGAAGGAAAGATACGGGCATTAATTATTTATTGGATACTCAGGACACTTGCAATGCAGTTTCTCAACTCGTTTTTTTTTTATGTCAGGTAAGATAAAAAGATGACATCGCATAAAATTCATGTAGAGAGAATGAGATCGTTTATTTTTTAAGAAATTATTTCAATGCTCATCCCAAAACTTTAGAATTAATGTACATAGAGAATGTGGCTTTAGAGAAAATAGAAAATATTAATGACGAAAATAGTATTAAGATACAATGTCATGTAGCTATTGTTTCTTTTAAATTTTTTATGTGACATAGCACCTATAAAAATAATGTTTAGAAATCTTGCATTGAAATTATCCTCATCAAATATCGTATCACCCAATCCCTCGAGGTTCAAGGGGGACGACTAGGGACACCTTCCCCACTTGGATCGACAGTATCATGCTCTTTCCAACAGGAATCCCTAAATTTGATCCCCTATAGTCTCAAATACAGGCTTTCTTAAAAAAATCTCTCCCTATATTTCTCTCATCTCCAACAGCGTTCCCTATATGGAGAATTGTATAGTGGAAGGAAAGAGAAATCCTACATATAAGGGAATTGAGAAAAAATCTCTATTTTAGGAAACGAAATAGGGAATGTCGTTGGAGCATATAGAGAAAGAATATGTTCCCTATTTTGAGATAGAGGACGCTTTAGGGGAGCCTGTTGAAGACAGCCTCAGAGCATGTCAATTACTGGCTGCTGCAAATTGTGGTCAAAGATCAAATTAATAATAAATTCTGATTAGAAATTGTGGTTCAAAATTAAGCTGTGAATAATAAAATTTGAGTTGGATTAAAATTTAAGATATAAATAGAATCATCACTGAACATGCTCTGAGCACGAGACGGAATTTCATGCACATGTATCCTCCGCTACAGCGCCCCGCGCACTCTTGCTGGCTCGCGCGAGAAAAATCCTGCACTAGCTCCTCGCGCGTTCATGCTTCCAAGAAAGCAATCTAACCGAGCCGAAACAACCTAGTCGGCCCGATCTAGTAGTTAATTAGGTTCCTAATTTTTAGCAATTAGTTGGTTGGTTTAACATATCTCGTGAATTCTTAAAAACTTTGAAGTATCCATAAAATTTTATGATTATTTTACTTAAATAAAAAATATCATAACACCAAAAAGATGTGCAACAAAATTCTCGACAACATTCTTATATAACATTTAATTTTTCGAGAACGAAAAGACCACCGAAACTGCAAGATATTGTCATCGTCTAGAAAATATAGAGTAACTGACATTTGATATCGGATAGTCCAATGTTAACCGAATTGTTCGATATTGGATCAATTTTTGAAGTCTCTGTTAGTAAATATCAAAGTCCCCGACGTTTGGTATTTCATAGTCCAATGTTGGCCAGATTGTCTGATGTTGGACTGATTTTGCGGTCTCTATTTCGCAGTCATGTTGCATATCTGACTATTCGATAATTGGATCAGATAGTCCGATATATTGTTTTAATGAAATGTTTGAATTTTGTTTAAATATCACATGGACTAATTTATAAGTAGTTTTTGGACTAATATGGATCAAGTTGAAAGATACTTGGGTCTGGTATTTGTGTACTTGTCTATTGGTGCATAGTGACTCAGAGTGGATCAATGCCGGTGACAGGACCAAGGACGTGGATGGATCTATGGTCCAAGTGGTCGGTGGTTTTGGGCCTTTTGGCAAGCTTAGGCGCTAAGCTAGGTTCAACTGGGCTATCGGGTCAACGTAGAGACATTGCTCTGAGAGGCGTGCAGAACATGTAATGATCACTTTATTTTACGGTTTTCAAGTAAGACCACGTGGACAAAATCCTAAGTAGTGCTGGTTTAGCCTTCCATATAAAAGGGGTTCAATTGCTTAGCGAGAGTCTTGAGGCTTTTAGGCCCTATTTGTTTGAGTTGCAATTTCTTTAAAAACTGCTTATGGGAAAAACCACCCGAAACTTGCTTCTTTGATCATAGTACAATTTAGTTTTTTTTGGGCTTTTGGCTTTTTGGAAGGGGGTTCCAAAAGCTGACTGTTTGTTTGGGTTTCTGGCTTCTAAGGCTAGAAGCTCAAAAAAACAGGGCCTTAGAATAAGGAAGAGGCTTAAGGCTATGTTTAGGAAAAAGGGATGAGATCCTAAGGAGATTGAGAAACACAAATCCATGCCAAGCATTCCTTTGCAAGATTTAGCTGTAAACCTTCATCATTAATCAAGTTGTTTTTTTTTTTTGCAAATTCGTGCTTGTTGCCTCCGTTGCACTTTTCCCTCTCGTTAATATTGATTTTGTACTGATTTTCATTTATTTCTTTTCCATGGTTGTTTGGGGTTGTTGATGGGTGAATCTTGATATATATTTGCATCTAAACTCATCAAGGGCCATATGCCACCAGCAACGCTATGGGATGCAATGGATTTGAAAGTTTTCATGTTTTTGTCTACCTTTTGATCTTGAACACTCATATAAGAAAAAGGTTGGTTTTTTATAACTTTTCAGTTTATCCCGGTGGATATGTGGATTTTCCTTTATAGGGCTAGAAGACCATGAGAGAGAGGCAACAAATTGCATCCTTGGTTTGTAGCAATATTCTTTTTATGTGGTTTTGTAGCGAGTTGAAAAGTTTTATTGAAATCGATAGCTATTCTTTGTACTACAGAAACAGAGTATGTTGCAGCTACTGAAGATATTAAAAAAGCTATTTAGTTACGAGGTCTGATTTCTGAACTTGGTATTCCACAGGATGTCTACACTGTTTTTTTTATAGCCATAGTGCTTTTTGTTTGAGCAAGAACGGTATGTATCATGCCAATATAAAGCACATTGATATCAAGTACCACTTTATCCGCGATGTTATTGCTGAAAGCAATATTGTTTTGAGAAAAATACATACTGATGAGAATATTGCATACATGCTTACAAAGTCAATATCTAATATCGAGATTCAAGTATTATCTTGACTTGGTTGGTATTCGTGTAGATTAATGCCCTTCGAGCATGGATTTAGAGTAAAGAGGAGATTTGTTAGGATATGTCTCCAATTTACTATTTTGTCCTTTGGCACACCTATATAAAGGCACTCCGTGTATTATGTAAAACTCGCACCATTATAATAATTTGTTTCCCTGTGTTTTCCTCTCTCTCCATATTGGAGACGTTTTTCCACGTTAAATCATGTTATGTGCCTCTCAATCCCTACAAAAACTCTAGTCGTGAGACAAGTTTTTATTTGCTTTTTAATTCTTATATTTTTAAAAAATGTAGTTGTTGTTAGGGGTGGAAATGGATTGGATAGTGCCTTTACCGTATTCGTATCCATATTTTTTAAGCGAATACGAATACGGATTCGGATAATCTCATATTCGAATACAGATATACCCGAATACAAATCTGGATATCCTCGGATACGAATACGGTTTTGGATATCACCTTTTTTGAGTGTTTTTGTTTCATTCCTGATATAAATCAAAACTTTAACATCGGATACGGATAGGAATAATGCGAATACGAATATCGTTTTTTCAAATACAGATAGCGTCGGATACGGATAGTGTTTGTTTTCGAATATGGATAATATCGGATACGAATAGTGTTTTTTTAATACGGATGCCGGATAATACGGATTTTCCGTTTCCATTTCCCACCCCTAGTTGTTGTATTTAAACTCTAGCCACGAAACCAACACAACAATTGTGCAAGGATCATCACGAGAGAGATAACAAGAGAAATAACAAAAATGAGAAGAACGAGACGAATGTTGTGGCGTGGCTTAAAGGGTATCTCTACTTCTAAAAATTCTAAATCCGCCGTGGATCCATATGTATAACTAGATGCGGCTGCGCGCCTGTGGCGCGCTGAAAAGATATATAATTGCATGAATTGTGCGATATATAGTGTATAAAACGTTTTTTATGCGATAGATTTTGTAAACTCTACGTTGAGGGTGTCTGCCAATCAAATCGGAAGACGGGCATATTTCTTCTTTCGTCAACCTAACTGGTTAGAATAGCTATCCAGCATTAACGAAATTTGTTTGCAGTGCGTTGATCGTGTCGTGCTGTGACATCCTTGAAGATAAAGTGCTAGAGATTGGGCAAGCGATGAAATACTTAGCAAACCAGTTGAGGGCAGACAGCCTGATTGCCTTATCCTTGTTTTTTACATGTAGACGACAGATAAGCTTAGTGGAGAGACAGAGGCGCTAAGAGTAGTGCAGAGGTATGCTTACACCAAAAGTACGTAAACACGCGAATGGTGCAACCAGGAAGACAATGAGCAGAGAAGTTCTCGTGGCTAATATTGGGCGCGTGTGAAGCAGCATAGGAGGCATGGTTTCTATTATAGCTTTCTCTTGACTGGCAGTGACATACCACTGGTCGTCATACCGTCTTTCCTGTGCTACAAAATAAATCGGTTGAGTCTGAAGATGTCGTGGCATGTGGCTTACATGGAGGAAGGAGCATTTTGCTTTGAGAGCTCCGGTTGATCATCGAGACGTTTGTGAGGACTCTTCTGCTGGACGTTTGTAGGTAATGCGGTAATTGAGATAAGTTTAAATTAGTATGGGGAAAAACCTGCCTCGTTTGGTAGTGTAGTAGTAGCTGCTGATCCAGAATCGTGCGCAACGCAGGGAACGAAAGAATCTCTGGATATTGGAGCGGTTGTAGTCCTGGTGTGCTGAGATGTGTTGCTGGATAGTGTCACGTCTTTCCTCTAGTAGGCAGCATTAGCATTGCTGTTAGTATTTTGCAAGGTGGTTTCTTTTGTAGAGGAGTCGTGTATATGGCATGAAAGCAAAAATGGCTAGTATAAAGATATACCTGACTGGGCAGCAGAACGTGCAAAAGACATATAAAGATATACCTCTGTATAAGGGCTGCTCTGTCATTAATAGGAGGGTCTACATATAGCCTCGTGAAACTGGATCGAGCCCTGCAGATAAACATCTTGCCGAACCAGGCTGCAGGACGCTAACAAAAGAGAGTTCGTATTACGAACCGCGCATAATAGTTGTATATGCTATCAAAGAGGCCCATAGTTGTATATGCTGGCGATATGAAAAAGAAGTGAACTAACGACGACGGTTCCTACCGTCGTCTATTTTTCCATATACAAAACAAAAGCAATGGAAATAAGTATAACTATAAGAGAATAATGTATATCCCACAAATTTTTTTTTTATGCAAGGGTATCGCAAATCATCCATCCTGATAGGCATGGTATATGAACCTTTTTTTTTCTTTGCTTAAGGTGTGAAATGAAACAATGAAAATATGTAAAGAAGTAATATATGACTATGCAACAATCATTTCTTATTGAAAGGTACCCTGAATATATGCGTTCGAACCTAAAGTAGCTACTTGTTCCAAAATTACTTGGTATAAGAGGGTTTCTATATTTTTTAAATAATAAAACTTGAGATTATAACTATGAAGATTAATGTAGTCCACATAGAAGAATGGTTTCTGGTTTAGATACGTATGGCAATAACATATAAGTCATAAGAACTTCATAGCACCAACAATATATTAAAAAAATGGTAGTATGCACGAAAAAAGTTTCTTTCGAAGTCAGAAATTGCTGTGTTCCTAAGACATGTACCATAACTGCACCGCAGGTTGTATTACTTGTGAATTTATTTGTGATAAATCTAGCATTATTTTAGACCAACCATACCTCTGATGTATAAATTATTGGTAAAATGAAATGAAAATCTATAGATATGATTGTACTTTTTAGATGCATGAGGGCAATCAGCTGGAAACCATCTCGTTTGTCCATACCCTATCAAATCGTCATACAACATTAATTAGTGACGATGTACACTGATTGAACTAATAATATCTGAAGCTAAACCTTACATGCGTTATGTGCAATATAACCAAAGTTCTGTATAGTCATGTATAATATTAGTCACCATGGCATGCATTTTTTTTTGTCAGGTACAAACCAGCTCGTAGACAGGTTCACCACACAATGCTTTCAAAAGACATTACTGATGCACCGCCAAAGAAATTATGCACCTCTCCATATATAGCTATAAACAACCTAAAATGATCATAAATAAAGAACAATTATTTCGCACGTGAAACAGAGAAAAACCACTCAGTAAATCAGGGTAAAAATGCTATCTGAGATCATACTCTTTTTTTCAAAAACTCTATAAACATAACAGTTACTTTGACGGAGTCGACAAAAAACTGCACTAAAAACTGTAGGTAAACTACAATAGAGAGAGAGAAAGAGAGAGATCCTGGCCTTGTTTGTTTCGGATTAAATTAAATTGAATTAAATTAAATGAAAATTTGTTATTTTTGTATAGGCCAAATGTTGTAATATTTTGTAGTTATTTTTGTGGGGTTTTAAATAGTTCTTATTAAAGTTCGCAAAATAATTTTTTCATATTTTTTTGAATTTTTTAAAATGTCTTTCGAGTGGGTCTCAAATTTGCTACAGTAAAACGCAACTCTACATTAATCTGAAACAAACAAGGCCCTTGTTGTATACTTTGTGTATACAATACAAAGCTTGTGTACATAGAAGGCTTGAAACCAAACTCGGTGTTTACCCAATCAAGTATAGGGTCAATTTTCTCCTTTTGTTTTTCTGCAGACAAAAACAATAAAACATAAGAAATGACATTGTTGGAGACAAATGAGCAAAATGTATTAGCAATTTAACTATATGAACTTAGGTAGCTTGGAAGACGATCTGTTTTTATGGATATTATCAAACCAAATTATGAGAAAAACCTTACCATACACTCCTTTGGTGAGATCACTATCAGCAGGTGAGCGGCAAAATACCAAATCTTGATGAAATTTTTTCATCAAATTGTCAATTACTTTTACCCGTGTCAATGGAACTCTCTCCAGTGCAGTGCAAGCAAGCTTCATAAGAGGCATTGTAAAAGGCCGGATTCCATCTGATTCGTACCATAGCAAATGCACCCTAGGTGGGTGAAGCAGTGACGCAGCACCGCGGCCGCTGGCGACGGTTCCGGCAGGGATGGGGGCGCCAGCGCCAGATCTGGCTACCGGAGGGGCAAACGTAGCGCCGGACCTGCCAAGTCCGACGGCGGGGAGGAGACCGGGCACAGTGGAAGGGATTCCTAGGGGACCCGCACCGGGGGAGAGGTGGAGACCGGCGAGCGCAGTCGGCCGGCGGGGAAGATGCCACCGACGACGGCGGGGAAGAAGCCACCGAAGACGGCGGTGGCCGGTAGGAGCATGAGAGACGGGGCAACGCCGGCGTCAAAAAAGGGGGCGACGGGCTGTAGGATGCATACCTCGATGGATCGAGGTCGAGCCACCGCAATGGAAGATGTGTCGCCGCCGCCGCCGCTATCGGCATGGAAGCCACCGCCGCCGCGATGGGGAGGAGGCACGCGCCGCCGCCACCTCCGTGCCAGCAAGGAGAACGTGGCGGAGAGGGAGAGGGAGAGACTGGGAGAGGGGCCGCGGCTCTGCGAGAGAGAGGGGAGAGGCGGCAGGGAGGAGGGAGAGCGGGAGCGTTGGGGGCAGGAGCATCGGTAGGGTTAGGCAGGGTATAGACGTAAAATAAGAAAGGCAAGGGGTTTTTGTGCAAACACGTTTGAACGTGGGCTGAGCAACCATCTGGAGCACGGGTTGATTACGGAAAAAGTGAAGGGTTTTTTTGCAAAAAAATCCAGGCTTGGCATCCTGAACACTCGGATGGACGTGCCCGCGGGATCCGACGGCCACACGAATTCGAGAGGACGTGGCCGAAACGGGCACAAAAAAGGGCCATGTGGCCAGCGGGGGTCGCCTCAACACGGTTTTGTACATTTTATAGATATAGATATAAATATAGATTACGGCAATCGCAACACAAACACCATTCCCCACGGCGACACAACACCATCTCCGTCCTCAGCCTTCCCACTCCACTATGATGCCGTGGGCACAACAGATCACATACAGCACCATGCAAATGCAAGGAGCCCTCGTCGTCGTCGTCCTCCTTGTCTCACGCGCACTGCTTCATGTCCTCTGCAAGAACCGCGTCGCGTGCCGTCTTCCGCCCTCCCCGTGGCGGCTCCCTCTCGTCGGCAACCTCCACCAGCTCGGCGAGCTCCCCCACCGCTCGCTGCGGGCGCTCGCCGCAGCCCACGGCCCCGTCATGCTCCTCCGCCTCGGCAGAGTGCGCACCATCGTCGTCTCATCGGCGGACGCCGCACGGTAGGTCATGCAGGCGAAGGACCACCTCTTCGCCAACCGCCCGTCGCTCACCATACCGACCAGGCTCTTCTACGGCTGCACCGACATCGCCTTCGCGCCGGACGGCGCGTACTGGCACCGTGCCCGCAAGATGAGCGTGCACCACCTCCTCGGCCCCACCAGGGTGCAGGCTTACCGCTCCGTGAGAGAGCAGGAGGTGGAGGCTCTTGTCCGGCGAGTGGCCGAGTGCCGTGGCGTCGTGAACCTGACGGAGCTCTTGGGCGACTTCGCAAAGAACACGGCCGGGCGGATCGTGCTTGGACTGCGCGCCGCCGGGGACGAGGGGTGGCGCGCCAAGATCGATGAGCTGATGAAGGAGAGCAACGCGCTAATCGGAACGTTCCACATCCGCGACTACGTGCCGTGGCTGGCGTGGGTGAGCGCCGTCAATGGCACGGACGCCAGGCTGAGGAGAGCGTTCGAGAGGATCGACCAGATCCTTGACGAGATCGTGGATCAGGCCAGCGTCAGGGAGCCGGCCGGAGGGGAAGAACTGCAGGATGCCTTCGTGCACGTCTTGCTATCGCTGCAGCAGTGTTCAGACGGGACAGGCCGGTGCTTCAGCACGGACAACGTCAAGGCGCTCTTAGAGGTACACAATCAACTTACCCCATGCTTGTACAGTGATCTTTTTGTTCCTGGGGCGATGTAGACGAAAGTAAGAAAATCATTGGACACACGTAGAACCCGTGGTTGATGCAAAAATACATTCTTATGCATGGGACCCGTTTGATATTGGACGACTAAGATTTATTTAACTCAGCCGATTTTCTAAACCGTAGATCAAACATGTTTATAGAACACATAAAAAATTCAACATATGTAGATACAAGAAAATTAATTGAGTTGAATAAGTCTCAGTTGTCTAATAATTAACAAAAATGTATTCTCATATGCTTATGTCTCGAGAGGCTTTTTACAATCCTTGAGGAGGTATTAAGAGGTACTAAGGGCGTGTTTGGATCGTTGCCCCAGCTCGCCGTGCCAATCGCGGGCGCGCTAGCGCGATTTGGCGAGCGTTTGGTTCGGCGCCAACGAAAGGCGCGGGCGTGGGAGCAACGGCGCGCCTTCGCACAATAAACGCGAGCGAGCGGGTTGGCGTTGGCGGCCGATTTGCTCGCCAACGCTCGCCAAATCGCGCGAAGGCGCGCCCGCAATTGGCGGTTGCCCGCGATTGGCACGGCGGGCGCTGGTCAGGATCCAAACACGCCCTAAGTACCAAAAAATACCAACTAAATTCTAGTTCCAATTTCCTTCAGACATCTTCTAGCTCTTCACCCAATGCTAGTACTCTTTCTCTCTCCTCTCTCGCTGCTGTGCTCCGGCGGTCGGGGTCTCGGGGGAAAGGTCAAATGGCGCAGGGCCGGGGCCCGGGGCAACCGGGCCAGCAGTGCGACAGGCAGCGGGCGCAACCGCACCGCACCAGCAGCGACCGTAGCGAGGAGCCGAGGAGGCTCCAGGGGCCACGGCCCATGACAACGGCGAGGTGGCTCGAGGAGAGGAGGGCGGCGGAGGACGAGGCGGAGGCGCGAGGACCGCGGAGAGGCGCGTGACGGGCGACGACGAGAGGTCCACGGTGAGGCGTGCGACGGGCACGGCGTGAGGACGACGCGGGCCGCGGCACGAGGGCCGCAGCGAGGCACGCGAAAAGTGCGGCGCGAGGACGACGCAGTCACGCAGGTGGTCGAAGCGAGGGTCGTGGCAAGGCGCGCGGCGAGCACAACGCGAGGACGGCATGGGGGTGGCGGCGAGGCACACCGCACACAACAAGCTCGGCGCGAGGACGACGCAGGTTGCAAAAAGTGAGGGCCACAGAGAGGCGCATGGCCAGCAAGGCGCGTGGAGACGCGGGTTGCGATGCGAGGTTCGCGACGAGCGCGGCGCGAGGATGACGTGGGCGGCGGCGTGACGAGCTCGGGCAGGAGTTTCGTGGCGAGGCATCGCGACCGCGGGCAGCACCGGTGCTACGGCAGCCGGTGATGATTAGAGCAGACAAGAAAATTCCAAGTTTACCCTTTTGATGGAGCTACCACATTGTATAAGAAAATTGAGGAGGAGGTATATAAGGTACTGAGTTAAGAGCTGTTAGGTCTATCTATCTATTATCGATATACTCCTATATAACAGAGAGTTCAGCTAAACCACCATGTTAATAAAAAAAAATTCCCACATAAATTAGAGGAAAAAAAATCTCCATAATGGATTATGGTAGGGGCATATTATAATGGCTTAGATTGAACAAATCTATTATCGAAGAAACTATCACGTAAATTAGACAAAAAAAGATCTTCACCATCGATTACGGTGAGAGACCATATTAAAAAGGATTAGAGCATCTCCAACAATAATTCATAAAACTAGAGCCCAACATTTAAATATAGACTATCTAAACTTTTTTTAAAATATAAATACATGTTAACTCCAATAATGAGCCCTAAAACTTGAGCCCTTTATTTAATAGGCATCTATTTAGGGTCTACGTGTAGAGTAGCTAAATATGGTAGGTCGTTTATTATTTTGAGATTTTTTTCAAGATATGATTTCTTGTTGAAGTGTTTTTTCTTAACAAAATTCCTTAATTGAAATCTAGGTATCTATATAGGGCTATTGTTGGAAATGCTATTAGATTGAATCTGTTATTGGAGAAATTTCCATATAAATTAGAAAAAAAGAGAAAAGATCAACATCATCCATTACAGTGGGGATATATTATAATGACTTAGATTAAAATGAAATATATTAAAAAATTTGAATAAAAAAAAGAGTCCATGTTAGATTAAAAAATAGTCTTATATCAGATAAAATTTATAATAAAATTACATAGATTGTCCATGTAAGATTAAAACAAATTGTCCATGTCAAATACAATAAAAACAAAATTACATAAATTTGAAATCAAAAAATAAAAAAAGAGAAAAATATGCGTGCGTTTCAAATAGCGTAAAAGATAATAAAAAATCAGTGCAATAAAATTACTATGCTCTAATTAAAAGGCTAGATATCATTATATTAATCGGAGAAAATCCAAACCCTCGATATAGTGGGCATTGAATTATAACCGAATAAATCATTAATTTTTTAATTGAATTTAAAAGAAAAATGAACACCATCAGTTATAATATATGATTTTTTTATTGAAACTAATATGTCTAATATCTATAATTACTTAACAAATCTAGTCACGTAGATACGCAGGTCGCCATGCTAGTTTTGATTAATGGCTGTGATCGAAGGTACCACGATCGAGGTACCAGGAGGTAACGAGGATGGTAAAATCTTTCGTGTGTCGAACCTTTGGCGCAGGATTTGTTCGGAGCTGGGACAGAAGCGACGATTGTCGTCCTGGAATGGGTGATGGCAGAGCTGCTATGCAACAAAGGAGCCATGCAGAAGCTACAGCACGAGGTAAGGCAAGTCGTAAGCACTAGCGGCTCCATGCAGATCTCCGAGCAAGATTTGCCGGCGATGCAGTACCTGAAATCCGTGATAAAGGAGACGATGAGACTACACTCGCCGGGACCTCTCCTGCTTCCTCGCGAATCCATGCAGGCCACGACGATCAAGGACTACGACGTCCCGAGCAACACCATGGTGATCGTGAACGCGTGGGCCATCGGGAGGGACCCGGTGATCTGGGATTCGGCGGAGGAGTTCCGGCCAGAGAGGTTCATCGGCAGCGCGGTTGACTTCCGGGGCCGGCATTTCCAGCTCATACCGTTTGGCGGCGGGCGGAGGATGTGCCCGGAGTTAACCTCGCCATGTCCATGGACCATGGTGGAGCTCGCGCTCGCGAACCTCGTGGCCCGGTTCGACTGGGCTCTTCCGGAAGGAGAGGTGGAGCCGGACATGGAGGAGACGCCGGGGTTCACGTTGCGGAAGAGGGTTCCGCTCCGCACCATCGCGACGCAGCTGCTGCGCTGAAAATCATTGTGTACTATTGAGGGGCATCTTCAGCCGTCTATCCCATTCCTCACTCTTCCATCGCTATTTATAATAAGTTAATGTTGGACGGTAAAATTTTAGTCTGATGTCATCTGGACCGGTTTCTTCGGAAGACAAAATAAAAAGATATATTTCGGCATGTATCTTTCAAACAGAATATTAGCGTTGACGTTTATCCCCTGGCTTCTGTTGCCGAGGTTGTTACCCGGCCAGAGAATACGGATCGTTAACTAACAGATTATAGTATAAAAGGGAATTGATCTCTTAACAACAGAGGTTGGATACATCGATCGGGGGTTACACACATCAACACAGACGCACATCGGTTACACACGTACACATCCAGATTACACATTCAGATTACACACGGAAGAAAGGGACTAGAGAGACGCACATCGATCGGAAGATACACAAGTCGATCGGATTGTGCGCATCAATCAGAAAAAGAGAAGAGTTCGATCAGCAACTCAACGTAATCTTCATCCGCAAAGAAGAAAATCAACGACACCATCCAAGTTCAGCAACGAGAGAGATGTCAGGTGGTTAATCTTCTCATCCTAATCTTTGCCATGTACAAATTTGGCTATATCCAGGGAATAGGTTCTCCGGCGGAAAGACGATCGCCATGAGCGGAGTATGTACCTGGCCATGTACAGATTGCGGGCCCGCACGCCGCCGAAGCACGCGCCCAGATCCGTGCCGTCTCGGTATTATCCGCGCCGGCCCACTCCGCCTCTGCTCAGCGCCGCCCTTCGCCGGCGCCGTCCCCGTATCTCTTCGACTCTGCAGGTCCAGCAGGTGCTCCAGGATTGTCCGTCGCTCCCTCGGCTGGTGACTTTGCCTTCCTCCAGATCTGACGCAACCCCATGGCTAGAGCGGTCCCTGGCCAGCGCAGCCGTGCCTAGCCGGCGTGTGCCCCATGCGCTGCCTGCTCTCCCAGCCGGCTTGACCTGCTCTCCCAGCCGGCGTGCTCCCAAATGCCGCAGGCCACGCAGCCACTCTCTAGTGAACAGGGAGAAAGGAGATTTTGAGGCTAGAAAGGAGACGAGCTGGGAAATTTGTTTACTACAAAAGACGTACAGGAATAACTCAGTGGAGATGAGGATTCTTTACACAATTACACGAGCCGTGGATGGCTTTATTTAGTCCAGCTCCTGGACAAAAAAAAAATTAAATATCACAGAGGCAATTAATTATTTAATCTGAGATGATGAAAGAGAAAACACAGAGAAGCATAGATAATGCGCTTCGTGATTCATTGATTATTCGCTATATGTCAAAATATTATATTTGCAGGTTACACCCGAAGACACCGAGACAGTGCAAAGAAAATACACAAAGAAGCATGGATAATGCGCTTCGTGATTCCTCGATTATTCGCTATGTCAAAATATTATTTTGTAGATCATAGCCGAAGATGCTGTTGCTACGTCATCAAATCAATCAGAGCCGAACGTAGCTATGCATGTTCTTATTTTCAGGTTACCCGAAGGAGGTGATGTATATTCCAGTACCTTCAACACCATGTTGTCCGCGATCCGGACTGACACAGACGAACAGGTTCAAGATTTCGAGCTCTGTTCTCCACGGCGGATGGTCCAGCTAGACCGCTATTTCTGCCGACTACACCAACACTTCACTATTTTATTATTATTTATTTTTACATGCATAGCGAACGCAGGCGAAGATTGATGAACATGACAAAGCACAGCTTAATCGGAGGTTTTCTGCGTATTCTCGCGGATATAATTAACTGGGAGATCTTTCGAGACCCCAGGATCCAGGAAATCCACATCGCCTATATCAGATGTTCTTCCAACAGGCAATGGAGCGCAAATATAATGGGAACCATGTATCTTGCCGGCAATATTAATAAAGATCATGTGTTTTTCCTATATTTTGTTTATTTGTGTATTTCGATACACTGGCACACCCGCAATTTTATTATTCCTCACCAGCGGCCAGGCACGTTTTTCCTACGGAATCCAAAACGGAAACGTCCCAAACAGTTACCTCATAAATAGGGATGCTCTATTCTCACTGTTCATTTTTGCTAGCAGCTCCCCATCACTATTTTCATTCTCTTTATATAGTCACTGCTTGTTGCCATAAATATTCTTGTCCATCACTATTTGCTACAGTACCAAGAGACATTACTGTAGATATATGCCTTAAGGTCAATGTGCAAGCTATATGGATTCTGCTTTACGAATAGGGGTGAGGATATGGTATTTTAAAACTTTAGTATTTAAGATTTCGAAATTGCTTACTATTGGACGTCCGACCAAAGTCGGACACTCGTGTCACGCGGCCCAGCCTCTAATTAGCTTCGCGCGTGCGCGTCCGCCAGCAGCTAGCTAGCTTTGCACGGCCAGCTCGAGGCGCTGCACGCTAGAAGCCAAACTAGCTAGCTAGCTTTTGCTAGATTATACGTTTGATTAAGTCTTTTTTTTTTGTTATTTTCATATCTTTTTCATTCGGAGTCCAAATTGCGTAGAAAAAATTTCATAATTCATCTAAATTTCTATTGAACTCATTTTAAATGCTTTTTCCTTTTTTCTATTTTTCTATTTTTCTATTTTTATTGGTACAATTGTTCCATCAAGCAAGATAGATTGTTCCGAGAGGATAGACTCATTGTTCTAGCAAGCATGATAAATTGTTCTAGTAGGTATACAAGTTGTGGTCCATCAGACTTGACATATTGTTTCAATTGGGTTAGCCTATTGTTTCAGCAGGCCAAATACAATGTTCCAATAAGTATACAAGTTGTTCCATCAGACAAGACATATTGTTCCAATTGGGTCTAGTCTATTGTTCCAATTGGGGTTAGCCTATTGTTCCAGCAGACTAAATACATTACTCCAACATGTATAAAAGTTGTTTCAGCAGGCAAGATTGATTGTTCTGAGAGGTTAAACTCATTGTTTCAGCAAGCAAGATAGATTGTTCTAGAAGGCTAGACTCATTGTTCCAATAGCCAAACTTTATTATTCCGGTAGGCAAACTTTATTTGTTTCAGTAGGCAGACTTGACTGTTCTTGTTGTTCCAGAAGGCAAAAGTTATTTTTCCAGTAGGCAAAGCTCAACTGTTCCAGTAGGACAAACCTTATTGTTCCAGTAGGCAAAACCTTTATTTGTTCTAGAAGGCTAAATTTATTGTTCCAGAAAAAAGTTATTGTTCCAGTAGACAAAGTTCAACTGTTCTAGTTAGAGAAACCTTATTGTTTCAGTAGGCAACTTTTTATTGTTCCGGTAGACAGAACTTGTTGTTCCAGTAGGCAAAAATTATTGTTTCAGTAGGCAAACCTTGTTGTTCTAGTAGGCATTTCTTTTACTGTTTCAGCAGACCAAATGCACTATTTCAATAGGTATGCAAGTTGTTCCATCATACCAAATATATTGTTCCAATTGGACAGTCCAGCTGGCCAAATACCAAGTAGTTCCATCAGATTAGACATATTGTTCCAATAGTTCAAATTAATTGTTTCATTAGTATAGATAAATTGTTCTGGTAAAAATTTATATAGCAACATGGGTCTTGTTTTGTTCGAAAAAATACGAGAAACACGTTGGTGAAAACGGTTTGTGGATTAGAACTCCTAGTCAAAAGTTATGATCGTTTAAAGAAAAACGAAAAAAGGAATCTTTGCTGACGTCAGCGATGACGTCATCGCGAATTGTTTTGACGGAGGTGCGCATTGTTTCGGGCGTTGACACGAATTGTTCCGGCAGTGCTGCGAATTGTTCCGGCGGAGTTTTTTGACTGAGTACTGTGCTGTGCGTTTGGCCAGGGGAGGCGTCCGATCCAAATTAATTTGGTCGGATGTCCGACCCCAAGTTCAACCCTTAAGATTTTGATACCAAAATTTGGTATGAAAAAGTAAGAGATAAATCTCTATATGTCATCGAAAGTCTCCAATTCCTCCAATGCCACTACATTCACACCTTATCTTTATGTGCATCACATTCGCAACTTGACATCATTGTTAGCTATGTTAGAATAGACAGTTAGAAAGCTGACCATAATACGCAAAATACCCCTACATATGAATGATTTATTTTTTAGATCACTTAAAGATAAGAAAGTTAGAAAAATACAAATGAAATGAGCTCAAAAGGTTCCAATATATGCCTAAGAAACACCACGCTGACCAGCTATATAGAGACTAAACAGTGCTGCCTCCAATGGTACAGAAGTAGTAGGAAGTTTGAAGAGAAAAAAATCCGAGAAGAATTTTCGATGAGTTTAATTATTATATGAATTTAAATTATCAAGTGGCTTAGATTTATTTGTCTAGAAAATAAATCTAACTATTTTAGTTCAATTTTCTCTATGCATAAAGTGACCTCTTAAATCTCTTAAATATAACATAAATAAATCGAATTAGCTTCGCAAAGCTGATTTAAGAACCTCCTAAAGTTCAGATTTACATTCAACTCGCTTAAGCGGAGTCAGCTTATTCATTCAACAAATTCCCTCTAAATATGTTCATATAACACTATATTTGTTCATTGATAATAAAGTTTGTTAAGTAATTTAAAAATAATTTAACATTTGCAAAAATAATCATATAAGTTTGTTTTTGCGATTGGAATCTACCTATGTCGAACTTAGCCCAAAAGCACATGTATGTGTGTGCACATACACATGCAACGAAGTGATGTATTAGAAATTAATACAACACATCTCCACCATATACACAAAGACGAGGCCGCAAGCAATCTAGAAAAATAAGTACATATATGGTAACCCATCTCTAGAAATCCGAGATGTCCCAGCGTCATCTTGGAACCCTAGCGCGTCCCTTCATCATAGGTCGGGCGTGGTACGAGGTAGTCTTAGTCGCCAAGCCTTCTAGTGCGCCTGTCTGGCGCGTCGTCTGTCACTCGGTTAGCCATACGTCGTCTGGTAAAAGGCATAACTCAATCTCTGACAGCTAGTCCCCGATGCTCGAGCGGAGATCGTGCCTAGCCAGGGCCTTCTTCTTTAGTCTCCATCACCTTAGAGAGGGAATTGACTTAGACATAATAGACCTGTCGCCTTACCAGGACAAGAAACATTATTAAGTATATGTTTTATATACATGCCATTACAATGGTATTCTCAGTCCTTTGACCCTCCCCACACTCTTGCTCCAGCAATCCAACACCACCTCAGCCTTTTGCCGACATGCCTCGCCCCTATCCTGCTCCGACCACAAATGGCTAGGAGGGCGGTGCGGGCTGTAGCGGGTCGTGGTGGACGAGCAACGGACAATGGTGCGGGTTGTAGCGAGTGACGACAAGCGACGGGCGCCAGTAGCGCGTAAGCCGTGCACGGCGATGTGTAAGTGCAAGTGACCTTGTGTGATTTTGATGATTAATGATAAACACATTTAATGACAATGCTTGGTTTAATGCTTGTTTAATCCTTATTTAATGACATACTCAAATATGCTTATTGCTATGAGACTAATATGTTTATTGTCAATATTGCTTTAGTCCCATCATACTTAGAGGAAAGTCATATATGTCAAGTGGACAAATTATTCATTATAAAAGGTACGTCTTATGCTAATCATTTCAGTGAGACTAACACACTTAATTGTTTATCTTCTGTAGTCTCATTTATGCAAATAAAATAGATTGCTAATTAAGATATGCAACTCTTTTGTGTAAGCACATGCGATTGGTTAATTAGATTTATGCTCGTAATATCTTGTCGTATTTATTTGAGCATAAATATATTATAAACATGTTTCTTACTCGACAAGATCTTTTATATTATATGCCATGTATTAGTGATCATCTAGTCGGTGCATTAGATAAACTTCACCGTGTTTAAATGGCTTTATGCATGTATGTTTTCCATGAATATCCTCACATGCACTTAATTTAGTGAAGTTTAATCTAGATTAGTTCACAAGTTCTCTCTTACTTCAAATATGAATTTTCACATATGTAAGTCATAAATATATTCTCATGTGCATCATTAAATAAAGTTGTGTTTATTAAATCATCTCTCTAGTGTATATAGATCAACTACATATTTATCATGATGCACTTAGTAGAGACCTTTCTTATGCCAAGTGTTTCCATTTGTGTCGTGCTTCTTTATGTGAAACTCTTGGACACTTAATCGCTCACGAATATCAAATTGATCCATATTTATTGAGCTTTTGGACTAATGTATTTCACGAGTGATTTGGAAAGAATTAGGTCATATGGATTTGTGTGATGACCAAGGGACGTTAAAGGATGACGGTTAAGTCGAAGTCAGCAAGACGACGATATCACCAAGAGTTGAGGACTAAGTCAAGGTCGATTTGGCGTGATGATCGTCGAGGAGGATGATCGAGGCAAAGTCGAATGGGACGAGAGTCTCATGAGATGAATCAAGTCAAGGTTGACAAGACGAAGACGTTATCAATATTTAGTAAAGGTCATCATGCACAATACATCAAGGGTGTTCAAGACTAACAACATCGTTGAACCTCAAAATGAAGAAAGAAGACGGCACGTGGTTTATCATAAAGGTCGTATGGCTTTATTTATAAGTTGAGTCTAAGGATTGCCGTAGTATTAAGAGGGATGCAACATTGAATGGCTTAGATATACCTCAGGTGCTCAAGTGATCAATCTATGAGAGAAATCGAGGGAGAGGAGTGTTGGTGGTGTTGGAAAGTGAGAGATTTAGGTCTTTCGTGGCTTTCTTTGTGGTTGCTGCTCCTATCCTTTGGGATTTGGGTAGTAAGACCTTGTGGGTTGTGTAGACCTTGTTCTTAGCTTTTCGTAGAGCCCAAGATCACCGAAATCGGAGTACGGAATCAAAAGTTACGTCCGTTTCCGTCTTGGCTGTGTGCTACGTATCAGAATGTTCCAATGTTGGATCGGAATGTTCCAGAATGTTCCGATGCTTGTTCCGATTGACCCCTCTCTGTCTCGTTGCGAAAATATCTGAACATTTCGATGTTAACATCGGACTATCCGATATCTGTCAGCTTCAAATAGCTAGTTTCTGTGTGAGGCTATTTAGAGCCTCCCTCTTCCCCATGGGCTAAGGTTGTCTTCCACACCATCTTTGAGCAGAACTTCCAAGCAACCTAGGGCTTCTTGCCTCCTCCACCCTAGATCTAAGTGACCATCTTTGTGAGATGAGTTGGGAGAGGGTGTGAGTGCTAAGTGAGAAGAAGTCGATCTTTGAGCACTTGAGTTCATCCCCAAATTCGTTCTTTATGTGCATTTGTTACTCTTGGAGGTTGAGGACTCCTAGATAGTTAGGAGTCGACCACGAGCCACCGATGCTTTGTGTGGTGAGCCGTGCAAGTTTGTGAAGGCCAATTCCGTCTCCGGAAGGAAAGAAATCAAGTAGTAAAACTGAGGGGTCTTGGTGCGACCTCGGTGAGGGAAAGGGTTGAAAGAAACCTGGGCTCAAGTGTGACCGAGCCTACCTCAACGGAGACGTAGGATCCCCTCAAGGATTCGAACTTCACGAACAAATCTTCGAGTCTGCACTTCACTCTTTGTATCCATATCGGACTATCCGATATCAACATCGGAACATCCGATATTATTTTCCGCTGTGCTTTAAAAGGTTAAAAATTTGTAACACCTATTCACCCCCCTCTAGGTGACATCCCGATCCTTCACGATGCCAGCGGATAGCTTACCACTGGAGAAGTAGGAGAGAGATGATGGAGGAAGAAGAAGGTAGGGGAGTCCATTTTGACAAGTCAAAGATGAAGATGGCATAAATACAATAGATTTAAAATTATAATGGCATGAAGAAGCATACTAACTTTATAGTGGCATATATGTGGAACGGACACTGAATAAAATTGTATGGATGCAATCTTAACCCTGAAAAGTAAGAAACCTAGGGAGTTACATCATACTCACTCATATTTCATTTGATTTCTAAAGTGTTGAGCAAAGCAATATCAAGGCATGTATAAATGGTACCGATCATGTTGTTGTGATCTATAAATATCATCAAAAGTACCTTGTATGCTCATATATGTAAATTTGCACCAAGATACCTTTTTGCAGACAGCGCCCTCATTTGATTTTTTTTCTTGTCGTCTCTCTCCCCCCTTCCTCTCTAACTCTTCGTATTGTTCTTCCTCACCTTCGCCCATCCTCTCCCCGATCACTAGCAACACACTAGCTATTAATATACGACCAGTTCGATGTCGACTGTGACCCCATCAACATGTCGGTTGACCCTGTGGTCATATACGACCAGTTCGGTGGGAGGAGTCACGGTAGATACGACTTCATGGACTCCATGGTGCCGTCTGACTCCTACAAGGCTGATGTCAGAGCACGTCGACAGCAGGCCTCCTCTTCCGCCCGTGCCCAGTTGAAAGCCCAGAACAAGCTTATCGCGGAGATGCAGCAACAGAAGGTGGCGGATGAGCAGCGTTGGCAGGCGGAGCGAGAGGAGAACAGTAGGCGGATGCAGGCCATCGAGGACCAGAACCTCTTCATGATGCAGTATATGCAACAGGTAATTATGATCGTATATGTAGCTAGGTTGTCCTTAATAATTTTCGACGGTTAACATATCATATCCGCAGGAGTTCCAGGGAGCGGGGACCTCTAGCCAGCCGCCGGTCGTCTTCACGCAGCCGCTGGGGGCCCCGACGACACAGGTCGGCACTCTTCCCCCATTTGTGCCGTCGGCCTCGTTTCCGTGCTCTAATTTGGCTCTGCACCGGCGGCTTCTCCGGGTGTAAAACTTTTCTCTAGTTTACACAACATTTTCAAATAATCACACAAATGCATAAAAGTTATGAAAATTACGGTTTCCTCTAATCTTGCAGGTGTCTGGCTCAGCTGCGCCAGCGGCTGCGACAATTGCTCTGTAGGGAGGTGATTCTAGTGCCACAAAATCAGTCGAGGAGCAATTCGTCGAGGACATGTTTGCCGATCCATTCCCAAGTTCGCATTCATAAATGTGGTTAGACATGTTTAGACGATGAACTTGTGGGTTCTGTGCATGTAATGTGAACTTATGGGTTAGACGATGCACTCGATGATGAATGTAATGTGAATTTTTGTACAATATGTATTGATGTCGCACTGTTGTTTATATGTTTTCACACTCATCTGTGATTGATTAACAAATGTATTGGTGGATGCAAATGTGGTCGCTATATATTGTGATTGTTATGGAGAATTAGGTATGTAAAACTGTGGGGAATACAGTTTTTTTGCAGGTTAAAATTGAGCTTTTTATAAATTACCAGCATTTTTTTTGCTGGCACATTGTCAATGTCATCGGCCTATGTAAAGGTCGACCACAAAAGTCCTGAGTATTATTGTTGGCATATGTACAGGCCGACCACAAAAGTCTGAGTATTGTCATCGGCATATGTACAGGCCAACCACAAAACTATCAGCAATGTCGTCGGCACAAGACACAGTCATCCAAAAAAATATAGCTATGTGGTCGACCGACAGTAAGGCTGTCCACACAGAAGAAGCATTGTGGTCGGCCTCCTGACTGGCCGACCACAAAAGCCTGCAACGTGGCATCCTCAACCGATCCGCAAGACCCACATGGCAGAGCTCCATCATCGTGCCCGTGCCGTCTGGGTATAGTTTTGTGGGTGGCTCAAATAAGGGCCGTCCACAAAGATCTCCTCCAGGCGTGGGGCTCAGGAGGAGGCTATGTCATTGGTATTACGTTTGACCGACCACAAAAGTGACTTTTGTCGTCGACTTATTGTCGACGAACTATTGTCGTCGGCTGTCCGACGACATAACGTTTTTGTCGTCGGTATTTGCTGTTTTGTCGTTGGCATAGGCCGACCACAAAAGTCTCGTTTCCTGTAGTGACACTTTGTCCGGGTAAAAAACCATTCACCCAAACAAGAAACGCTTTTGCCAGGCAGCGGACTCCATATTAGGCAAGGGTTGCACAAACTAAAGCCTTTCAACCTTAAACTGTTAAACATGTAACAAATTTGTATGGTGCATTTTTGACAACCTTCTCTGTGGGACATCCGTCAACCTTGTATTTTTCAATAGGGCTATCTTCCCTTTTCTAAAAATAGATATAAAAAATGACGATGAATTCCAAGAAAAAATGAGTGAGTTAGATTCATCCCTTCTAAAAACTCAATTTCTCAATCCTGGCCTCTTTCTATATATGTCAAAACAAGTTCGATAGTCCATTATAACATAATACGAGTGTATCAGACGACGAAAAAAATCAACCGCACAAACAATCAGCGTTTGCGAAACAGCCGTAGCGTATTACTTCCTCCGTTTTTTTTTGTTTGTCACATTTGACTTTTTGGCACGTCTTTAACCATTCGTCTTATTCAAAATTTTAGTGCAAAGATGTAAAAAAGACATATTTAAAATATCTCTATTGATAAAATAAATCACAACAAAATAAATGATATTTATAAAAATAATTTGAACAAGACGAATGGTCAAAAGCGTGTCGAAAAGTCAAAGGAGTCGAACAAAAAAGAGATAGTATTATATTTATACGGCAACAAGCAGGGGAAAAGCACCAGCTATTTCGCATTTTGGCAACACGACAGTCAACAGTAGCGCGATTGATTAACCCCCGCGCTACAGGGCGCAGCTAATTCAACTCCCGTCTGGGCCCAAACGGTGTCCGGACATTGCAATCTTGACAGCGACAAACGCTCATGATGAGCATGCAAGAAGAAACCCCTGAACCCCATGCGCGCGTTATCATTGGCCGCTCGATCAAGTCACCGGCTGGCCGGCGGCCGGCGGCCACGACACGCACGCGCTTTACAACCCAGAAAACCGCGCTCCGGCTGCAGCATCAGGATCCACGCCAACTCCAGCTGTGCATGCATGCTCGCCTTCAGCTCTTTATAAAACGCACAACGAGGGCGAACCACACAGCCACCGTCGCCACCACCAAGACTCCGACAGGACGTACTACGTCGTAGTGTTCCATTCCTCGTACGAAACCCAGGAAGCCGACGATCGAGGATCGACACTAGCTCATATCATCTACGATGGCATCGCCTAGCACCGTCGTGCTCAGGGTGCTGGCCACGGTGGCCGTCGTTGCCGCGGCGGCGCGCGTCGTCCTCTCGGACGCGACGCCGCTCCAGGACTTCTGCGTGGCCGACCTTCGGGCCACGACGTCGCTCAAGGGGTTCCCGTGCAAGCCGCCGGCGTCCGTGGTGGACGACGACTTCTTCTCGGACGCCATCGTCGCCGCGGGCAACACCAGCGGCAACCCGTTCGGCGTCAACTCCACGCGCGCCACGGCGGCGGTCTTCCCGGGCCTGAACACGCTGGGGCTCTCCGTCACGCGCACCGACCTCGCCCCCGGCGGGCTCAACCCGCCGCACTCTCACCCTCGCGCCTCGGAGCTGGTGATGGTGCTCAGGGGCGAGGTCATGGTGGGGTTCACGTCGGGGGCCAACCGGCTCTACTCCAAGGTGGTGAAGGAGAACGAGCTCTTCGTCGTCCCCCGCGGGCTGCAGCACTTCCAGCTCAACGTCGGCGCCGGCGACGCGTTGTTCATTGCCATCTTCGACAGCCAGTCTCCCGGCGTCGTCACGCCGACGCTCGCGCTCTTCGCGGCCAAGCCAGCCATGCCGATGGAGGTGCTCGCCAAGACGTTCCTCATGGGCGAGGACGAAGTCGGCGCAATTAAATCAAAATTCGCCGCCTTCTGACCGTGATATCTGGTCTAGCAGTTGATCAGCTGCACTCCATTCGATTATTACGTGCGAGTGTGCATTCGTTCGTTTCTTCGGCATTATTTTTGCCGCACCCATTACCCCTCCTGTTTAAAAATATATGGTGTGCATGTGTTTGAAAAGATTATTTTGTTACTTTTAACTAATAATTTTGTTACAACATATATGTTTATTGTTATACATGTGATATAATTGAATTCATATCTAAAACTTTCGTATGATGTAAATTTTATAATTGTTGTTAATATATTGTGAAAGAAATTAATGGTAAAAAACTACGTCTGAGACCATGTCAAAAACTTATTTATCTTATATTTTGAAACAGAGAGAGTATCGTTTTTCCCTTGGTTTTGTGTGTCTGTAACTGTAAAGTGTAAACAGGGGCCTACAACAGTTGCTACGTGCAGGCCTGCACATTCAAGAACAATTTGTTTTTAGGAAAATACATTCCCACGTGCAGTCTCCATGCATTTTCGGCCACTATTTGATTACACTCTAAGAAATAGAGATCTACTCAAGTCAGGACCTGACCTGGATGGAATCAGGGATCCCAAATGCCCCCTCGATCCGAACCTGACCCGTCGGGGCCTGTTCACCCCTGAACCCAAGAGGAGGAGATCTAGGGAATATTTGGAAAGATGGTGGCTGACCGTGGGAACACTGTGGGAGCCGGTTGTGCGAGGAGGGAACCCACAAGAGGGTTGCCTTGGTGCGAAGGGCCCAAACCTGACTGAGCCCTCCGCTCGCCATTGGATCAAGCGAGGAAGAGGAGGCTGCTCATGGTCTGCTGCTGCTTGTGCCGCTAGATCAAGGGGAGTTCGCTGCTCGTATTACACCATCGCTCGTGCTGCCATGAAAAGAGTATCCCATTGCTCTCACCGCCGTAGGAGGAGAAGACTTTGCTCGTGCAGTTGTGGGAGTGGGAGGAGCCCGTCTCTCGCGCCGCGGTGGAGGGAGGGGCCCGTGGTGGTGAGGTAGGGTAGACAGACCGGGGCTTTGGTGCTTGTACACATAGAGAGAGAGCCGACTGGGGGTGTGGGAGATGGCCGGCCGATGGGATCTTACGAAAGCAGCTAGGTTTTTTTTGTTTTTTTTTTGTGGGGGGTGAGAGGCCGAAGCAGGGCTAACTGTCATTGGAATAAAATTCAAAAGTGGTGTTGAGTCGGTGCAGGGGTCAACCTGGGTAAAAACTCTAGCCTCAGCAGATTTTTCCAATTCTTTTTTCTTTCTCTCTTCTTTATTTTTCAGTTTAACACACTGAGAAATAATATGATCATTGGCTTTACAATAACGGCAACAGTTGTTGGAATTACGACCTCTTGATTTAGACCGAGACTTTGATCTATTAGAACTGTCAGTTTGCTGAGATCTACCTCTAACAATTAAACCCTCACCCTTTCCACCGGAATGAGAATCAACATCAAACTTCTCCTTAGACAACAAATTTGACTTAATATTCTCAAAACTAAGGGTAACATGATTGCCATAAAACATAATTTCTTTAAAGTGTTTAAAGGTAGCAGGCAAAGAGACAACCAACAAAATAGCCTTATCCGCATCTTCAATTTTTACTTCTAAACTCTCTAAGTCCACAATGATCGAATTAAATTCATTGAGATGAGACTGAATAGAAGTACCTTCTGCCATGCGAATAGTGTACAAACGTTCTTTCAGACGCAATTTATTGGCGAGACTTTTGGTCATGTATAACGTAGGGTGGCGGCAGTCGTCTCCTTAATAACTTCGCGCAGAACATCTGTAGATAAACTGAGCTGTATGGCAGACAAAGCCTTTTGGTCTTGTCTTCCCACTCACTTTCATCAACTTTTTTCGGTTTATTTAAAAGTGCTTTCCGAACACCGAGCTGAGTGAGAACGGCTTTCATCTGAACCTGTCGGATAGAAAAAACTGATCTTGCCATCGAATTTTGCAATATCAAGGTTTGCAGACATAATGATAGAAACAAATATCAGGAACTAATAGCAGAAAAATAATCCCTGAAGAATTAATCTGGACCGGATCCGAAGAAAACCAATTAAAACAGCAGATTTCCAGGTGCAAGAAATCGAGTGCACGTAGCAAAGATAAATGAATGTGAGAGTATTGGTCTTGCTTCCTGGATGACCACGAGAGGGCACGGAAATCAATACCAAAAGAAAGTGATCCTTTAAATATTTTTCTTCTCGGGTGATTAGGAAAGGTGATTAGGCAATCCCTGTAGCCGAAAAACACCGGCAGTGGTCAGGCAAAGCACGGCGGTGGCCTGTACGATGAAGCAGAGCACCGTGGCCACGCGCGTAGAGACCCAACAGATAGCCGAGGCCGACGCAGGGGTGAGCACAGCCACGGGCGGCGCGGATCTGGAATTGTCAGACCGACGACGGCTTCGAGGGGATGACGACGACGTGAGGAACCGAGCATGCGGCGGCTGTCGATCGGAACGGGTTGCCACGCGAACGGTGGCGGGAACGCGCCGACGGGGCCGAGGTGAGCGCAACGACGAACTGAGAGCCCCGTGACAGGGCGGCGCTGGAGACGGCCGACGGCTACTTCGAGAGGACGACGACCACGTCGTCAAGAACAGAGCACGAGGCCGCTGTAGATCGGAACACAGCGGCGGCGGCTCCTGGGAATTTTGTGGGTAGATAGGGTTTGTGGTAAACCAAAACGATCAGGACCCTTGGATCTTAGATCTAACGGCTCTGATACCACTTGTTGGAAATAGAAGGCACAAACACATGATTTAACGTGGAAAAAACCCCTCCAATGTGGAGAGGAAAAAACCACGGGAAAAACCATCACTATAATGGTGCAAAATATACAGGGTACAAAAAGACCTTTATATAGGCATGTCCAAAGGTAAATTAGTAAAAACTAATACTTTTCACTGTATCTAATCTCGTATCTAATCTCAGCCGTCGGATCACCGTATCATCTGACAGCCGGAGCTGCGTGTTGGCTAAGAGCAGGTCCAACGCCCGTTGGACCGCCCCTGCTTCCCGGTCTTCCCGGGACTGAACACGCTGGGGGCTCTTCGTCGAGCGCATCGACCTCGCCCCGCCGCACTCGCAAGGTTCGTGGCCATTTTCGACAGCCAGTCGCCCGGCGGCGTCAAGCTGTCGTTCACGCTCTTCGCGAGCAACCCGGCCAAATCCATGGTGATGGAGGTGGTGCTGTCTGCTGTCCAAAGCATTCCTCGTAGGCGAGGACGAAGCTGGCGCCATCAAGTCCACTGCTCGAACAGTTGCTACTTGCTACACATTTAAGAACCGGCTACGTTAATTAACTGGTATGGTTACGTTGCCGTCATGCATCATGCGGAGCATACTGGATAGCAATGCGAAGAAGCCGCCGCCCAGATGCATTTCATTTCATTCGAGTCTCAGATCAACCATTCGGAGAAGAGCAGCAGAGCACGCGTTAATTGCCGGCCGTGTATTAGTATAGCATCACCAAGATCGCAAACGCGTCCAAGTCGCTGAACAGATCAATGAAGGCAAACTATTGATACCAACTTTATTAGCTTGCAAAAGGAAACGTTAAACGTTGAGTCTTGGCGTTCCCATCAGCCGCATTGGCTTGCCCCGAGTCCTTGACAAGTAGTAACAAACATCCAGAGTGGCAAACACGGACCAGACACTAAAACGAAAACCAAAGTGGAACGCCGGGCACGTCGAAATCAAAAGGAACCCACGCATACATCAGGTACACTGGCGCGCACTAGCGACATTGGCTGCTACCGAAGCTAGGACCTGTCTGCTAATGCTCCCTCCCAGGCTTGTAAGTGCTGGAGTCCTTGCCGGCGCGGGTGTTGTCCCCTCCCATTCCGAGCGTGTTCATCACCGCGTCCTTCGCGCCAACCGCCGCGCTCACCACCTGCTCCCCTGCCTACAAAACATAATTAACCCATACACGACACTTTCAGGCTTTCAGCCATCAAGAATCAACATGCGCTGCTTGCGTGCAACTGTAAAGGCGAGGAGTGTGAAGTTGTGAGCTACCTGCTGGAGGAGGCTGCCGGTCTTGTCCTTGCCGGCCACCGCGGTCTCCTTGGTGTACTGCGCGGCGCCGGCCGCCTTCTGTCTGGCGGCCTCGGCCGTCTGCCCGACGTAGCTCCCGGTCTGCTCCGTGCCGTCGCGGGCGCTGTCCGTGGCGTCCTGCGCCGCGCCGGCCGCCTTGTCCTTCGCCTCGCGCGCCTTGTCCTTGGTCGCGTCCGCCGCGCCCGCCGCCGTGTCCTTCGCCTCGCACGCCTTCTCCTGCGCCGCACCCACCGCGCGCCCCGCCTTCTCCTGCAAAACGCAGCGAACAGCAGCGTAAGCGCCCGCGCGCCCTGGCCGCGCCGCCGCACAGGTCGTCGAAGGATACTGACCTCGGCGCGGGCCTTGGTCTCGCCGGCGCGGTAGGTCGCCTGGTCCTGACGAGAAGCCATCGCGATCGCAGGGAGTACACGAACGGAAACCAACACGCGCAGCGTCGAATTCTTCGAGGTTTGCAGTGGAGAAAGAGCTCGTTTTGCTTTGTGCCGTGCTGCCTAATTGGGAGCCTGGCCTATTTATGCGGTCGAGCCGACGACGATGCAAGGCCACGCGGCGTGCATGGGCTCGTACATGGCCGCCACGTAAGGAGGACACGCGTTGCGATGGGCACGGGCGTCACAGGTGTCCGCGTTTGGCTGGTTGGAACTGGCACAGGACGGTGGGATCGAGCGCAGCAGCACGAGATACGAGGCGATCGGGCGAGAAAGAGCCGCCGCCTCGTTGGCGCGGGCTTGTCGCCTTGGCCCTTGGCCCTTGGCCACAATTCCTAACGGAAAGGGAGGGAGCGGGATGTTGTAAATCGGTTCGTACGCACGCACCAAACACAACCACAATGGATGGATAGAAGACAGATCTGAGAGACAAAGTCAGGCACAATAATCTTTATTGATACTCTCTTGTGTACAAGGTGTTCATATATATGGCCTAGCTTAAATTCGGTTTCGCCCATAATACCCCTAGGATTTGATGTGGGCTTCTGGCCCATAAACCTTCTAGGGTTATAACACTCCACCTTGGGCTAAACCGCGATATGACAATGCCTCATCAAAAACTCCATCCAAAAAACCAGTCGAAAAAAAGGATTAGAGAAAAGGGTACATTGGACACGCATGCTGTATTGCAATATAGCCTCGTTAAAAACCTTGCTATGAGAAAACCCAATAGGAAAAACTCATATAAGGGAAAAGGAGTACAATATATAACCTTCAGGGTCTGATCTTTAGAATCAATACGGTCTACTGGACCTCTGCGTTATAAATTTTCTGAATCTATTTTACGGTGTGGTAAAATACTTTAATTGATCGTCATGTCAACCTACTGGGTTAGACAAAATGAAACCTCCAGGGTTTCATATGAACCGAATCAATATTTAGCTCATGCTCCCCTTAAGACGACATCCCATATGCCTTCCGACGTTCGATGTCTACCGGACATCCATCACGCTATGCTTCTGAAAAGTGTGAAGAAAATAATTTGGGAACAACATAATTTAATCTTTAAGTACCACTATCCACTTCTGCAATACAAACAACATTATCCTAATAGATAAACATAGGTTATCGATGGTATTCGTGCCACATAACTCCTGGATGTGGTCACCATCCTTTTTAGCCAAACACACATGTGAGGCTTCATATAAAGCATTAATCTCAAAACACAATGCGAGATTTAGCGATATGTGGATTACATATGAATCCCGCATCCATATAACTCAACATGGTCATCGGTTAACAAACAACCCAAGGCCCTGCATATCAAGCAGGTCCCTAAAGACAATTTAGTACCGATCCAAACTTCTGGTTGCTGCCGCACTAAGTGCTTACAGAGGCAAGGAACTTCAGGTCCTATAACCCCACATTGTCTTAAGTTTAAATAAGTATGTTTCACTTTAGGGAATCACACTAACATGTGGGTAAAGTTAATTGCAACATCATATATCTTCTGGATATCACCTACCAGACCTACCGGGTCTCAACATTGCAATTATTCTCAAGTGTCTCAACACAAACAATTTGCCTATTCAGTAGGTCTTACACATATGGTTGTACCACTATAACCAGTCTTACATTGGCATTTCGAGGATTAATCAATTTGCCTTTATCACCAATGTACATTATACCTTCAGGGTACAAACTTATACTTTCAGGGTAATAAAGAACATCACCACTCTCCCAACTACTGGCAGGAGATGAACAGACTAGAGCTCATGTGGCGAACTTCCAGTATCGGGTATCAATGGGTCATTGTCCACTATGGGAGTCCATTGGTGTATATCAAATATCGACTTGTAATTAATTTTCCTTTAGGGAAGTGCTTATATTTCTTCAGGAAACTCATTCTTCTTCAGGAAACAGTCCTTACTTCTGGAAAAGATCATTAGTTATGAGATTCATTAATGTGTCGCAATTTTGTCATCTTATATCACAAGGGATAATGAGTCCTACTGGGATCTCAACAAGGATTTTCATAATCCATAAACTGCATATTTATTTATATCATCTACCAGAATTACTGTTTAGCGAAACATTTATTACATATAGGAGAGTATATGTCACCTCAGGGACCATGAACCAGAGCTTTCACCACCTCATTATTCATAATGACCCAGAGTTAGAGCTATTGGCTCTCAAACTCCAATCAACCTCATGATTCGTCCTCAGTTGCTTGCCATATAACCCGATACAGGCGCTACAGGCGCCATGCCATGGATTTAGTTCAGGATCCTTATCATAGCAACTTAAGAGGAACAATATGTGTCGACAATTTTCTCTCCATGTCTCATAAATAAGCTTTTTCCAATATTAACCAGAATTTCTCTATTTCCCAAAACGATAATTCTTGGTCGTCCCGCTTTCCCAGCACTATAACATGCGTGCATTAACTTGCTGAGTATTCATCTTCAAGATGATCCTCCTCAGGAGGCTTTCAGGAGTGATGAGCAATTGTTTGACAAGTGTCATTGAATCTAAGACCCGCAGGCGTCCTCGCAGACTTTAGACCAAGACTCAATAGGTCAATTTTTCGCAAAGGTGGATATACTATTCAACCCGGGGTATACCACTCTTAGCAACTCATTTATTACAGGTAAATGATTTCCAACTCCTTTAAATATCTGGCAGTCTCCTCGCTACTAGCGTACAGGAGCACTCCTCGCTACTGGCGTACAGGAGTATTAACTATTGCGTGAATCTTTACAATCAAGATCTCGTAGGCATTTAACACGAAATATGGGCATTTTTCTCCCCCTAATGTCGAGATCCGATTTTTACTACAGCATACTTACACAACCCCCTTTTATGAGCACAAAATCAATGGAACAACAGGTTCAAATTCCCCAACTACAGGTGGGAGCTCACAAGAGTATGCTTGGTGGTGACAATATTTGAGAAATATTTTGATTCCACGCGTTACCATTGGGGTTAACAATATATGCAGTGAGTTTAGACTTATATTTTATTTGCCATGCGCTGGCTCTGGGCTATCATCTGCCCGCGCTAAGTGGCATGCCCATGCTACGTTGCCGCACGCTCTACTGGGGCGGCGCACCCGTGCGGGGCTGCTGATCATCCAACAAATTATGGATTGCAAAGTCTTGCTTTTTTACTATTGCCCAATTACTCATACCATATACATAACTAAACTTCATGTTTAATATAAATGTGACAATATCAGTAATTTGCATGAAAATTTTACTGTTCTGCAGGAACACAATAAATACTATGTGTATGCCAAATAAGAGTCAACTTCATGTGACAATAACATTACGAAGGTGTAATTATATTTCAAAAACGCATGGCTTCAGGCATGTTGTAGCAACTTCAGGCGCTAGTGACGATATTTGGGATTATTCTGCTTCAGGCAAACCAATGTGACTTTTAGTCATAATGCAATTGCCAAACTAATATGACTGCTGGTCATAATTTGCATGCTCACGTCAGATCGCTCACGTCCGTCGGAGCCAGATATGTCTCAAATTTACCATAATTTACAATCACCAACCTATCCGTTCGCACTTTTGGTGCATAATCTTGCCTTTACATATACAAGGCTCAATTCTCTCCCCCTTTTCACATCAACAAAAAATATACGAGTGATAGCATGTGCAACAGGCATGTGCTTAAATCACCTTAAATTTTGTTGTTGTGAAACCAAAAAATATTTTGTAACTTCAGGTTACACTTTAGACCCCTTAAACAACCAGTTGGTAACACCACACCGGAGGAGACCGTAGACTGCTGGTCCTGGCTAAGTTAGTCTTTGGGGACAAACATATAGGCAGAAAATTTTCTCTAGTGCAAATAAGGGAAAACATTTGTCTCCAGTACATATTCCAACTATTTATGTCTGTAGGACATATTTCCACAATTCATGTCTTCAGGACCTTTATGCGCTTGAGACGGTGTTGAGTAGAAACACTCTTCACCAAGGCAAGTATAACTATATATCTAGTTTTGGCATACATTAATCTCAGTTTATTCCACGCAAGATTGCTTACGACAGGTAAGGCATATGCTTCAGGCATTATATTCTATTTAGCATTTACTCAGATAATTAACTCTACTAAGGAGAGAAGCTAGAAATAGAACAACTCAGACCATTATTATGGCATAAGGGAAATAAGCATCTAATGCGAAACAATCAAGCAAAAGATGTAAACTACTCAGCATGAGCAAAACCCAAACTCTACATGAGTCATTAAATTTCCCATGAATTTCTAAGCAATGTCCGGAGTTTCTAATAATTTAGTTACTGCAGGTTAATAAAGTATACTCCAAACATACAGTGCCAGGAAAAACAAGCCATAAAGAACATAGTGGTGCCCACAAAGTTTCTAACATTTTTATGAGTTTCTGCTAATTTTTTCTGGTCTACTAGCCATATTATAATTATAACAATGCAGAAAAACAATAACAACTCTTGCTAGAAAATAAACCCATTAATATGCAGCTTCTAAAAGTGGGCTAGGTCTAAGATTTTGCATAATTTGGAAGCTCAAATACTAGAATCCAAATATGAAAGAGAGGATTTCGGTGGTTACCTGGAATTGTAAGTACTATAAGGGAAATATGCAACGAGAACCACTCGTGCAAATATTGTGTCCTTCGGGGACTGAAACACAGTTTCCAGACATCATTTCAGGATGGATCACCGGGTCCATCCAAGATAGTACTGACGAGGACAGCGACGCCTACGGGACGGTAGAGCCGAACCCGACAATGGTGTGACCGCGTCTACGGGATGACGGTACCAAGGCAGGCATCACGACGCGGGGTAACGGTGGAGCCGTTCGGTACGGGGCTGGAAATGGCACAGCCACGCTACGGGCGCGACTATCATGGCGGCGCAAGGCGCAGAGGACGACGGCGACCGAGCCTTCGGGGTGCGACCGTGGTCCGGGCCACAACGACAGCGGAGCGACGCACTACAGCCGCAGCGGCGACTGCAGGCGCGGCACGACAACGGTGCGAAACAAGGCAACATCGCCCGAAGCGGCGCACGGGCACGGCCGCCAACGGGGAGGCGCGACATAGGACCGGCACGACGTGGCGGGGGGCACGGCCACCGAAGGGGCGGCAGCCCGCGGCGCAGCGGCGCAATGGACAACCTTCAAGGCTGCGGCCCACGACGCGGTGGCACGCGCAAGGTGGCCGGCACTGCGCGGCGCGGGACGTGGCTGGCACACAGGGGCGCGGGTAAATAATTCATCAATTTGCAATATTAAATAAGACAATAGGTCTAAACAGGATAAATTACAAAAAGGTGAATAAATAATTCACAATTAATTGCGCAATTAAAAGACTACAGACTTTTAAACAAGACACGGCAAATAAAGTGAATTAATACTTAATTAATTAGGGCAAAGGATGATAAAAATTAAATCAACAAGATTTAATTCAAAGGAAAAAAAAACGAAATCTACGGGATTTCTGAAAAATGGCCCAAAGAGGCCCAGTTTGCCCCCTTTTTATTTTTTATTTTCCTGCCCCCTTGATTAATTTTGGCCCATAATACGCTGGCCCAACCAGCATTCTACAGTCTTTTTATTTCTTTCTTTTCTTCTCCACCGCCCGGCCCAAGTTGGGCCCAATTTGCCCAACCGACCCTGGCGCTAGGGTTTCCCTAGCCTGGGTGGCGGCGGCGGCGGCCACGGCGGCGGCGCAGGTCGGCGACTGGCGGCGCGGGGTGCATCCGGCGTGGCGGCGGCGGGCGCTACTGGCGCGGCGCGGCGGCGAGCACGGGGCCGTGGCGGGGCGCAGACGGCGCGTGCGGCAACGGGCGGCGCGGCGCGTCGGGCGCAGCGGGCGCGGGGCGGCCTGGGCGCGGCGGCGGGGGCGGCAGGCACGGCCGGCGCGACCGACGCGGCCTGCTCGGCGGGGCGCGCGGCCATGGCGTGGCGGGCGGTGCGGCGGCGTGCACGGCGGGGCAGCGGCGCGGCGGCCCGACGACACGGCGGCACGGCCGGCGGGGGCGCGCGGCGCGACGGGCCGGCACGACGGCCAGGGCGCGGCCAAGGCCGGCGGGCGGCCAGGGCGCGGCGATGGCGCGGCCGACGGGCGGCCAGGGCGCGGCCACGGCCGGCGCAGCCCGGCGGTGCGGCGGGGCGCACAGATCATGCGCGGCCAGTTCAGTCCTGCTGGACGCACGGCGCGGCTACGATGTCGATCTTCTGGATCGATTCGCAAATCACAACGGATCTACTAGATCGACAACCGAAAAGATAGTAGATCGAAATAATAGATCTGTTGCGGGTAGCGACATACCGATGATCACAAACCTGAGAACGATTCGTGCTGATAACATGTTATAAATCGGTCGTCGTACGCACGCACGCAAACACAATCACAATGGACAAGAGACAGATCTAGAGAGATAAAGCCAGGCACAATGATCTCTGTTGATATTCCCACTTGTGTACAAGGTGTTCATATATATAGCCTAGCCTAAATTCGATTTCACCCATAATACCCCAAGGATTTGATGTGGGCTTCTGGCCCATAAACCTCCTAGGGTTATAACACGGGATGCGGTAGGATCTTTTCCATGGCTTTACATGTCTGAAGATCCGCTCCGAGTCAAAGCCTCGAGCATTTTTTTCCCCGATAAGCCATGTGTTAATCCGAATACAGTTCCGGGCTGATGCTTCATGGAGGTTCTTCCTAGGCTCTCCTTGTCCTAAAGGCCAGTCTATACTCTATAATACTGAAGCTCCAAACAAGATCTCTTTCAAAACGTCACCCGTTCTAGAAACCATTCCAAACCAAAACCTCGAACGGGCTTGCTTCCAAGGTGTCACATATCTTAGCGGCCACTTCGGACCGAAGCCTACCACGGAGCCCTTTCCATGGCTTCATAGGACATCACGTGTCTCAGAGACCACTTTGAGCCGGTGCCTCAAAATAGGGTCCTCCATGGTGTGCCATGTGTCTCAGAGACCACTCTGAGCTGGAGCCTCAAAGCAGGGTCCTCCTCGGGACGCCATGTGTCGTAGAGGCCACTTCGGCCTGGAGCATCAAAGTGGGGAGCCCAGGACGCCATGTGTCCTAGAAGCCGCTCTAGGCGGATGTCTTTGCCTGGTGGCTACGCCTGGACAATTCGCGCGACAATCATTGCCCTCAGATGGGAGATTGGTATTCCCATCTGAGGCAAACACTTAAAACGAAGCTCGGGAATTAATAATGCCCTACCCTATGAAAAGCTCCCAACCGCTGTCTCTACAAGGCGAAGGAAGGTGCTAATAGCAGTAAGGATGAAGGTAGAGACGAATAGAGTAAATAGTTTTTTGTCTCCAAATAAGAAAGCTGCTAAAGGAGGACAAGTGAGGAGATAAGACGAGCAGGCCCTTGCCTTGCCAACCCGACAAAGGGAAAACAGAGGAGTAGCACTAGAATTACCACTTTCCCCTCCATATTCCTTTTACCTGTGGGGACAAATTGGGTAAGAAAACCTAGTTGTATGTAATTTAGGCCACATAGCCTGTTGTAAGTTATGTTTGATCAGAATAAAAAAAACTTTCCAAGTTTCTACTCTATTTCATATTGTGCTTCCCTGTAAGGTTGTCTCGCCCAGACGCCCAAGGCAACCAAATCTCGGCCTCGGGAGGTGCACCTCTTCAAGCTCTAGGGTACTTTGCAACGGTGGCTGTTGCCAAAGGAGCTCATTGAAGAAATTTAATAATTCTCCTTCCTTCCACTACTTTCCTTTAGCCAAACAAGGAAACCAAAACTTCTCTAACTTCAAACTTCCAACTCCCTTATCCTTCTGTCGACGTCCGGGAAACGTGCTCCTGAAGAGCAGCGGGTCCACGGACCGGCAGACGAATTTGTAGTTGGAGTGAGGCCCAACGACAACCCTTCTCAGCAGCCCGGGAGGCGGCCGAGCCTGCGGGGGCTCAGGCTGCGTGGTCTTCCCGGACTAAGCCTGGTGCGACTTGGCGATCCGGGTACAGATCCGGCGTATGGTGAAGAAGGAGAAGAAAAGAGGGGGAGAAGAAGGAAGGAAACAACACAAACCGTGCAGACACGAGCGATTTACCCTGGTTCGAGCCCCCATTGCCGGGTAATAATTCTACTCCAGCCTTGTTGATTATGTGGTGGAAAACAGTACAAGGGTGCCGAGACCGGGCTTGAAGGCACTGTTCCCGAGCTTACAAAGGTGGTGGCTAAGGACTAAGGCTACTGCTACGGAATCTTCGAAGGCACACGTTGCTTCGTGTGCTCTTGGTTGCTTGAATCGCCTGGCCCCGACTGGATCTGGGGCCCTTCCTTTTATAGGCGCGGCGGGTCGCCCGGGGCTGATGCGGCGGGCCCCGCGCCCGTTCTTGCTTTAGTGGCGATGTTCTTGTCTCATTCCGGGGCTCTGTCTGGTCTAGAGCTGCCTGCAGGGAGAAGCTGGTCAGGTTAGTACTGGACACGTGTTTGTCTTGGGACGCCGATACGGGGAGAAGTGTGCTTTAGGGAGAAAGCACTTTCCCTTTATCCCCAATATAGCATTGACTGGACCGCGCCAGCCTCGCGCCACCCATTGGGGGCGTCGCGTAGCGTAACAACCTTCACCGCCTGCCAAAGGGGGGCAAACGACAAACCGGGCTGCCCGCGTGCTTCTCCTTGGGCTGCGGGATCCCGGGGAGGCACAGTTCCTCCCGGTCAAGGCTGGGAAAAGTGTGGTGGGACATGACAGTTGTCGCCATCTGCCTGCGGGCAGGTGGACCATCCGCGGGACCCTCTCCTGGGCTAAGGATAGCCCGGGAGCCGCGCCACGCTCCTGGTTGGGACCCGGGGAGACGCGGTTGACTTGGTCAATCCTGGGGGAGACCCTGGCGGGCTAGACGCTTCCTTTAGTATGGCCAGGGGAGACCTTTTGGACCTTCTGTATGTGCGGTGGGCCGGTATGGAATTGGCTCAAGGCCCATCTCACGGTGGGCCGTTTATCAATCATCAACACCTTCTTTAAGCCAAATACATCGTAAGAGGATCTCTCCCACAAGTTCTCTATTTACTGATGATCTCTATTTTAGGGATCATGTGTTACTCTAATAGATTCTATTTTGTTGGTGACACGAGGTGGGATGGAACGAGACAAAATGGGATGAAATGGAACATGATGTAAAAAAAAGTTATACTAGATTGTTTGATTAAATAGCGCAAACCATGCCATACAACGTAAATAGGTGATAGTCCTTTCAATTTGAACCATATAATTATCATCATGTACCACCTTTGAAAGAATCTCTACGGCCAAACAGGGGTTGAATTCGCCTGGTGCCTGATTTTTAAAATATTTCTACGTTTTTCTTAGATCACAAGCAAAGCTAGAAGGTTGCTACCACTAGGAACAAGAGGAACATGATACAAACCAATAATGACAAGCAAACTACAGGAATTTGAAGGAGACAATGAAACAACATTTTTTCCTAAGATATGGAAAAGAATTTCCCTTTTCCTACTCCTCACTGAAGTACTATTGACGAAGAGTAGTATAGCTCTAATTTCACCATGTGTAGCCCTTCACCACTCTAGCAGGTGAACTCCAACCCTCACAACCACTTGGAGATCACCAAGCTCATCTTACAAGTTTTATCCTTTACAGATCACCATACAAGTTTATCCTTTACAGATCACCAAGCTCCACACTCAAAAGCAAAGATATTGAGTAAAGTCCAGTTCTTTTCATCTTAACAGCTTAACGGCTTAACAGCTTAACAACTTATATACGTTTTGAAAAGGCATATGCTTTTAGTTTTTTAAGTTTGTTTTTTCGCTGTTTTCAAGGTGTGTCCTAACACTTTAAAAAGTAAGTTAAACAAAATGGATCCGAATCTCGAGACTGCCTCGAGAAGCTCTCAAACTTCAGTCATTTCAGCCATTCAACTATTCAGCCGTTCAGATCAGCTCAAAAGAACAGGGCCTAAAGCTCGAGATGACTTGATTTTGTTAGATCAAGCCTACCATGAGAAGACACAAAAGGACATGGCACTCAAGCTCTTGTTAATTCCTATAAATTGGAAACCCTAGCTAGTTTCTTACGGCCCAAACTCAAATGGCCCATAGGATAGTGCATGGAGTGAATTAACACGACACAAGGGGCACTAATTAAGTCCTTATATATGCCATAACAAAAAAAACTAGTCATTGGCCCTATGCCTATTTATTATCTGTTTGTTTGATCGGCTCTGGACCATCTAGCATGGGGGCAAACTGGATGATCTAGCTCTATCAAACCATCCAACGCACTCCTGACATAGAATCTCACCTCTCTAGATGCAAGCGTCTGGGCCACGCTGGACCGTCCAGTATGCCAAGACCATGGGAGCAACTTCTCCCAATGCAATTGCCAGGTCGTGCTGGACTGTACAACCCATAGCCCTATAGAACATCCTCTCTGGACGCACCGTCCGACCCGTATTGAACTATTCAGCGCGCAAACTCACCTGGAGCACCCTCTCTGGATACAAAGGCTCAACATGCCTGGACAGTGCCCCGAACCGTTTGATGTGCACGGACACGACACACTAAAGCTCAAAAAACAATTATAAAACTATTTATGGCTTCACACTTGATGCTTCATGGAAGAACACATCCAAAACAAATAAAAAACACCTCAAACCCCTCAAGCTCAAAGGAAATGCAAAACAACAAATGTCTAGAAGTTCTATATGAACTCTACGCCTGGGTTCATTCTAAAACACCCTTAGCCTTGATGCCATCGAAAAACACCATTTGAAGGGATACACTATGACACTGTCATCATAACCAAAACACCATAGAAACATCATGTACCAATAACACATAAGGGTCTTTGAATCTTACAACCTCATCCTTCCAATTAAAGGGATGTGCATCCTCTTTGCAGTACTGCCACTAACATGTGGGCTTGGAGCGCGTGGGCCCACATGTCAGTGACCCAACTACAGGGGAAGAACTACAGAGGATGTCGATCCCAATTAAAGTTGACAAAATCATATCATTCTACCCTACCAGCCAAACAACTTAATCACCATATTTGGCTATCCATCCCATCCCACCTTGTTCAACAAACCCAAGAGAGTATGTATGGAGAACTCAGTTTAGGAGTTATTGCTAGTAGAGGTGAAAACGACAACAACCCAATTGATTTTTTATATGTTCTTTTCATCTTTTAGCCCAACTCAATAAGTGTCAGACCCATATAGCCCAATAATACTATTTCACCTAGTTGGCCCAAACAAAACACATCGGAGTTCCCAACTGGTTGCTCCTGCTAGGTTTCCTCAACTCCCTTGAGCCAGCGCCTCCTCCCAGCGAACCAAACCATGAGATAAGCTTGAATGCCGTACACCCAACCAAATAGGCATCCAACTTGTATCGTCTACTGCTATGTGGCTAGAGTGGACAAGTTCATTTATCCAATAAACATCCCAATTGCACTCATGCTGAGTTGCTAGAGACGCTCCGTACTATCGTCAGGTCATTAGAAAGGGACCACCGCTTAAGCGGCCATTTCCAACACCACCGGCACTCACGTGTCCGCATGCTCCGCTCATTCAAAAAAAATTATAATCATGCGCAAGCGTGCTTCAGAACCTTACAATGTTCCATTGATCCAACAGGAGTAAAAGATCTTAACTTTTCCTTAAAATCGATCGGCTCGTCAACAGTTGCATTCAGGAATTAGGATACGGTTGCCTCTTTAAGAGAAGCAAACCTTAACGGCATAGATTCATATGTTTTAAAATTTAAAGTACAGCTAGAATTATGTAGCTATAGTCCAAACCTTAACGGCCCAGTCTTTTTCAGCTTATTAGCTTAACGGCTTAACAGCTTAACGACTTATCTATGTTTTGAAAACACATGTGCTTTGAGTTTTTTGGGTCCGTTTTTTCGCTGTTTAGAAGATGGATCCTAACGCTTTAAAAAGTAAGTCAAACGAAATGCAACCGAATTTCGAAACTACCTCGAAAAGCTCTCGAAGTTCAGTCATTTCATCCGTTCAGCCGTTCAGATCAGCTCAAAAGAACAGGGCCATAATCCAAACATCGACAATATATATATCAAGGTAACAATATTATCGTCCAAATAAATATTTCGATTAACCAAAACAGCAAGTATACTGTTCAGTAGGTCAGCAAGCTTGTGTCCTTTCAGCACAAGAGGAAACGTGGAATGTAAGCAGAACATGATCAGGCACCTTGCCTTGCTTTTACAGCCAAAAAGAATAGCTTCTCGCAATGTTTCAGACTTCTAGAGACCTTCATTCCACATTTCCAAGAATTTGATTAGGGAAGTTATCCCAGAGCATTTGTAATTCCTTCTGAACTGTATACTGTATAGAGAAAATAAAACCTGGAGCCCCCGCAAATCCACTCCATTAATGAAAGCAGGTCCCCCTGACTTGTGCTCTCTGAGACTGCAGGATGTAATGATGAAAGGTTAGAAACTAGAAGCATGCCTAGTGGCTTAATGAGTTTTGCTCCACTTCACCCAGAGCGAAAAGAAAACTCGAAATAAAATACAAGAAAAAAACAGCATTAACAGCGACATACCGAGGTTCGGGTATTTCACTATCGAGATTACATGATACATAGGAAGTCAAACACCATCAGAGAACTACCTGATGGCATGCAAAAGCTATGAACCACCTTTTTGCAGCAGCATCTACGAGGTTTCGTCTTAAAGCTAGTCTTTTTTTAGCAAAAGAGCAGGAGTTTCGCCATTCTATTAAAGAAGAGAAAACATCAACCGCTCTAAAGACAGCAACCAACATGAGCAGCTGAAACCTGAAGACCCCTAACACCCTGGGGGGCAGGCACGCAACTAGGCTACTCCCCAAGAGGATAGACTAAAAAGGATACTAGGAGGTAGACTACATTGGCATTTTAGGAAGAGTCAACAAATGGAGCCATCGATCAATCGTGACAGCTCTGACTGCAAGGGTGCTTGCCCCTTAAAACTTTTACAGGTCGTACAAGGGGCAACAGAAGAAACCTCTAGGGAAGTATCAACATGTGCAATCCCCTCATCCGACAGAGGTGACTGCAACTCCTCATGAAAGGGGAGGTATCAATTTGCTCAAAAAAAAAAAGAAGAAGGGGGAGGTATCAACATGCGCAATCTCAGCATTTAGCAAAGATGACTGCGATTCCTCAAGAAGGGGAGGTAGGGAAGACTGCGTAGGCTCTTGCTTCTCGAGCTTGCCGAAAGCCTCTTCCAATGAAGAGGACACCAATTTGTCAGGAAGAAAAAAGATGGTGATCCGTTGCATCTTCTAGCAAAGGAGATGCCAGTACTGCAAGGTCCTCACTGAAGCCTTGATCCGAGAAGACCTCCACAATGAGGGCGTTGGAAGGCACATGGAGCTTCTTACAAACAGCAAGAGCAACAAAATTCACAGGGTTCGAAGAATGTGGCTCATCAAAAGACACATTCACCATGCATCTTTTAGAGGAAGCCTCGGTCTTGCTGAGAGGGAGCACCGCACCTTTTTCATGTTTGGAAAAGCGAGAGGGGACACAGCAAACTTCTTCGAGGGCGGAAAAGAAGATCTGTTCAGCTTATAATCAGATTATAAGCTGCAGCTTAAAATTTATCATTTTTGTACCGGTTATATTTTGAAATATTTTATAGTTATTTTTTCGAAACTTTGCACAATTTGTCTCAAAGATCTCAAAAAAAAAATTCATAATTTTTTTGGCTCTTTAAATCTTCTATAAAAACACTACAACCTTTTCAGATTATAATCTAACCGCCCAAAGAAACACAGCCGTAACATGAAATGGTGGTGTGGTGAGTGTTGACGAAGGACGAGTAATAGTCTTGCACTACAATGACACCCACGAATGATGTGACCGAAACCCCAGCAGCGGAGACAACGGCGTGGATTCCGACAATGTAGAGTTGTGTTTTACTGTAGCAAATTTGTGATCTCGTCAAAATACGTTTTAATGAGTTTAAAAAAATTATGAAAAAATTATTTTACAAAATTTAAGAAGTACTATTTAAAACCCCATAAGAATGACTATAAAACATTACATTATTTGGCTTATACAAAAATAACAAATTTTAATTTAATTTAATTTAATTTAATTTAATCTAATCTGAAACAAACAAGGCCAATATGCCACCTTGTGATCTGAAGTGAGGCATCTGAAACACTTTCCAAGCAATTGGGAGGATCCTTGCCAAGTATTAGAAGAGGAAGACACCTTGGTCGTTTGTTGTGGAGGAGAGCTCAATGGAGCAATACGACACCCTCTTCTACAATGAACCGTGACCCAGTCATCATCGCCAGTCGCCACCCATGCCCGGCGATCCTAACATCCTGTTGGCTGAGTTAGGAAGGGACATAACGAATGGCGCTTGGGGGCATGGCTGGGTGTCAGAGAAGTAGGGGTTGGCACCGACCATGGGGGGCAAAGGGTGTCGATCGGGGAGGGGCGGAGAAGGAAGGCGAGCATGGAGGAACCCCCTCCCGGATTGATATAGCCCTGAACCTCCACATAGTCAACAACCTAACCCAGCAACACGCGAGCACGCACGCGAGCACCGATCCAGCTCTAACTCCAGCGCAATTCGTCACTGTCGCAACTCTGCAGACTCTAGAGCCCTATGCTTGGTCTCCTCACCCTCCGAAGGACGACGACCCCCACACTCCTTTCCTCGGCCAGAGCTCCAGCGCTAGCCGTCACCGTGTTCAACTCGGTCCTTCAAGCCAGATTCGCAACCACCCGCAGCAGAGGAGGGAGCCCGAGAGCCGCATACGGCCGCATCCAGCCAGCGTCAGCTCAATCCGATGCCGCCACGGCCTCACAGTACTGCTGTGACTCCACCACTGTTGGAGAAGAAAGGGTGATGGGGAAAATTTGGCGGAAGCAATTGACGATGAGCCTGAGGGGGTTGCACAGCAGATCGGCGGTGACGATGAGCCAGGGACGAGGAATCGACCATGGGGACGAGACGGATCATCCTATGCGGCATACAGAAACGCGGGTAGAAAACCCATTGTAAGTGCCTTAAGGGCATCTCCAATGGCGTAGTCAATTGCTAGTTATAAGTAAGCACCATATCATTTATAGATATTTTATATAGAACCTTTCCAATGGACTAGTTTTAACATGGTATATAAAATTAAATATGAACACATATATAATACTCCTACTGTACAATTGCACTGAAATCAACTATAAAGTATAGACTGACTAAAAATTAGTAGCTAGCACACTCTCCTTCTCTCCTACATATAAGCAAAAAAACTAAGTTGAAATCATTATAGCTAGTTGAAGTGGCACCATTGGAGATATCCTAGGGAGATTTTTTAAAAAAGTTCGGAACATGCATGTCAGACTGTCACCAACGGCTCCTTCAAAACACTATTAACATTCTCTCTATTTATGTTTCTATTTCTAAAATTTCTTCATAATTTATACAATATTTACAATCTTATAGAGGGTCTAAAGATACTTTCAAAAGTTGTTAAGAAAGAAACCGAATAAGAACTTGGTGTTGCCCATTCAGGTTAGATGTATTTTTCCTCTCATTGAAATACATGCAATGCTCACGTCCTTTTTTTTTTATAACAAAAAGAACTTATAATTAATAAAAATTGTCCTGAAGCTCCAAATATCATGAAGTAGAAAGGACGCTTCAAGATTGAAGTACCATCTAACCCGTCATAATGCTTATCACTGTTCTCATCTATTTAAGCCCATAATTATTTGAGAAAAGATTTCTCTGCCTCTTGTTTATAATTGCGCAACAGCAGGCAGATACATCCTGCCATGCTTTTTCTTTGGAGTCAACAAGAACGTGAATTTTTTTCTCCTCCACCAGCACCATAGTATGTTTCAAAGTATCTCATTTTTCTGACTAAAAGGCAGAGCTGGTTAAGCACCATAGTACAAGAATCTTGGTCAATGTCTAATTCTATAGTTTGAAATGGACCATGTGAGATGTGGCTACTAGATCATCTCCGTGCAATCTCAGTGTAACCCTTGCACGTCACACGTGCACTTGCACGTACATAAGACTGATAAGGATATGGTATCATGTTGACATTTCAGGTCGTGCCATATCTCCTTTACAAGTGTAGTCATATTGTTCAAGAAAGATTTATGTACGTGTTGTCACACATGAAGGTAGAAGGTAGTGGGGATGCCAATTTCTGGAATCTTGCTGCACTTTGGGCCACGGGTAACTAGTGGCTAGTCTATGGTTGGATCAAAAAGTAGCCTCTGAAATTGCTCTCCTGTTGCATGCATTTGGCTCTCACAGTGGTGCGAACCAACAAATAGATGGTCAACTACATAGAGGTGCTCGCTGCCTAGGATGACATAATGAGCGGCCAACAACACACCTGCATCCTGGTCGTGATCCTGTCAATTTGCACAGCTGGTGATACAGTGGCTCTGAGGGTGGTTAGGTCACAGAATCACCCATATACAGAACAGGCATGCAGCCAAGGGCAGCGTAGATATCTAACATGACAAGCCAACAGAATATGTATGCGCATATGCAACTGATATGAACAGTGCTAGATAGGGAAGATCTCAAACAGGACCCCCACAAGGGCAATGGGCCAGTTATTTTTCCTTTTGACCAATGGATCGTTATTGGGACTACTGTAGCATTTGCACTTGCAGTTCCCTACATTTCCATTGTATTCTCCTCACGCCACTCTCCTCTAGCACACTGTGGCATAGTTGTCAGTGTGCACTCACTCGGTCACTCCACATACTATTGCTGCCCCTTTTGCTCAGCATTTACCATTAGGTAGTGGGTACACTATATGTCTGTATCAATATTTGATTATTTGATATATTCACTCCTTAGTCCTTACATTGGATGCTTTGCGCCTTTGAGTCTGCTAATATTGTATCTAGGGTTTATATTGCACAAAATATGCACCACGATACATGCAGAGATGGTTCCTAATTATCATGCTGTAGCAATTGCCAAAAGATTTTAAGCATACTCAATACTGATCATCATTATGTCACTGATATTTCATAAAATAGTTTATGCTCATGAATAAACTGACACAATCTAATCATGACCATATGTTTAGATATAAAGCATACCCTTCCCTGCACAAATGATTAAGAGGAAGATAAAATCATGGCCTTGTTTGTTTGGACTAAAAGTTGCTGAAAGGTTTAATCTGAAAAGGTTGTGACCCCTCGAAAGATGTCTTAAAGAGTTCAAAAAATTATTAAGTTTTTAAATGATTTTTTCATTTTTTCTGTTTTTTTTAATGAATTTTCCTGAGTTTTTAATGATTTTTTCTGATTTTTTTAAGACTTTTACGATTTTTATAAATGTTTCTAATATTTAATGATTTCTTCAAATTTTTTAAAATTAAAAATGCCACGTGGACAGTCCACGGTGGCAGGATTAGTTATTTGGGTGTAATTTGAACCCAAACGACACACTTTAAAAAGTTTAAAGATGTGTTTCAGCATTTTGATAGTTCATGGACCTATATGACACACCCGCAATAGTTTAAAGACCGGCCGTACACTTTACTCAATTTAATTTAAGTTGAAACAAACAAGGTCAATACGAAGAATGGCCAGTACCATCGAATTGTCCAGGCTATTATTTCATCTATTGTGATACAGATAAGGAGTTGAATATGATCAACAGAAAAAAAAATGCTTGAAAAAGGAACACAATGTAGTCTGCTTTGCCTTTAGTTACTGAAAAAGAAAATCCAACTTTTTAAGTAGCTTCAGCTAGTGCAGTTGACCTTGTGTTGTGGGATAACGATTTTCATCATAATCCTGTAGAACAATCATCACTGGTAGACAAAATCTAAAGTTAAAAACTTTTCTCTTCCCTCTGCCTAACCCATCATCCATGTATAAAAGGAGCAGGGACACAATAGCTCCTCGCCAACAATCCTCCCAAGGGCATAGCACTCTGTTAACAGAGATCAACATGTCTAAGCCCACATTTGTACTCACAATCATTCTTCTAATCCTTCTCTTTGACACATCTGCAGGTATGATGTTTTCTATCTATCTCTTATGTTCAATATATTAAATAATTAATTATATATTTTTGAGCAAGTTTTTTTTGTCCTAATGCAGGCCAAAACATAGTGATTGAAAATGATAATGCTGTTACTCCGAAGTTGACAAAGGTCTGCGTATGTTGAACTCGATATTTTTGACATAGCTTGTCATCTAAGGCAAAACTTTTGTGCCTTGAAGTTACTATTTCAATTACGATACGATGGCACTATTTAACAACTATCTATCTCTTGATGTACTCCTTTATATTGTAATGGTTGGTTAATATTCTTATATATAACTTATGCTCCTCTCAATAACAAATATAGATGCTTATGCTTGAAACAGCTATATAACATCTTATTAGCTGATGATAGTGATCATGAGTGAAGACTGTTTGAACTCATTTAGAAGAATATCATAACTTACAAATGTTATGCTTTGTTGTTCCTTTATATATACTTACTTAATTCGAAATACCATTGTTCTGTATCCTCTAAATGCAGGGTTATAGCAGAAAAATTCTCACAGAGGTTCAGGATTATGACTATGGAGCAGCAAACTCTAGGCACGATCCGCGCAGAAGGCCTGGGAACGGAGGCAGGAACCGCTAGGCAGCTAAGCTACTCCAGACACATCCCTGCGTATGATCGCGTGAAGATACTACCACATGAAGGGGGTTATATGAGGGAAACCAGTCGTTTATTGTAGCAAGCCCAATATATGAATATTAAATTCCCTGTTGTATCCTTCATATATCCAAATGGATCGAAGAGCCATACAGATATACTATTATCCTATAAATATCCTAGTTGTATGGAGTTGAGACTGGCTCATTTTAAAGAGCACTTAGGTGTACTACTAAAACTAATGCATGCTCAAAGGCGGTCGTCTATCATGCCATGTTGTGTGGTGATAACTATTTATGTGAGTCCATGTTGCTTGCTTCTCAATTTTGACTAGAAGTGGATCGTCCCTCCCTTAGACATGCTTCATGCTTGTGCAAGTACACCCGTCACATATACAATTGAGGATAACAATTTAAACCAGGGAAAGAAATGCACAAAAATATCAGCTGGCAAGTAAGTTATGGGATATACTTACTATGGACTATAGAGCATGTAATTGTATTCAGTTTCCTTCTTCTTTTATGAAATAAGGACCAGGTTTGATGGGATAAGGATAAAGGTAACCCTCTGGCCGAGAAAATCCAGCTTCATTCATGCGGTCACTAAGCACATGCAGTATAGGTTTCTTCAATCCATACTCATGCCTATTCTTCTCCAGATACACGTTAGCTTCCTCTGCCACCTCCATAGTGAATGCAAATCTATTCTCTTGAGATAACATCAGCTGGTTGATGTCCAAGCATATGATTTTCCCGTTTTCCCTAACTTTTCTCACTTTCTCTTCTAAGAAAGGGATACGGTTCAACTTGTACCGCAACATGTCATCCTCTCTGGTCTGCATGAACATGTATCAAACGTTAGTACATACAGGAGTGAAGATGAAAATTCAAAAGCATGACGGCAATAGACATTTTTTGTATTTTAAAATTTTTTATCCCAGGGCACTTTGTTGGCTACAATGTTATATAAACAACAAAGGTGTGCCAAACAACTGCCTCACTGCCTTTTTAACTGCTTGTCATGACCAGGCAATGCTGAATATGTGATAGTTAACCTAAAAGGAAAAGAAGGCTGCCACTTACTGTTACTGTTAGCATAATGGCAATGATCATAGATCCTCAACAACAGCACTATAGTGAAGGAAATTTCTGGAAGCAGCATACTGAAACCACTGCAATGTAACAATTTATGGCCTCTTATTTGACAGTTAAACGACCCGCAAATCAATTACTGAAAGCAAGATCATGACCCAGCACATCCAAAGCGGACGGTGCAGGAATCATACATCGCATCACACAATCATCCTCCTAACCGCAAACGTGCGCATGGTACTGGACTAATGGACACCGGCCAAGAACACACCTCGGTCAGTCCCCATCGTAATCACTGTCCCCATCCTAGCTAGGGAAGCAAAAGTCCCAGATCCCCCCATCATTTAGAAAAGGAAGGAATTGGAAATGAACGCACTGCAATCATGCGTGGTTGGAGGCTTGGAGCAGAACAGATGCTTGTGAGTTCGGCAGAAAGCCCGTCCTTCAATTCCGCTCCGCCCTAATCCTGGCTAAAAACTACTCGTACCACGCAGCCATAGGAGACGGACTTGTTCGGCCGTTGCCCATACCAGTTTCCGGCGACGCCACACTCGCCGGCCACCGCTGACCCGCCCGTCCTCACCACCGTTCCCGCTCCCGGGCTCGCTGCTCTGCTTTTTCTGAGAGGCAATCGAAAAAATAAATTCAAAATGTGTGATTTATCCGACGAGGAGAACGGAGGAGAAGAAGGGCAAGGGTAGTTAGGTTAAGCGGGCAAGCTTCCACCTGAGCTCTCACGGAGAGGGTGATGCCTCTGAGGCTGGGCTTGCCGCTTGCTCCGGTGGTGGAGAAGATGCCGGCGTCGAGGTGGCCGTGGTGGCGGGGCGTAGCGAGGGAAGCCGCCATTGCTATTGGAATTGCCATAGCCGTTTCTGGACGAAGTCACTCCAAGGCCGCCCTTATCCGATTGGAGCAGTTTGCTGCAGGAACAACTCGTGGCCGGCATCGCGTGGCCCATTTGTTCGGCACCTAACGCGTTCCGATGCCGAACTTCAACTCGGGCCGAAAATGTTTCTAAGGCCCAAACTTTGTAGTGGGCTGAAGATTGGAGTTGGACAAGGAAACGGGCCATGACGGCGAAAGCGACCAGGACCGATTGCCCGTCGCCGTCGGCGAAGAACCAGAGGAGAAGAGCTTGGGATCGACGGGGACGGCACGGGCGATCCCATCGGCGACGAGGAAGAGGACGGGGCGCGACGATGGGCGCGATGGGGAAGCTAAGGGTCTTCGTGGTGCAGGAGCCGGTCGTCGCTGCCTCCTGCCTCATCGCCGGCTTCGGTACCCGCTCCTCCCTTCCCTTCCGCCCTTAAAGAATGCAGCGCAAACGCTCCATTCTCCCCAGCTCTCCATGTGCACACATGAGGACATGAGGTTACCATCAAGCTCTTCTTCGCCATGACGCCTCTCGTTATCTCGGGTTGGGGAACCTCCGGATTGGGTTATACGCCTTCCACAATTGCTGAGAAGCAATAATACAGTTTGAATGATCTAGGTTATTGAACTTATAACAGAGCAAATCTGCATCCCTCAAAGCTAAAATTGTGAACCCTGCTAGATCATCAGGCTTGCTCAGCAGCTCCGCGCGCGATAGCTGAACAAAGTCTATCAGAATGTGTGCTGCTGTTACTTGTTGGGGAGATTTGTTGCATCTTATTGCGTATAAGAATTTGAGTTCCAGTTGCAACTTGATACATATACTATGGTTTGCATCAGATGGTAATTTCCTGGACAGGTATGCAATCATGATAGTGCACAAGCATGCCAAATTATCTTAGACTTGGTGCAATTGGGTGTGTACTGTGCATTCAAAATTGTAGCCCTGTTTCGCCCACATAATATTTAAGTAAGTCTAATTTTCAATATAAAGATTTTTCTAGTAAATCTATTTGAAGGTTTTAATGGAATTTTGATTGATGTTCACGCATGCATGTATGCTTGATTATCACTAATTTATCAAATATGTTAAAAAGAAGAGTGTTTGTTATGGCTTACAAGTTACATTGTGAAACAATTGGATAAGTTACAGTGTTAACACTTGGACCTGTCTTGGCTTTTGATGTGCCCTAGTCTAGTTAATTATGTCGAGGCCCTTGGTATATAATAGTACTCACTGTTTTTTTTTTCATATCAATGGTTTTGTTCTCAGCCTTATCGGGTTTCATTTTTTAGCCTACCCCATAACCCCAACTTGCTTGGGACTAAAAGGCTTTGTTGTTGTTTGTTGTTCTGTTCTAGATAAAGGGCAGGGGTTTACTGTTGTTAACGAAATGTAATTAGTCTGGCTTAGTGGTTTGATGTCACAGGTCTTCTGGACTTCTACCATAAGATGAATAGCATATCGCCAACTGATCTGCCTGTCGGTTTTGTTATGTCGCCACTAGCACTAGCAATATTCTGCTTCTCTCCATAATATCTGGATACCTACTTTTCCATTGAAGTTCATAAGAAATATCTGTATTTGACTATTTCCTTCTCTGTTTGTCTGCTCCTGCTCCTTATTGTGTAGTACGTGACAAAGAGAATTTATAGATAATCTCAAGGGAGAAATATATAAAAGTTTGACTTGTTGGACGCTTGAACTATGCTTGGACACAGTATTTGTGCAATTGTATACTCTCTCTCACTTGGGTTTCTCATGTGTTTATCTTTGGAAAAATTGCATTAGACCTGCATGTTCTATGCAGAAACTACAATTAGATTCTTGGACAATTCATGGTTTTCTTCTACTATGTTAATATGTTTCATGGGTTTTAAATTTGTTTGTTCAATCAGTTACTTATCCTTCGAACTGATATCTTCAAGTTGCTCATGATGTTTTGCCTGTGCAATTTCAGGTCTTCTTCTTCCAGCCGTTGTTAGGCCCATTTTGGATTCATTTGAGACTGCCAAACAAGTTCCGACAGCCAACTCTAAGTGATGTATGTGATTTTTTTTCTCGTCTACAATCTCAATTTTGTTAGTGTATATCACTGGAAATTTGTTGAAAATGAACTACTCATTGTTTCTCTTGATTTCCAAAATAATCATTGAGTTTTTCAATGAATGGGTAAAACATGCATAGCATAGGCCATTTTCCAATTTTACCATGTTTGTCATGTGCCATTGAAATTTTCTTCCCTTGATTTCTAAGTAACTTTATTTGGTGCGATTCCACGTCAACCAAGTATTCATTGATTGAGGCATAAAGCATGACTAGCAGCTAAATTATGTCCAAGCTATCTTTGGAGCTTTTCTACATAGCTACTTTGTTCTCAGTTTACAGTTTTAGACTAGGAGTGCCTGTGTTCACCTATGTTTTGTATAGAAGTGTTCTCTTTGGTGCTAGGCAGTAGTTGACTGACTCTTGCATAGCGCCTAACGCTGCCTAGGCCTAGGAGGCCAATGTGGGTGTGGCACAGCATAAGAGTATCTCCAACAGGCCATCTATAATACTGTAGCAGATACAGATGGGTTGTTGGAGTGAAGGAATCTTTTACAGAGTAGTGTAAATTGTGAAGAAGTTTTAAAGGGATGGATAGAGGGGGTGCCAATAGTGTTTTAGAGGGATGATATAGAGGGGCTGTTGGTGATGCTGAGCGAGGGAGAGATGGAGAAAACACTGGCATGGAGATCCTACCAATAGTGGGGTGCTACGCGATTGGTATCAGACCAATCTTTTAATTGATTGCTTGATATGAAAGATGTGTCTCCTCTATTTATATAGATGAGGTTTGCCCCAACAAAAAGGAAACTAATAGATCGCTTGCAACCTAATCTTACCTTAGCTAATCTCTAATAGATGGCAACTAGAATAGTTATATCCCCAACTTCCTAACTTATTCAGATATAATTCTTTGCTATTGCAGGTTGCCGTTCATGCAAATGAACAGTAATTCCAGCGCCATGTGCAGCCCTGAGCCCCTAGCATACGCCTGTTGAGTCGCCCACATGCACATAACAGCGGGAGACTTAGTCCTATTGCCTAGGCAAGTAGGCAGGCTAGGCTGCTGCCTAGGACAACACTCTATTTATTCCATACTGCAACTAAAACAAAAGAGCGACTTCCTATCCCAATAACTGAAGCGCATAAGCTGAGTTTGTCTTGCGTAGTATCAATTTTAAACCTTCTTGATCTTTTAACATTACAAATTCTATTAACATAACAGTAGTTACTTTCCTTTTGCTACTACTGCAGGTCATTGCTGGTGTCACTGGCAAGAAATAATAGTGATTTGATATTATTTTGTATTGATCTTGTGATGTGGAACTATTTCCTTTCGCCTGCAAAATAGCAATTGCGTTATTCCATACTGCAATTAAAACAAAAGAGTGACTCCCTAGCCCAATAACTGGAGCGCATTAGCTGAGTTTGTCTTACGTAGTATCAATTTTAAACCTTCTTGGTCTTTTAACACTACAAATTCTATTAACATAACAGTAGTTACTTTCCTTTTGCTACTGCTGCAGGTCATTGCTGGTGTCACTGGCAAGGAATAAGAGTATTGATCTTGTGATGTGGAACTATTTCCTTTCCAGTCACTCCCTCTTTACTGTTGTAAGGCTGCCTGGAACCAAGATGATAGGCGCTCACAAAGTCACAAATATCGCCATGGACATTTGATGCTTTTCACATGTTTTGCCACCATCCTACTAAGTTTGTCAAAATAATGACTCTAGATGAAATTATCTTACAGCGCACCACTTGCGGTATGAGAAAAGGACATGTTTACCTTCTAAGTAAAATGACGAGCATTCGTCGCACTCTGGATATTGTTTTTGTTTTCTCCTTTTGCGGCGCTGCGAGATAGTTGCTGTCTGTATCAATGGGTGGTGAGCTTGTGTGAGCAAGATGCATTTTGTCCGCTTATGAGTTTGAATTGTTGAAAACTTTGTGCCTGCCCCTAGTCGTCCTGTCTTGTGAGTTGTGAGTTGAATTCCCGCACGCTTCAATCAGTCTGTGCGAGATCTCATGTTATCCTTGAAACCTGTCTGCAATCTTACACTTCAATCAGTCTGGGATCTCATGCAATCCTTGATATCTGATCAATATTTCTTATCTTTATGTCTGTATTACAAGTTACAATCTTGGTGCTACAATGCACAACAAGCTGGAGCCGTTGACAGCGAGGATGTCGAGTTCATTTCTCATGAACGAAGAAGCAATGCATCTAGCTTTGGTAGTACCATCGTGTGCTGTACCGCCTGCCATTACGACGATCCACGTGAGTTTTCTGCCCCGCCCTCCTCTTTCCGAATGCTTTAGAGGACAGCGCAGCTGGGCGCAGTCACACGGCCACCGTGAGTGAATTCGTCTAAGCCGCGTTGCAGGACGAGGTGGTGAACCCGAATACCCGATCAGTGCATCTGGACAAAGTTTTACAGTAGCAAGCACGAGCAGCTGGGCATTTTGTGTGAGTAGTAGGTTTAATTTTACTCTGCAATTTTTCCCTTTCTCACTCTTATTCAAGGTTTTTTTGGTGCAATACAAGAGTTTTTCCTAGTGTTGACAACCTATGTTAATAACAGGGGACATCAGTGCCGGCCACTCCAGTTTACGCATCGTTTTCAAAGCTTCGCATTTGATCAGCTGTCGATCCGATAGTAATCAGATGTGTGCATTTTACGTGGCCTCGGTCTTTTCGTGTAGATAGTTGTAGATCCATGCATCTGCTATGTAGGTCTGTAGCGAGATGGACCAAACGCGGTGAGACTGTGCGCCCCCAATTTCACGTGCCGGAAAGGGCTTTGGTCTCGTGGGATAAACGAGGTAGCACGGAAAGGAGAAGTCTAGAAGAGTGGTTAGAATCGAAGGTGTCTGCCTCAAAAGAGCAGAAAGAACAAACAAAAAGAGGATCGAAGGGGCCTGGACTTGGCCAGTTTGGTAGTGGCAGGCCAGGATATGAGTAGATCTGGGATGATTCTTTCCACAGTCCTATCACGCCCTAGATTCGCCTAAAGATGGTTCTGTGAAATGTACCGTGCCCTATCACTGCTTGCTGCCGTTGTGGCCTTGTGGACGTGTGGTTTCTTACCTGTCACATATCTATGGTCCAAGTTTAGATGAAGGAAGGGACGCGTAAATCATGACACGGAACAGAAACCCAAACGTGGGGATACAAAGCAGCGGGAAAATTTTTATTTTTAATATAAATTCTCAGAATATCTTAACCGATGGATATTTATTTACTAGACCACGTCGATAAAACAGAAAATGGTCGTAATCACCCGGGAAACTGGAAACATTTCCCCATGGATATAAGTAGTACACTGCTCACGTTGTTCCTGACCTTGTTACAAGAAAGATGCCAGCTCAGCTCACTCCAAAATGAGCTGGTAGATGGTATCGCGCCATTTAACCAGCGCGTAGGTACATGATAATCAATGCATGCGTCAGTAGCCGTCATTCTTGATCTTTCGTTCTCTGGAACAGTGCAACAGCTAGCTTCCCCCCGACTTCCTTACCTCGTCGCCGCTCTGGTCTTCGATCGTGAGCGCGGGCGGTGACCCGGCTTTCGCTGTTGCTCGAATCTCTCGATCAGCGGCGAGCAGACACGTGGCAGCGCGGCGGCACCCTCACGCTGCCATACATGATCGTCACCGCGCCATGATTGCGTCCGGGCTCCGGCCGCCTCCGCCTGCGGGCTTGCCGGGGCCGGCGAGGTTGTCGCCATTGGATGCATGCATCTGGAAGTCACGCACGAACACCGATGCATGCGTCGCCTTCGGGTACGGACGTGGTGGTCCATCCGCCCGTGCGCGCGCGCGCGCGCTGCTTTGCCTGCCGGCCGTGGCGGCCACCCAGGCACGTGCAAAACGCGCGCGGGGGGTGGTGGTTTAACTAGGGACCGATCGATGAGGTGTCGCCGTCGGGATCGGAGACGGGAGATCGATGGATGGGTCGAAGGGAATGATGGAGGTGCATGCACCCTGTCATGCTCCCTTACGGAAGCGCTCCGGTCTGCGGTGGCGTCATCATTCGCGGGAGCCGGGAGATGCACCTTAGTTCTAATCTAGTACCTATGGTTGCGCAAAAAATCTTCAATATATAGAAGGGAGTTTCAGCCTCCCCTCCTTGCCACGCGTTATCGCTAATGTGCCACGTCGCCCCGTTTGTCCGCAGCCGTCCAATCACGCGCGCCAGTCAGATCCGACCGTCCATTAAATTTTGGGGAATTGCCCTCATGCCATTAAGTAAAATAGACCTTTCTAAAATACCACTCAAAAACTTAGGAGTTCCAAAATCGCACCACCGTTTTCTCCGTTACACTCATAATAGCACCACCGTCACACAGCAGTCAAAATCCTCATCTCCCAGTCAAAATCCCCACCGCTCGCCTCCCCGCCGGCCTCGCCTCCCCGCCGGCCTCGCCTCCCCGCCTCCCCGTCGGCCTCGCCTCCCCGCCGGCCTCGGCGGGCTCGCCTCACGCCGGCCCGCCGTGCTCCACCGAGTAAGCTCCTCGGCTGCCCCAACGCAGCATGTCCACACATCATCTCTGAGTCTTCAAGTTCTTATCTTCGTAATTTGTTGATTTTGTTCATGTTTCTTTCTCGCGCTCATGCATCAGTAGATTAGATTAGTTCAGATGATTCCTCATTTTGTCCTTGGTGGTATGGTCATCGAATCATTATTCATTTGGTTGTATACGTTCAGTTGTTCACTCTGAAATTGGTGGTATACGTTCAGTTGTTCACTCTGAAATTGGCTGTATACGTTCAGTTATCTAGCAAATGTGCAAATACAAGGGCAAATAGTTTTTTTTTGCTAGCTTCTGTTAGCTCTGTTAGCTTCAGTTAGTTCATAATGGCGTTTTGGAGGAAAACAGCTAGCAATGGTGGCATTTTGGAACTGCCATGCCTTTTAGTGGTATTTTGGAAATGTGGTCTCAACTTAATGGTATGAGGGCAATTCCCCCTTAAATTTTTACGTATAAAAGAATTTTTTCGGTCCAAATCTCAGCAACTCGGACGCTTTGCCCGTTTGGTTAGCTGAGGTAAATACAGCCACTAGTGGAGCCTGCATTAATGCTCGATGGCGCCACGTGTCACCAAGAATGCATGCCTGCCTCTCTGGCCTACTCTCGGTTGCTGACGTGGCAGGCAGAGTTAAGTGGGCCCCTTCCACGTACGAGTGTTGCATCGCCTACTGATATGTTGCTTCTGAATTCGGATAGCATGGTCGAGACGCCAATCATCGATCCGTGGAAATTGTGTAGCTATGCATCGGTTTCGACGGCCAAAATCAACTATAAACTGCTCGAAAGAATGCTAGGTAGCTTTTGCTAGTTGCCCAAATTCCACCGCTATACAAGTGGTTGCATCATCGTCTCATATATTGGTAGCGTGCTAGATCAACTTGTTTTTCAAACTTGCAAAAAGAGCCGAGCCGGCATGCATGCAGGCTTGCCGGTGCATGGCTGAGCTTAGAGCTCTTGCGGGTTGCGGTGGTGTGTTCATCAAGGTCATTTTTGGTCTGTGGTTTTGTTTGCTTCGGTTTTGGCATCAACTAGCTCGGCCGTTGTCATCAGCTTTACCAACATAATAGAATAAAGAAATACCATCAATACAAACCTCTATCGACATACGAAATATTGTTCTCGACAATAAAAAGATACGTGCCAATAGAAGAGTGGGAACATTATTAGAGTCCAGTAATCCTATTATTTACATACTGTCAGCACCCTCCTCCTTCCCCTACACCAACTCCCACACCAGCCTCCCCGACGCCATCGCCCAGAAGCCAACGAGCTCCCCGTTATAGACTGTGTCGTGTAGTGGAGATTGAGCTCAAAGGTCGAGCCGTCCACCGCCTTCACCTAGATCTTGTCTACGAGTGCTCACCGACTCACCGACAACTTGGATGCGGTTGTGGGCTAGCTCGTTGCCGGTGGAAAGGGAGTTGCCGCCATTGCCGCCCTGAGCCACCATTCCGCAATCGCTATCCCACCTCTCCTCGCCCCGAGCTACGTTCGTCCCCTCACATCTCCTCGTCATCGCGCCCCCTGCTTTGAGCCGCCACGTCGACATTGCACAACGAACACTCTGGGCGCTACTCACACCTATGGTGCACTGTAGGCGCTACTCGTGCTGGCTGTAGTTACCGACGCCTCTGCTTCGGTCAAGGTCGGCGCCGACAACATCGGATGTGGCGGCGCATGAGCTTGGTGGCGCCGGTGATGGTGGTACGAGGGAAGCAGCATTGGCATCGTGTGAGAGGGGGAGAGAGAGTGTGGCAGAGAGAGAGAGAAGGAAAGAGGGAAAGAGGAAGAGGGATACCATATGGATAATTTTCGTCATGTATAATGCTGAGTAGGATGGCACGTCATCAAACCGCCATGTACAAACCATTTTAGACCTACCATGAAATGAAATTCGAACTTTATGTGTACAAATGTGTAGTTTCAAAGATCGTATGCCTAGATGAGAACTCAAGCCAACTTCACGTATCTGCGGTGCAATTTACACTAAGCACGATAATTTTTTTTACGTCAGGTTCTTTACTATCACAAAGACATTTCTAAAAATTCTTAAAAACATGATAAATGAAATGGATCAACTTTAAGAAGTAGAGTCAAGAACCTCTTAAAACCGATCTTAGCTCAACCACTACAAAAAATGCTCTTAAACTCCAACCATAATTGAAGGAAGAACATCATTGCAACAATCTCAAACGATTGTCTTGCAGAAATTCTCAATGACGCTAGTATACTCCCCATAAAATGATCTGCAAAAAAAACTTTTGTTCTATCAAAATCACATTGTTATGATAAATTCACATACCCCGTGCTTATATGGGTTTTATGTTTATTTTCTCTTGCTTTCCTCTCCCTCTTTTAAAAAAATTCTTTTGTCTAGGATGCAAACCAAAAATCAATTCCCAACAATATAAAGAAATGTTTCTCGGTAATTCAAAATTTAGGCACAAACGACAAATGAGTGTCAAATTCTATCAGTGTTATTAAGCTAGTATTTAATTGAGCCTAGGTCTCGAATCCAGCCCTTGAGTTAAACGTACATACGTACGTGCACAGCTCCGATGATGAACATGTCACGTGGGTACCAGCTTCGCACGGTACCGCACGAGGCCTCCGTTGAATTGAATAATCAATGGAGGCGAGCAGATGGCGACTCGCGATCCATAATCCAGTCATTGGAACTGTAGCACCGTACGTATCCGCCGCTGCTGCCGCTGCCGCGTCCGCCATTCGCTTGCCTGTGGGCTGTGGCGACCAGGAAAACCAACGTTGTTTTCGCGGGAGATTGCCGTCGAGCTGGCTGTATCGTCCACCTCTGGAGTCTGCACCTGGACTCTGGTCTGGTCCCTGGAGGTCGAGGCGGCTGGCACGCGCGCGGACGGAGGCAGAGCATCGCGCGCAAGCGTGCATGCGTCGCCAAAAATATCTTGCAGCCAAGCATGCTGCATGTATGCTCGTTGCTCGGTGGTCTCGTCAGCCCAAGCTGATTGATCAGCTAGTATGTATCGCCGGTAGAATGACGTCAAACAAACGTGGGGTACGGCGTACGATGTTCTCGATGTATTCGAAGAAATCGATCGTTAGAAATACTCCTGTATTGCATGCGTCTTCCATTGTAGAAAACAATTAAATTTTTGGCACACCTTCCGGTAGTCACATTGCAACTCGAGACAACGCGGCTATTCTAAAAGGTTAAAATAATCGTATTCTCAACGACTCTTTCGATAACGTGGCTATTAATTCCTCAACGAGACACCTTTCGTTCGTCACCACAAGAATAACCATAAGAACTGTTGAACAGAGCCTTGCGGCCCATGCCACAGTGTGTTGTCACCACAAGAATAGTGTGCACAATGCCATGGGACCCACTGAGGACACCCACTGGTTGCCAAAAAAATTCCCCGAAAAATTTCTCCTCTTTAGATCCAGTTTCTGAGCCCTCAAGTACACTTCCCAACACGCCACCGCATACTCGAGCACGCTTCTGAACACGCCACCACACACTCTGTTCACGGCTACATGCCGCACGCTGGCCGAACGTCCACAACATGGTATCTGCTTGCAGTGCCATGATGCTACCCTCTGTGCAACATTGGTCGCATCGCTCTCCACAACGCTTCCTCCATTCCGATCTATCTGGCCATCTCACCACATCTGATGGTTGGTCTGATTATGAGCATCGAAGCATCTGTCTTCGATAGCCACGTTGTCGGGCCTATCATCATGCCTGGTCGATCCTTGCAGACGATAGCCCATTGGTTCGGGCGGTCGGGCCACCCTTTCGAGTGTTCGACTCCACCGATCGATTTGTCGATCACCGCAATGCTCCACCTTACGCTAAACCATGCATTTTCTTCAGCACATGCGTGTATGCATAATCCCCATGCCTCCTCCAAGATCATCTGCATTATTAAAACTCAGCTCTAATACCACTTGTTATAAAAACAAGATGTTGATACTAGTGGACAACACTGAAGGCACGATATTTGGTAACGCAGTTTGACTCTCTAACTATATCTATGAGGTAATGATTATGCATGCTTTTCCACACCAACGCAGTATACTGGCCACCCAGATCACATTCTCATACTGGTCACGACCCCTTGCGTGCCTATGCCGCTGCTTTAGTCGTTACAGGTTACACCAAAGGGTGCTCCCTATTTATAATGGAGACCAGATACGAGTCTGACCCTAACACAACCTCCCTTGTCTATTATAGCTCAGAGTCCAAGTTAACCTACTTGTACACATATTCGGCACCAAACTATAACAATTAATGTCGTTGCTCCACAACCAGAACGTGGGAGTTAGCCAACGAGGTGATTAATTAATGTTAATGTTCCATATGTAGAGCCTTTAATGGCTTGTAGTTAGGGCGACAGTTGTTCTCCTTAGGGCATGTACAATACTAGAGACAACTGTTGTCTCTAAAGCATTGCCATGTCACTTAGAGACAACTCTATAGACAGTACATACAATGTGCTGTCTATAGAACTGTTTGCACAGTCATTTAATAGTTGCGTTAAATTTAAAAACTGTGGTTATCAAGATGATATAAATTTAAAACGAATATTTTAAAAACAAAAACAAATAATAGATAATAAAAAATTCAAAAATTAAAAATTAAAATTTTTGAAACTTATATGGCAAATGTGATCTAGTTTTGTTTGAGAAAATGTCAGGAACTCATTTTTAAAATCGGTTTGGTGATCAGAGATAATAATCAAATGACATAGCAAAAATATTAACAGATAATATGCTTGATGTGCGTGCCATGCAGTGCGTGGGAGAAAAAAGGACATGCAGAAGCTGCTTTGCGGTGCTAGCGCCGTCGCTTGCCAGGCGACAATCTCTTCCTCTCTCTCATCCAACTCATAAAAAATGTGACCTGGCACCTGCTGTATCTGGCTTAGAGATGGTTGACCTAGAGCATTGTACATGTTCTTAAGTTGGGCATAAAATCCGATGCGCGGAAAAATCAACGAGAGATAGACATTTATACTGAAGCTTGTTCATTCATACCAACAGCACACTAGAGAAGCGTTGTTATCCTCATTCTGAGGATCAGGCCCAAGCCAGAATAAATCTTTGTCTCTTTTCTTTTTTATTTTCACTGTAATAACTTTTAATGTCTCGAAAGTCCCACGGTGGAGGAAAAGGACTTTCTAACCCCTCGTTTCAAAAATTAGTTTGACGGAAAATCAAATTCTCAATTATTAACAAAAACTAGCCGCATAAATGCATCGGACACCATTATTTACAGGTTGTGCAGAGTTACTGAATCGGACCTATTCTCTAGATTATGGATTGCAATTTTCAAATCACTTGGTAATGACGTCCGCTTTGATTTTTCTTATAACCTCCACCGGTGGAGTTGAATTCATCTTGATCTTGCAAAAACTGGGAGTAGAGAACATCCGCAGCTATTTCTGAGAAGGGATGAAACTGCAAGGTTCTCACGATAGTGTCACCGAAAATTTGCTCCAAAATTTCAGCAGATCTGTATTCGAATTATACGCCGCATTGGTCCAGCACATGCAGGTCACCGTTCTAATTGTAGTTAGTGGAATGAATGCACTAGCACTGATCTATAACTGCGAAAAGGTTCTATTGTATCCTTAAAATGCTATAGATATATTTGAAGCTTTTGACAGACCACCTGAGGTATGATACTGTCTAGTTTATATACGTGTCAGCTCAGGTCATAATTTGTAACCACTAACATCGCTTTTTTACAGGTCGGAGGATTACATGCCTCAGGTGAGGGCTGCCCACTCTCAAACAGAGAGCCGACGTGCAATTTGAAGAGGCAGCAATAGCTCGGGAAGACAACAAGGAGGCAAAACAGCGTTGGCACAAGCAAGGAGAGGGAGACCATCTTCAATTTTGTTTCTTTCCGCCTTTTTTTTCATAAAGAGATTATGGTTCTTTTAGAGTTCCAATGTATTCTCTTAAAAAAAAACCACCTTTTTCGTTACCTAGACAAGGAAATTCCCCCTCCGTTTTTTTTCATGAATTCATTTGAAGAGATGCGAATGAAGATGATGGAAAATAAACGAAAAAATGTCGAGAATGAAAAAGGTAACGGACCGAAGAAAAATAGTTGAAGATGATCTCAGACAGAGACCCATGGGTATGGATAGGACTATAGGAATAGTTTAGGGGTTGATGTTAGAACAGTTCTTTTATAAAACAAATTGGTTTTCCTAGAAAACCGACTGGTTTCCGTTAAAATCAAATGTAGGGTGGTGCCGATGGGCTTTGTTTCAAATTGGCCTATTTTCAAAACAAAACTGACCTTGTTTCAATCATCATCGACACTTTTCGACCATGAATTTCACAAGCATTATAGGAGTTGGATGCATTGGAGAATAGCATTTTAATTTTACACATGAACTTAATGATTTGGTAGCGATCTGTTTAAAAACATGTGCCTATTAAGTTTTTAAGACCTACCAGTCTCACTGGTCGCCAGGTTAGAAATAACATTAATTAAGCACATTCTTTTAGGACGAACAAATTAGCATTCCATTACATAGATGACCCAGCTGGCTCACTAATCACCATGTTAACAACAATAGGAAGCATCACGCCAGATATGCTAGCTTTCAGGTTCATTATGCAAAACTCCCTAAAATGAAAGTGAAGAAAACACGGTCTAGAACCACATATCATACACACATTTGAAATATTAAATTAGCAAAGATAAAATTTGTGTGTACAATTCATCGCTTGACTCAACAAAATTGTCTCCAATTCTAAAGTTTTTTTTTGTATATTTCACTACGTAGTGACAGATTTTTAATCCATTATTAAAAAGTAGAGAATATGAAGTTTTGTGTCTTGTTCTTTACAATTTTTTTTTGAGGTAACGGGCAGGAGCACTGCCATTTTATTAAAGCGGAAGAACGAACTGTACAACATATACAAAGAGAGAAGAGAGGGGGGAGAAAGGGGCAGGGCTCAGCCTAGGGAAATTACATGCGAGGAGGCTGCCGCCCAAGAGGCGAGACCATCCCTGATTAGGGTTACAACTTGCGAAACGGACAAGGCCTGATTATGAAAGATGCGCCTACTACGCTCCTTCCAAATTTTCCAGATCACATGGATGATGATGCCATTAAGAGATCTCACAGTAGTGTAAGGGTTCTAGGCCGAGAGGGGGGTGAATCGGCTCTTTTCTAAGTTTACTTCTCTCAATTCGCTTGTTTAGTTAATCAAATTACGAACACAAGCTATCGATGGATTTAGAGTCTAGTTGCGGAAGCAATCACAATGAGACACAACCGACTACTAGGAGGCTCGATGGCACTCACATGCAAACGATCAAATCAATATGCGGAAGTAGGTGAGAGAGACAAGAAGGCGCAAACCGAGTTGTTTCCCGAAGTTCGGTGCTCAACACATGAACACCTACGTCTCCGTTGAGGAAACTTCTCACACAGAGAAGTCGGAACCCTTTCGTTCCTAGTCCTCAATCCACTCGTGGTAGCTCTTCACCAACACATGGTAGGCGAGCTCCAAACCTTCACACAAGACGAGTTCTTCCACACGCGGAAGCTCCTCGCACCCGCGGCGCCGACACACGGCATCGACTCCCGACACACGGAGGGTTTTGTACACAACCTACAACGGATGAAGGCGACGCACCTCCGACACACGGAAGTGACCCCCGACACACGGAGGATTTCGGTGATGTAATCGAACGGTTGATGAGGCCCGTGGCGTGACGACGATCTCTCTGGCGGCGAAGTCCCAAGAGCACAAGATCGGAGACCGTCTCTCACCACTACCCCTTCTCTCCCACCATGAAAACTAGGACAAGAACACCATGGGAGAAGGGGTAAAACTTGGGGATGGATGAGAGGAGATAGGGGCACCTTCTTCCTCTCTTCTTCTCCCTCAATCTCTCAAGCACATGGAACCCTAGGAGGAGGTGGGATCCATGGGAGGAGCTCTCATGGGTGGCTAGGGCAAGGGGTGGCTGCTAATGGTGGCTCTCTCAATTTTCTTCTGTGCTCCAAACCCCTATTTATAGGCACAAGGCGAAACCCTAAAGATAGACGGCTCAGATTCATTTTCGAGAGATCCAGCTCGATCTGTCGGACGCTGTCCGGTGATTATCGGACGCCGTCCGATAGAGTTTAAGGCCAATTTTGTACTTCGTCGGACGCCGTCCGGTGGCTTATCGGACACGTCCGATGAAGTGCAGGCGCGCGCACAAAAGGTGCTCGCCATGTGTTTGGTCGCGGGTTTAGCCGGCATCGGACGCCGTCTGGAGCTTGTCGGACGCCGTCTGACAGTATGGAGATGACGTGGCTAGGAATAAATGGCAGGTACGTAGCTAAGCCTCCGGTCACGAAAAGAAATCATGTTGATTTTTGGACATGTCTTCTACCATTCGTTTTATTCAAAAAGTTATATAAATATTATTTTTTCTGTTATGATTTATTTTATTATTAAATGTATTCTAAGTATGACTTATATTTTTATATATTTGAACTAAATTTTTGAATAAGACGAATGGTCAAAGACTGTCCAAACGTCAACGGTGACTTCTTTTTGTGACCGGAGGTAGTATTTTGTTATTCTGTTTTCATTTTGCTAATGAGAGTGTGGTTTCTTCTCCAATCGCACGACCTTGTTTGTGCACGACGCGACTCGGCGGTGGAAGATTTCTCTGTGGAGGGCAGGGCCATTCTTGGGGCAGGGCAACAGAGGCAACCGCCCTGGGCCCATGATTTTGGGGGGCCCCGACCCAACACTTATGTAATAGTACTATAGAGTAAAGACCAACCTTAAGTTAACAACTTGTTTCTCTCTATCCGAGAGTGCAACGGATGTGCGTATATGACTGCTCATCTTCTTCCCAAAATCACGATCTACTCTTTTTTCGCTAAAATTGATTCACAATCTGCCGATATCTGTCCCTACGCCATTGATTTTGCGTTTAATGGCATTTCCATCAGTGATTAGGGGAGAAATTAGTGAGATAAATACCACATCCTACAACCACAAATCCCCAATTTCACAGGCGATTCAAGTTGATTTGATGAACTGGCTAGCGGAGTAGCATTGCAGTAGCTGACAGTTAGTGAATTGTAGCGCTACAAGCGCTACTAGATACCTCGGCCGCTGGAAAAAAATTCTCTATCTAAAGTACCACGCTAGGATATAAGCCCTAATCTATGTTTCGCCTCGGGGCCTCAAAAAATTAGGAACGGCCCTAGATATAACTGGCAAGTGCTCCTTGTTTGGTTACGCCACTTGTCATTTTTAGAGCATGTACAGTAGGGCCCCTATCAAGCCCCCCCCCCCCATCAGTGATTTGAATTTCGTTTTTGAATCTGTGTCTGCAGTTTTTAAATTTTTTTGCCCTTGAGTACTGTAGCTACAGTACTATAGGGGCCATGCTGGGGATGCTCTTATCATGGTTTTCTTTGGCTGGCTGAAGTCAGATGGAGACGGATTGCTTTTACAAGGGGATGTGAGGTGCCATCCAGCGTCAAAAGGCTACCGCTAAATTTTTTCGCTTTTACAAGCCAAACGATATAGTACTTTATAGTCATTTTTGTATGGTTTTAAGTGACTCTTTTCGTCGTTTTAAAACAATATTTCATAACTTTTTGGACTCACCAAGGACTCTCTCGGACGATCACAACTTTTTTAGATTATAATTTTCAGCTAGTTTCCATATACATTAGCACTAGTGCATGTTTTCAATAATCATGAAGCAGGCTAGAACCCAATTCATTTTCATATACAAATAATATACGGATAAAAAATCACCGGATACGAATGATATTTGTTGGATAACCCAACACCTATGCACACCCGTTTATAAAATAGAATAATTATTGACATTTGTATCTTTTTCGTTCAAACAATAAAAATAAGTTCTAAATCAATAAAAATCTTATATAGATATAAATCCAAATCAAATAGATAATAACCGATCCGTTTTCACCCCTAGCCAGGCGATTGGGATCCCCTGTAGTTGCTACTGTAAATGCACGGTGTGCATTTTCACCTGAAAACAGATTGTAACTTATATAAATATGTCATACGGTATCCAATTTATACGAAACAAATTTTGTAATTCATTTTAAATCGTAAACAACCCATTTTCGAAACTTTTCAATTTTTTTGAATTTTTGAATTTTAAAATTCAAAAAAAATCATAAAAATGAAAAAAATGAAAAAGTTTCAAAAATGGGTTCGTTATGATTTTAGATGAATTACAAAATTTATTTCATACAAATTGGATACCGTATGACATATTTATAAAAGTTACGATCCGTTTTTCAGGTGAAAATGCACACTGCGGCTGATCCGCCTCCCACGATCCAGTGATCAACCCAGCTGCAAAGCTCGAAGAGCTCAAGTGTGCGTAGGGCAGCCGGCTGTGCCGCTCCGCTTTTGCGAGCCTGCGAGCACATGGGCCGTAGATATCATCGAAGCGTCGCCAAAAAGCGCAGACGCGGCGGGCGCACGGGGCGCCGCCGTACGGGCTTTGAATTCCCGTGCCCGAATCGCAATCACCGATGATGCCTCCCCGGGCCCGCGCGCAGTAGCGTGCCTCGCTACGCTTGGCCCACCCGTCAGTACCTCTCCGCCCCGGAGCAGATCACCGGAAGGTTGCTGCGGGCACACGCCTCTCCAGTCTAGCTTGGCTTGTCAAAGCGGAGTGTGAGACTCGTGTGTTCCCTTGAACAGAACTGGCTGGTCGGAGCTTTGCTGACACGCCTGCATGCTACCATGTGATGTCGAAGCACGGGGCAGCATAGCGTGTGCGGTGTGCCGCATGTACTAATGTATGAGTATGAATGCTCGATTTTCCGTCTCCGTCCTCTCTCTACGAGAATGCGAGAATACAGTTTTATGACGCTGATGTACGGAGTATCTCTGTATACTTTAATTAGAGTAAAAGTTGAAAACGAGTTACGGTTTTTAGTGGCGGCCGAAATTACAGCTCATCCGTAATGATCAACTATGGTACGTAGGCCTAGATCACAACATGGCAGATTAGAAGTATTTTTTTAGTTCCAAAAAATCAAAACAAACCACTACTTTAGTCATCAGGGGATATAGATTAAGAATTTATTTAGCTCTCTATACGAGAGTGAATATCATTAGATAGATCCAATCCATCTTTTTCCCATTATCTAGCATCTCAGATCTCACCTTATCTCGGGTCTTACAAATAAAAGTTTCTTTTTGATTACTGCTAATTTATTGCTGTTCGAAGGAGGTGTGAGGTCATACAGATGAAAACAGTTGTTTAGATTTTTCTAGTGGACGGTTGGTGTTCTGCGTATTGCACAGAAAGTGCTTAATGAAATGTTCATGTGGTAGTATCAAGTCAAATTTATGTGAAGGAAATGCTGATGCAGTAATATTTTGATGCAGATAAATCATTGATTGTTGGATTGTGCTCTAATTGTTTGGCCTCAGTTAAGAAAGATGAATGGTACTGACACTTATGATGTTCCATTCAAGGTATACAGTACCTCAACATGACCTCTATTTGTTTTAGTTATGTTTAGTTTTAAATGATTCAAATGCATGGTCTCATTTTGCTTGTAAGTCCCAACAATATTATGTTGATGTGTATCTCAAGATGAATTACTTGTACATGTAGGTGCAGTCTTGTCTGTCGCAAACTAAATTCTCTCTGTTGCCCTGTTTTTTTTAAGAACGTGTCCATTGTAAAAACAAATATGTCTGTACTTTTAGTAGGTTCTTTGTCTTGTTTTTCAACGGCTATGAGAGGTCTCAAACGGGCAGTGTTTGCATCCTGGCCTATATAAACTCGTGGAAACCCTCTCTTTTAGTATGACTTAGGACTTGAACTTTATTCCTAGACACATGAGCCTAAACTAGAGCATAAAACTTCATATATCCCACATATCTACAAAAGGCTATACCTTTATTGTTCCAATGTTGTTCTAGTGAGAATGAGATTGTGTAATCTAAGTTGGTGATGCTGTCAAGCTTGTTACTTTTGGATTTACAATCCTAAATGGCTTGGTGGTGTGTTCTTGAGGAGCTTGCCCATGGCGTGTGTAGAAGCTTTCAACAGGTTGCTTTGCGAGGCTCGAAGATTGCCTATCGGAGTGGTGAAAAGTTGTCATGAGTGGATAGAGACTGAAGGCTCAAGCGGGAGCCAGTCTTTTGATTAAGGGCTTGCCTCAATGGAAAGTAGAAGGAGCATTCCGAACCTCGATTGAACAAATCCATGGGTTCGTATTTTATCACTGCATTTATATTCAATTCTTGCTTGGAGTTCTTGTTTATGTCCGCTACGGTCTGTTTGTATTTTTCTTATAATAGGATTTGCTGGTTAACTTGGGTCATTAACCTGATAAGAGCAAAATTTGCATTAAAAATTTTAAAAGTTGTCTATTCGCCCCGTCTATGCCAATTAGACCCTTTCATGTTGCTTATAATAGGATTTGCTGGTTAACTTGGGTCATTAACCTGATAAGAGCAAAATTTGCATTAAAAATTTTAAAAGCTGTTTATTCACCCCCCCCCCTCTCGGCCAACTGGACCCTTTTCATGTTGGCTTGGAGTTTTTCAGTTCTAATGAAGTGTGGAGGTACTACAACAAGTATGCTAAGGATTGCGGTTTTGGACTTTCGATAAAAAGATATCAAGTAACACGAAGAATCACACTATAAAAGAGTATGCGACTACCAGCAATCATGAGGATGAAATCAGACATATCTGGAATATAGTCGTCTACTAAATGCATGACTATCTCTGCATTCTTTTCATTCAAGTCATTCATGGGTTCAACTTTTTTAAAACTAACGCATGGATATGTTGGCCACGCCCCAACTTTGTTAAAATTCTAGTAGACATCGTCTTTCTGTACATATTCTTTATTTTTAGTTTTCTTAGTTATTTGTAAGTCAATTTGGTATCTATTGAGAACTTTAGTAGTATAAAAAGGCCTCTTTAGGGCTTGTAAAGGGATCAAAAACTCATATAATACAATTTACTTTTCGTTTTACTAATTGCAGAATCTCGAATCCACTTGGTTTCATCGAAAAGATTCAACCAGCAAGACAAGTTGTCTCGACGTAAGTCAATCATTCACTTGTGTTTACCCTTCCACAAATAATGCTATCTCAATTTAGTTTGATCTGGTACTCGCGTTTATCACGCAAGCTAGCAATCGACTTTTTCTTGATTGCCATCTATTTTTGTCGATCTAAAGTTTATTGAGTAGTTTTCTGTTCAGTAGGTTTTAGATCGTTATCTTGCTCTATCGACTTTTCTTACATCATGTAGATTCATCCATCAACAACTTGATTCGGCAGACGTTGGTGCTCTATTAGCATATAAGTCGATAGAAAAACTAATCTGACAATAGGCCAATTAGGAATATTACCGTTTTCTTGTCGGTTTTTAGGTCAAATTGACTGGCATGCTTGGAAATCAATTTTGGTGTCATCCAAGAGACAGGACCTTGGCCCACGTGTGTAGTGCGAAATCCATCAGCTTTTTGTGTCAACACCACCCGACTGACTCACTCTGGATTTAATCGGCCCAACCCAATTCATCCTAGTGGCCTTTCTAACCACTCTCACCCACTCAATTCTAAGCTCATACTCTAGTGAGTGCCAACCCATAACCTTTTCCTTCCTACCTTCCTTCCTACCTCTCTCTCACTTACACTACCTCGGCCCTTGACACCTCCTGGAGACAGCCAATTTCTAAGGGCCTACCCCGTGGAGCAACTTGGCAAAGCTCACGGAGGGCACAGCTCGGGAGAGTGGAGCTCAGACAAATTAGTTAGCTTAAAATTTGTTTCTTGTTCTTTTATTATTTTTGAGCCTCCATATTTATAAGGGGACTTCAAGGGGAAGGCACCCCGATGCCTTGGGTTATGACATAAATACCCTCACCGTCTTAGCTAAAATGGGGTTATAAAGAGAATTGCAGCGAGATCAGGTTGTTAAGCTCTGTACAGGAACCTTCCTGCCACGTGATACGATCCCTGGCGCTTGCAGTGCCCTCTGTACTTGTTGTCTCCAAGCTTCTTGCACTACAGGAGGCGGCAACAGTCTCGACGGCCCAAGCCGTCGATAAACATCCTACAACCGTCGGGTAAACCTAGTGTTGACTGCTAGCCGTCGAGACATGGCCGTCGAGTGAACGTCGTCGAGAGAGGCAGCTAGTGTCGACGGCCGGACCATCGACACTACTAGTTTCGACGGCAAAGCAGTAGCCCGTCGAGACACGAACCCAAGACGGTGTCACCGGCTCGGTTGGCTCGGTTTCGACGGCCAGTAATCGGCCGTCGATACTACTTGTGGTGGGACCCACAGAGGCGACAGCTTGGTGACGTGGACCGTGGCGACAGTATCGATGGCCCAACAAAGCCGTAGACATTACTGGCAGTAGTATCGACGGTAACACAGGCAGTCGACACAAGCTTAACTGCAGCTCTGTATCGACGGCTCTGTATATGCCGTCGAGACAGACTAAAAGCTGAATTTTTTTTTTGTATTTTTGTAAAAAAAACATAGATTCCTGCGGCTGCCGCCGCTGCCTCCCAGCAGCAGCGACAGCAGCACCTGCAAACTCAAAA
>SPJY01007124.1:0-11285 GCA_005191435.1 Raddia distichophylla | reverse complement strand
GGGGACGCCCCCCGCTTCGCCCTATATATTTGCTCACCTAAATAATTCATGCGCGTTCATCTCGAAATCACGTGAATGCACGCGCATGATTCATCAACCACATATTTGTGCACCTCCTAAAATTCCTAGGAGACGAGCGCACACAGGCGCCTTGGGTTTTGTGTGTCGGTGTTCTTGTATACTCTTCAAAATAGAGTATCAATTATATGTAATCTTCAGACTTAAAAAGCAGTGGTCCCATTATTACCATTTATCAACGAGCGGAAGATTGAAATTAGGGACTGCCTTTGACACAGTCACCTGCATTTGTTCTCAGCTGCAGTCACCTGCACGGCTGCACAAATCAGAAAACGCAGACGATTTTTGCGTCCCGCGAAACGCAACTGCCCATCTGCATGTAAAGAAAAAAACAACCGTACCCACTCCCACTTTTATGTCCCTTCCCCACGTCACACACTTCCATGAGCCGGCCAAAAACATGATGAATTCTTTCTCAAAAAAAAACATGATGAATTGGACAGCGCTCTCTAAGTCTCAGATCTAGAAAACTACTGAAAAATAGTACAGTAGAGCACTACTAAAATTTTTTGAAAACAATGTATAAAAACTCACATAAACAGGAAACAAAACACTGCAAGTGTTCTACATGCAGAAATAGCAAATTTCAGTGCTTCACTTAAATTTCAAAACATAATCACATAAATTTCAGTGAAACTAACTACTGAAATTTCATCATTAATTCACTAAAATTTTTTGAAATGGATAACCTTCCCACACTAATGGTCCCGCTCATTATTGCTGACTAGGAAATACTTGTTAGTACAGTATTTTTTTAACACAAATAACATTAAAAAAGGGGGTAAAAAATTCGAATGTTAAATGACTGCAAAAATCAGGAACTAACATCTCTAAAATGAGCGAACATAGATCAGACACACGTTTCATTTTAGAAAACAGAGAAAGATTGACCTTCTCCAACATTGGCTAATAGTTCCTTGCCGATCAACACAAAAATTAAAAACAACCGAGACCATCCATCAACGAAACAGAAACAAACATTTACAAAACCAAATCCAACAAAAAACATAGATCTACAAACTTTGACCTATAAATCATCAATACCATGGATAAATTGGGGTTAAAATGCTCAAGGTCTCCATAAACATGAGAAACAAAAAATAAAAAAATAGCAAAACCTGATTCAGACACACACCTAGGCACAATCCGCATCCACAGATGCCAAAACGGCGGACTCAACACAATGCCTTCTACGGCTAACACAACTCATGCATCTGTGTCTCCCCCGCTGAGGTCGCCAGCGGCGTGGCATAGGAGTCGTCGACGAGCAGCAAATCACCTCGCTCTAACTCTTGGCTGGGAGAACCAACCGAAGCATGCTCATGGGTCCTCATCTACTCACCTCTCTTTTCTCTCTTCACTCTCTCAGCCTCAAAAGGCAAACACGGAGACACATGTGAAAAGACCACACAGAAGGAAAAGCAAATGACAGCTATATATCATGATGGCGTGAAGACAAAGACAAGGTCAGGGCAGCAACTCTCTGTGGGTGCATGAATAAAAAAGTCTATCAAGTGGTTGTGACCGCTAGATAGCCGACGCTGAGCTGCTACGTGTAGGGTGTGCCGTTACCCTCCACAATAGGTCTTCCATTTCCTTCTGGGAGGACCGCTGGCTTGATGGTGTGTCTCCCAAAAACCTTGCGCCGCAGCTTTTCGAGATCTCCACCAGAAAGGGTCTCCTAGTCTGCGACGCGCTCCTCAACTGCAATTGGATTCTCGACCTCCGGTGCAACATGAGTCTGTAATTGGTTCCCCAGCTCATCCGCCTGCTTACTCGGCTAAATCAGTTGGAGCCCCTTGCTCAGGATGCAGATATCGTCTCCTGGCGTTTCTCCGCGAACGGCACTTTCTGTGTCAAATCGGCGTACATCCTACAATTTACCGGACGATGCCCGACTCCTACCCTCCACAGGCTTTGGAAGACCTAGGCCCCGTCCAAATGCAAGTTCTTCACCTGGCTACTCCTGCGCATGCAGGTGTGGACCGCGGACGCCCTCTTGCGCAGCCATCTACCCAACAACTAGTTCTGCCCGCTTTGTTGGAGGAATCTGGAAACGCCGGAGCACCTCTTTGCGGTTTTAGTTTTGTTGCAATATGCACAGATTGCCACAATTTTGGCCTTAATGCAACAAAAATTGTAATTGCAATAGGTTGAATTCCTTGTAGTGTCCAGTGCGACTTCAGCTCCTTCATCTGGTTAGGCCTGGCAGCTGCTCTCAACATACCTGTCCTCAACCCCGCAAGTTGGCATGCTACTGCATCCCTGCCACTCTGGTGGGAGATTGATGTGGCACCGTCCTCTTCTCCGCGCGCGGCATTCTTCGTCGTCATCGCGACCATTTGGCACATTTGGCTGGAGCGGAGCAACCGCATTTTTCACTCTTTGGAGCGTTCGAATGACGTCTTCCTATGGCTTTTCCTCGACGAGCTGCAGCTTTGGGCGACTGCAGGAGCGCGTTTTGTAATACCTTAATTTTTTGTTCGCCCTCTTGGGAGGGAGGGCTTTGTAACCCCCCAAAAAAATGTTTGTAACTCCTCGCTTTCAATGAATGGCAGCTCTCCTGCCCTTTCAAAAAAAAAAAAAACAATGGCGTGAGGCTTGAAACAATGGCGCCATATTTTTGTTTCAAGAGCGAGTGGCTGGAACAATGCGCATGGGCTGCTGGGCTTCATGGGCCACGGAAGCGTTCGTTCGGCTGCCGCCTGGCCGAACGGACGCCCGTCCGATAGTCGCTGCCAGCCTTTATCTTGCTTTGTGTCTCCTAGGACTCTACAGTTTTGCTCTCGTGCCGGTGACGTGGAGGACAACAGTAAGGCATGCGGGGTGGGCCAAAATGGGAGCGGGAGGCACAAGAGAAGTTACTTTACTGTATTTAGCAACAGAAGAAACACCATGAACATATGACAAGCGATTATATATAGCAACAGAAGGAGCAGCACAACACTCCACGCACATATGAGCATTGAACTAACACAAGCAAACAACAATCAAGCTGTGCATGCAATAGTAGATATGATGATGCATGAGCACGAACGGGTAGGGACAGTGGCGGATGCACCGTTGGGGCGTGTTGGGGCGTGCGCCCCAGCTCCATTTTACCGCGAACCCCCCCTACCCCTCCGTCTCCGGCGTCTGCCAGCCATGAGCGCCCCGGCGCCGCCGCCGCCCGATGCCCGTTCGCCGTGCGCTGTGTTTCAGAGTTTAGACGGGGAGTAAAGCTGTAAAGAACTAAAGGCCCAAGTGCCCAACTGCGCAAGTAAAAGCCCAGCCCATGTGCCAACATCCCTCCCCATTCCCCAAATCCGAAATCCCCATTCCCGGATTCGGGATTCCCCCGAGCTGAGCAGTGAGCACAAGTGCACAACCCTAGCATAGCAGCAGGCGGCGCGGCGGCGGCGTCCCGCGTCCCGGCGTGGCGGCGTCCCCGAGGCCCGAGCTGAAGCTGTGATTTGTGAAGTGTTGCGGCGGCGTCCCGGTCCCGGCGTGCGGCACTGCGGCGTCCCCGAGCTCGCCCGCGGCCCGCCTGCCCGTCAGCAAGCCGTGGCCGCGCCAAGCCGGCAACGGCAAGGGCGCACGGCGGACGGCGCACCGGCCGACCGGCGCAAGGCAAGGCGCCAAGCCCGCAAGCCGCCAAGGCACGCGCACGCGCACGGTATGGTCATTGGTCAATTGGTGATGCTGTGATGCCGTGAGCCCGTGATGGTCCTGGAATACTAGTTAAATAGTGAATTATTGTTTCATTATTGCTCTTTGTCATGAACAGATTCAGATTGGTTAGATGGATAAGGATAAACGGACATTGCATTCTTATTTTGCAACTAATTTAAGTTCAAGTAACCCTCCGACAAATGAGAGTGGAACTCAACAAAAAAAAGGCTCGAATTGAAGAATTTAATCCAAATGATGTTATAGCCGATCCAGCTTGTCGGAAGCCAATTGATGATTATCCCATTGAAATTAGAGATCAAGTGCGAAGTCTAAATCAGAAGCATCTACTCCTACCTAGTGGTTTTCTTATTTGTGAGTGTCTCTATGTCCTAGTTTCTAGACATGTACTTCTCTAGACTTTACTTAACTACTTCGACTTAATTAATGATTATTTATGCATGAATTTGCATTATATTACTATTTGGAACCTATTTTTAGAACAACTTTGTTATAATTTTGATGGTGGGAATTTTCTGCTTAGCCCCACCTCTATTTTTGTCCTGGATACGCCACTGGGTAGGGATAATATATAGAGTAGCTGTTTAATTAGCTAGCTGCTGCTGGGTGGCTTGTAGTAGGCGTAGACAGTGAAGAAGGTCTGCAGTGTGGTGACGACGAGCAAGATGGCGGCGGCGACGACGGACATGATGACCCACGGGTTGGGGAAGTAGTCGCGCACCAGCGCGGCGCGCCACTGATGCCTCCTGGCGCTCTGGTACGTGACGACGTCCTCCATGACGGCGGCGAGGTAGTTGCGGCTGGGGGAGGTGTGGGCCTCGGCGCAGACGCGGCTGAACACCTTGCTGGCGTCCATCTCGCCGTTCATGTTGTTCACCATGATGCCGCGGCGGTGCAGGAGCCGCATGTCCTCGGGCGTCTTCACCAGACAGTCCATGAAGATGGCGTAGGCCGTGACGCGCCCCGCCGTCGCTGGGTACGTCTGCTCGAACGCCACCAGGTTCCGGAGCAGCGTCTCGCTGTGGTCGTACAGCTGCATCGCCGGGATCTCCAGCACGCCGTCGCGGAACCCCACGTCCAGGAAGCTCGCCGCGTGCTTGCGCGCCCGGAACCTCACGCCGGCGTCCTGCAGCTCCGTGGCGCACGGCACCCACTGCGTCAGCTCCGTCGCAGGCAGCGCGTGGCCCCGGCGGCGGGTCGCCGGCGACGCCGGGAGGTCGACGGAGAGGTGGTAGAGGTGCAGGAGGTGGTGGACTTGGTGGCTGGGGACGGCCAGCTGGAAAGCTGGCCGGGGCCCGGGATCGAGCGAGCGGAACAGCTGGAGGCCGCCCTCAACGAGGACGTCGCCTGCTCCGGTTCCGAGCTGCAGCTGCTCGAACAGCGCCTGGACGACGAAGAAGGGGATCTGGTTTTCGAGCAGCAGCAGGTCGCGGGTGACCATTCCCCAGATCCAGCACCGGCCGAACACCTGGGTCCAGTCACCGTCGTCCTCGTCCTTGTCCTCCCGCGTGTGTCTGAGCAGGCGATGGAGGACGAAGCAGCCGTCCAGGAGCATCGCGCGTGCCAGCTCCTCCGCCTCCGCCTCGCCCTCTGTGGAGCCTTGGAGCATCTTCCTCAGCTCCGGCTCCTCCTCCTCGCCGCCGCCGCCGGCGTAACAGGCCCTAATCCGCGGCACGAGATCAACCATTTTTTGGAGGCACCTGTGAAGAACCGGCACGTCCACCTCCGGCATCCAGGCCGCCACCGGAGCCGGAGCCGGAGCCGGAGGCTGCTGGCGTCGGCCCACGATGAGGCTGCGGACGCAGCAGAGCTTGTAGCGCTGGAGCTTGACCATGGCGGACGTGTTGCGCTGGCTGTAGAAGAAGGGGCCTATGCAGACGGCCTTGGGGGTGTAGGCCTTCATGTTGCCCTCGGCGAGGTCGCCGGGGACGACGCAGATGGTCGGCGGCTGGTCCCCTGCGTGAGGGATCGCATCGCTCACCTCCTTCTCCATTGTCCGGGTGAACTCCTCCGCTACCTTCCGTGGCTGCTTATTCTCTTCTGATATATAACAACCAACGATGCATCCATGCATGCAGCGGATCGGATGGACAGGCAGCATATATTAATTATTTTTAAGATAATGGAATATACTTCTAGCCTCGCATCAACAAGGAATTGAATATATGCATATGACCGTTGCAAATGCTTATTACAAGTATAAAACCAAAGTAAAATTAATCGATCGGTATATATGTCAAGGTTAGTTATGTACGGAAGAAGCCCAGGAATGTAAAAAGGGTAAAAGAGATATCTGACCAATGGAAGATTATACTCCCTCTGTCCTGATATATAAGTCTTTGTAGGATGTTTGGGAGAGATTAAGGGCAAGGGGAAAATACTATAATGACCCTCAATTAATGATGGTATGTGGTGAGTGGGAAACTGGTTAGGGGTAAGGTGGGAAGAAATTTGAATGAATGATGGTTGGAGGGAAAATTTAAATGCTAGAAAGACTTGTATTTGAGGACAAAATTTAAATGCTACAAAGACTTATATTTCAGGACGGAGGGAGTAAGTCAGAAGATAGAAAATATACTACCTACCCTGCCTATTTGCTTCTGGGCCAGAAGTAGGAGGCGCTCTGCTACGGTGTCTAGCTTTGTCTACTTCATCACTTGACCACCACCTGATCATGTTTACACTTTCTGAAAAAACAATGGAACCACTAAAGGTGAAATCTTATCATGCCAGCAAAACATATATACACGCTGTCGAGCTGTTTTTACCACCTTATATATTTGATATAAAATTCCACAATATATATGTTTTGATTATAGTGCAGCACACTGTTGAGATATCTTTTGGTTGGCTAAATGACTCATTGGAGATGCATGGGCTGAAGTATTAAACAAAATTAAGCATTGAAATCGACTCTCGACAGTTGGCTATCGAGATAGAGCAGTCAAAACAAATAGAATGAGAGAGAACTGATTCAACAAAAAACCGTTGAGAACAAGATTTGTCTGTATGGTTTATTAGACAGATAGACTCATCCGTAGAGTGAGGTTTGTTGCTGCTGTGGCCATAGTGGTGATGGCTCATGGCATGATTTTCTCGACGGCCCACTAAACGCCGTAGAAAAAATATTGCCGTTCTCTAGACAGCTTTTTGTGGGGTATCCATCGATACAAGTGTATGTCGGCTTGCTCGACATTCTTATGTGACCCTTCAAGAATAGTGAATTTAATGCAATAAATTTACACAGTGAAACGTCAAAAAGTCCAAAACATATATCATGCATGTAGTTCACTTTATTGATACTAATTGGCTTTTTTTTTACACCAATAATTCGTCGTAGCCATAGACTATAGTATGATGTATACGACCTCCATTTTACAATATTTGTCCACTCCAAGTATCTAAGACTTTTTTATGCTAATCATTATTTTATGGAATTGTATCGTTTTTCTCTTATTAGTTAAATTTTGTATTAATCTATCTAATGAGAGTAAGAACAATATAATTTTACAAAAAGAACGATTAGCATGCATATATATCTCCTATGTATGCATAGCCGACAAACATTATGAAACGGAGGTAGTAATAATTATAGGAGTATTTTGCATGTAAATCCTAATAACCCTTGCTTATATTTTCTTTCAAGTGCCTGCCATCTTGTCAGCTACCACCTTAAAGTATTATCCATTTATCCGATTGAGAGATTTATCATTATCATCACTGAACTATTACAAAACATCCATCAGATCGCTTCTAACTGATTGATTTTACATTAATCGAGCATTACCAAAAATAGGGCGGGGAGGGTTATACGAGGGTGTAGATCCCTCTTTTTCTCGATAATTACTTCTTCATTTATTGTTTTATTGTTAGACTTAGCAGTCATCAGGAGGTGTGTATTCAGTCCTTGCGCTCGCGCGCCCGTATATATGATTTGAGACATCCAGATTAATTTGAATGTGTGTGTAGGTAAACACTAGAATACTTATAGGAGTATTTTAACTAAAACACTCCCACGTTTATAGCCCGCCACGTGTCCTTCTCAACCTCCCCAACGCGCAAGGCTTCGGCAGACAAAATATAGTAAAATATGCATACCGATTATAGTAAAGCTACACAGAAAAAGTAGTAAAAACAAACTAATCTGGTATTCACAGCCCATAGGGTGGGGGATGACGTGAGCAATTTAATTTGGTTTTTTTGTTGTTGCTTTTTACTGAAAGTTCCGATTGACAAACCGTATTCACTTTTGTATTCGTTACATTTTTTTCGAACAAAACTAGATCGGTCTCATTTTTAAAATTTTGCTTTACTATAATCATGAACAAACTTTACTATATTCTGTATATACTTTTACTACTTCGCTGTGTGCAGTGTCCCACCTGTACAACAATACTTTTTTCCTTTTTTGCCTGTACAGTTACATAATATGTTCTAGTAAAGTGCTTCACAAGATATAGTAAAGTATTGTTATAGTTATAGTAAAGAAAAGTTTTTAATAGCAAGACTAGTCTAGATTTGTTCAAAAAATGTCAGGAATTCAATGGTGAAAACGGTTCGTCAATAGGAGATTTCAAAAAAAAAATTACGGCACAAAAACGGAAGTAAATAGGGCTATCAAAGGTAGTTGCATGTATGATGCAGAGGGACACTTGTCATCCTCTAAACATAGGAGTATTCTAGTTAAAATAATCTTAGAAGTATATAGAAAGAGAGAGAGATTTGCTAGTGTGAACTCGAGTTCACGGATCTCTCCGTGAACTCCGACGGGTTTTTGAAATTCGAGAACTTTAGCGATCGATCCAAACCTTTGATGTTATTCATCTTATCAAAACGTAGCCACCAACCAAGTTTCGTATTTTTTTCGAATTTGTTTGCTATTTGTTTTGTATTATTGAAAATCGGAGCGTCCAGAAAAAGCTGATTTTCAATAATACAAAACAAATAGCAAACAAATTCAAAAAAATACGAAACTTGGTTGGTGTCTACGTTTTGATAAGATGAACAAGATCAACTGTTTGGATCGATCGCTAAAGTTCTTGAATTTCAAAAACCCGTCGGAGTTCATATCGTAATAACTTCGTATAGCATACATTATACGAAGTTATACGACAAGCTGATCGACGCGCCGGACGGCGTCGAGCTCGACCCGGAGACTGTCATTTGCCTATTACAATTATCACAATAACGAAAGAAACTATTGGGAACGTTTGGATAAGGTATTCAGATTCAAATTTGTAGTAATCACTAAAAATTATATTCAATCAAAGAAATTTCCTATGAAGCAACTTCCGGCCTTTATCCGGTTATCCAAACACCTTTTACGAACGAAAATCTTGGTAGCCGTCATCATTTACTAACAGCACTACACAGAGCAATGCCCGTAATGTCGATAATATAGATGAAGAAAAAGAGGAAGAAATTAGAAATGCGGGTGAGAGCCTTTTCCCCTTCTCCTTTTATGCTGATCAAATCGAGTGGAGTATTAATGCATGAAATGTACTAGCTAGAGCTTACCTACTTGATCAGGCGGTTCAGGCCTATTCGCTAATCTTCGTAATGCCACGGAGAACAGGTGAACAACTGATATAGGCATATTCGCTAATCTTCGTAATGCCATGGAGAACAGGTGAACAACTGATATAAATCCTACAAACAAGAACGGCCAAGTGAGTCTACTATGTTTGTTGCTGTTTGATGGAAGAAGCTGAGTGCGTATATATATGCATACATACGAGCAGATCGGTGTGGAATAAATTCTAGCCTTGCTGATAATAAAGTGCATTGCAGCAAAAGCCATGCCTCAGAATAGATTATTACCCTTGTTGACACGAAAGGTCTTTCTTTAGTAAAACACAAGACTAGAAGAGGTGTGTCCGGAAAGAACGGCGATGCACTGAAGCCTACAGGAAAGGAAGGCATATATAAGGCCCGTCTCTGCTACGTGCTTCATGAACAAGATGATGCGCCTCAGCTAGTTTTTAAATTTATTATGATAATGGATAAAATTTGGCATCTATCTAAACCCGATGGTACGGTGTAGTACATTGTATCCCTATCCTCAATAACATTCATTGTCGTAGCGGTCTTAGTTTCCTCTAAAGATAGCCTTTATAGTATACTAGCGGTACAAACGCGCATTCGCGCGTTAGCTGACCCGCATATAAGTTAGTGAATCAAACATAGATGACGGGCACAACATAATATACAATACTAATTTTTTGACGGTGCTTAATACACATAACCATACTTTGTTCATAGTGCTGGCGTCGCCATTTAGAGTATTACAACTTATTTCTACGCGATACAAGGAGTTGGATTAGCAAAGGAACTGAAACAATTTATTGGATTTCCTGTCAATGAAAGCTGTGCAAAGCTAAACACACAAAGTACTGAATAGACGATTAATATTCCATGGACTAAAAAAATGGCAGAGAAATGAAGGAAATCAAAGGCATAATCATTATAAATCATAATGTACACCGAAGCAAGATGGCATCAGAAAACACCACTTAGAAAAATGGCCCCATAGATGCTGCAAACCTGAAACCATCATGCAGGCAATATATAGTCACGACCTGCATAGAAAAACCAACCAGAGAAATTTAAAGAAAGCAAAGCAACGATCAGCACAATTAAAAAGACAGTCAGAGTCACATAATTTCAAGCAGCACACCGTAAAAGATGGGTAATCGGAGGAAAAAAACTCCTCAAACCACAAAACATTACACAGTGGAAACGAAACTAACAACACAAATTTATTGTCGCCACCCTGCTTCAATGGCATCCTAACAACGACAAAGCAACTAATGCTTAAAATACAGAGATAACAAAATGAACCTCACAATTTAAAAGACAGGCACAGTCACACAATTTTCAGCAGCACACCGTAAAAGCTGGATAATCGGAGGAAAAGACTCCTCAAACCACAAAACATTGCACAGCGAAACGAAACTAACAACATAAATTTATTGTCTCCATCCTGCTTCAATGACAGCCTAACAACGACAGAGAAACTAATGTTTAAAATACAGAGAGAACAAAATGAACACCATTCTTTGAGAAGCGTGAACCATTAGAGCATACAATCTCTGCTGGTAGAACAAGATGCTGACATATAACACAGGATGCTGACATACAACATCTGCACAACAAATGTTTTGCAGCTACAAGTAAGGCCATCAATTTTACCAATTTTCACAAAACATGTATGTTATGCAAGACCAAATAATTATTTGTTTTATACTAAGCTTTCCATACCTTTATCCCAGAAACAATCAAGACATGGCGTGGATTTCATGCGCATAGAAATGAGTTGTCTCATAGGTTGGAGGCCTTTGTGGAAGGAACAAACATATAGCAATCAGCAAAGACATCAACAGTGTAGCATGGCAACACTAAATGTTTTGAGGGACTGAACAATGGCAGTTGATATAGTTAAAATAATGTACCTTTGGCTTCATAGTAATTAAGCAGAATCAGCATCAATAGATAAACACCTGAACCGAGCAGGTATCCAAAAATGAGAAAGTAACTAC
>SPJY01007111.1:190148-258338 GCA_005191435.1 Raddia distichophylla | reverse complement strand
GACTTATAAACGTGTTGGGCCATGGCCCAGGTGGAGCACGCCCCGAGGGAATCCTAGAACGACCAGGGATCCCTCTTGGCCGTCTCTATCATGATAAATAGGGTAGCCGTCGCTGTTTTTAGTTTAGTTATATTTTAGCCTTTGCTACATACCGGTATTCGCGTGTGTCAGTTAGATCGTCTGTTTTATCGTTACAGAACCCCACCATATTGTGAGTTGATTGTTTCGTCTTATTCTTGCTAGTTCTTCGATCGCTTGAAGGATCAAGGACCTTCGTGGTCAGGTTGATCGCGCTCCGGCGAGGTCAATAACTATCTGAAGTTGGTGTACCGGTCGCTAAGGCGCAACATCCTGCACGGTGGCCGTCAATATCGACTCCTGCCAGATCGTAGTTATCCTCCTCTCATCGACAGATTGGGACCCCTACCCCTATCAAATTGGGATCCTTCTTATTCCTCCCCCTCTCCCTAAGTCAGCCGCCAACAACCACCGCCTCATCTTGGTGTGACCACGGCGATGCAAACTCGAACCGTCGAGCCGGTTGAAACGCAACGTAGTGCATGGCCAGGACGGTGGTTGCTAGCACAGCGAGATAGGAGGAAGAATTATCCAATTGCTTTACTTAGAAAGTTGTGGAAGTGCTCCCTCCGTTCCAAAATATAAGGCGTATTTTGACCGGAGAAAGGTCAAACTTAGTAAATTTTGACCATAAATAAATCAAGTAATATGCATCGTTAGTATACAAAAGTTGTACCAAATTGTTCATATTTCAAAGCGCTTTTTGATACAATATTATATTGTAACAATTCATAATATATAATAGAGAAATCTAACAGTCAAACTTTACCTTTAAAGACTTTTGTGGAGTCAAAATGCGCCTTATATTTTGAAACGGAGGTATTTTACAAAAAAAAACATATTTTGAGAGATAAATAGTGTTAAGCACAGACGTTGACGCAAATCCGGTGGTTGTAAACAGGCCTGTACCATCTTGTACGTGAGGGAATCCGATTGTATTCGGAATTAATCGTGCATGCATGTTTCTTGTCCGTCCATGTATGTTCGATGGTGTCAAATCACCATGATAGCTCGGTCTCCTAAAGAGGTTGCCCAAACAAAAGATGGGAGCAATTCCACATATAAAATCACATTTATTTCATTCACTGAAAAAGAAATACTGGGTTCTGAACCACGAGTGGTTCATCCTAACTTATTACACATCTGCTTAACCATAAGCTTCATGACATATACCAAATCGAATTATTGATAGTTTAATACGTGCATGCATGGGAACAAATCAGCCGAGCCATGCATGATCTGCGCATGAACAAGGTCTTAATAGCCACCGGTGAACTTGGACTTGAGCAGATCGACGACCCCATCGTCCACCCGGAGGGCCTTGGAGAGCACCGGTGTTGGGATGGGCGGGTTGGAGCCGAACATGGTGAGCGGCGCGAAGACGATGCCGGGGTTCTGGCTGTTGAACGACACCACCATGGTGGCCGCCGTCTTGCCGACGTTGAACTGGAAGTGCATCAGCCCGCGCGGGATCACGAACGTCTCCCCGGCGCGGAGCACCCTGGAGTAGTACCTGTTGCCGGAGTCGAGGCTGCCGAGGACGCCGACCAGGAGCTCGCCGCGCGTGATGAGGCCGATCTCGGTGGCGCGCGGGTGGACGTGCGGCGGGTTGGTGCCCCCCGGCGCGAAGTCGACGCGGTTCATGGACACCCCGAGCGTGTTCAAGGCGGGCCACTCGGCCACGTCCAGCTCCGTGACGTTGGAGCCGTTGGGGTTGTTGGTGTCGCCGCCCATGGTGAGCCTGGACGAGAAGAGGAAGTCGTCGCCGGCGGACGAGGGCGGCACGCACGGGTGCCCGTTCACGGAGACCTGGCCGCCGTGGAGGTCGGCCACGCAGAAGTCCTGGAGAGGGTCAGGGTCAGTGGCAAGCAGCACTGGAGCCATGAGAAACAGGGTGACCAGCATGGATGCTAAGGTTTTGGAGCACTCCATTGTTGTTGCTTATAGCTAATTAACTTGCTCTACGACACGGCTATTGAGCGGGAGTTGTTTAGGATGAGCACTAAGCGGACAGGCGATCGAACTGGCGAATTGGCGATGGGATGGGTTCTGTGGTGAGCCAGATGGAGCCCTTTATATAGGGGCGATGCATGCATGAAGATGGAGTTACGTCCGTGCACGTAAAACTGTGGAGTCAAGATTCAAGATCTCCATCGGCCATAGGAGCTAGCTAGCAGACTATAGAGCAGTCAGGGCCGTAGAGGCTGCTAATCTCAAAGGAGCTTGTATTATTGCAGATGATCACTACCCCTTGCGTGTTACATATACTAACGGAGAGATACCCTGACGATAGTGACGAGATGAATGATATCATCTAGAAGAAGGGGGAATTCATGGAAGCTTTCCCATCTCAAGCTACTAGCCGGTTCTTGGAAGCTCTTCTAGCACGTTTTCTCGTTGATATATATATGTTCCCATGTCTTAATTCTTGGGTTCCTAAATAGCAATCGACTACTCCTATAATTTTTCTAGGTTTTATTTTTTCCTAAGCTTCTATGGGGATGTTAATTTTAACGGCATGTTTTTTTTTCTGGGGATGAACTACACCACGGTTGCTTGATTTATTATTATCTCTCAGTCTATTTCTAAGCCATTGGTCCGAGAACCAACGGTTCAGATCTCCCTCCCCTCTATAATACATTGCCTCATGTCCATTCAGATCCCAAATTTCCTAACTCCTCTCCCATCCTAACCCCTCCGCCGGTGGCACCCCTCCTCCTCCCCCTTTTATCTCGTCGGCGCTGCCCATTCTCCTCCAACCTCCCTCGCTAGTGTCGCTACTTCGTGCGCCTAAACCGTCATGGCTACCAGCAGCGGCACCACCGCCTCGCCGCTCCGCCTCCCTCCCTCCCACCGCCATGCCAACCCAGCCTAAGTCTATACACCGGCGTCGATCCACCTGCCGCCATATTGCTCGACCGCCTTCGACCATGCACATGGCTTCGGTGCCGCAGCCGGCACCTCGCCGCCCCACCACAATCTCTACCCCATCGCCATGCTGCAACCTAACCAGACTCCCTCTAAGGCCTTGTTCTTTTTAGCGTATCGTTGCGTTGGCGTAATACTGTGGCAAATTTGAGAGCCCTCGAAAAGAGGTCTAAAGATTATAAAAAAATAATAAAAAATAGTTTTAGGATCTTTCGAAGGACTACTAAAAGCCATGAAAAAATCGCTATGAAATATGATAACATATAGGCTATATAAAAATAACAAAATTTGCTACAATAATACGCAACGGCACGATACGCTGAAAAGAACAAGGCCTAAGATTAGGTGGCACGAGGAACCTCCGTCCTAACCCAAACATTAACCTTAACCTCAATGGCACAACGACTATGGTGGCGGTTGGAGAGGATGAAGACGACGATGATAAGTCAAAATCGACTGAGACTTTGTAAAACTTTTGAGGGACAAAGAGTAAGCAAACTCGTTTTTCTTGTTCATGGAAAAAAAATAATAGCCTTTTGTATACAATCTTTCAAGAAATTGTAGTGTTTCGATTTCAAATTGTGATCAGATCGACCATACGGTGGTAATGCTCGGTGAAGGCACTGAATTAAGGGGGAGTTAGGGGAGGTGTTCTTGAGAGAGAATTTCTTCGGATCGAGCTCTATCCTGTAGCTTAGGGCCTGTTTGTTTGAGCTGCAGCTTCTCTAAAAGCTGCTTCTGGCTTTTGACCCTGAGAAACTAGCATTTCCAGAAGCTACATTTGCAAAAGCTGGACCTGTTTGGCAATCACGCTTCTGGCTTTTGGTTATCAGCTTTTGAGCTATATTGATGTGTAATGTCTAGAATACCCTTGACCCATTATATTTTCTTCATTTGGTGACTAGTGAGGTGCCCGTGCGTTGCAACGGGAGGGAAAATATTTTCACAAAGTAAAAAAAATCTCAATTTACCACACGAAGTTGCAAAAAAAGAAAAGATAACATGCCCGTATTTGCATATATGCACAGAGTATATACATGGAATTAACTCCATTCATCCTCCACAAAACTATAGCTGAGCATCAATTCTGATGTCTCTACAAAATAAAAAATACAAGCTCTGTTTGCATTCAGATGAAGCTCACCAATTTTTGCACTTGTTGAATGCTCAAGCTAACCTATTAACAAACAAATCTTGACATAAATCATCAATTTGATTATACATGAACTGAACTGGATGCCCAGATATAGATATGGCATTTCAGAAATCAATGTAAGCAAAGTTCGATGTATAGCATTTCAGAATTTTCTTGCATCTCTATTACTTATCTGATCTCAAATGGTAGCTTTTGTAAACAGAAAAAAGAGCATTGAACATTAACAAGAAATATTTGCACCGGATCTTAAAGAATTTGAGATATTTGCACCCCGGTCAAAATACGCCTTATATTTTGGAATGGAGGGAGTATAATTTTTCTAGGTTTTATTTTTTCCTAAGCTTCTTTCGATATGGGGATGTTAATTTTAACGGCATGTTTTTTTCTGGGGATGAACTCACCACGGTTGCTTGATTTATTATTATCTCTCAATCTATTTCTAAGCCATTGGACCGAGAACCAACGGTTCAGATCTCCCTCCCCCTCTATAATACACTGCCTCATGTCCATTCAGATCCCCAATTTCCTAACTCCTCTCCCATCCTGACCCCTCTGCCGGTGGCACCCATCCTCCTCCCCCTTTTATCTCGTCGGCGCTGCCCATTCTCCTCCAACCTCCCTCGCTAGTGTCGCTACTTCGTGCGCCTAAACCGTCATGGCTACCAGCAGCGGCACCACCGCCTCGCCGCTCCGCCTCCCTCCCTCCCACCGCCATGCCAACCCAGCCTAAGTCTATACACCAGTGTCAACCCACCTGCCGCCATATTGCCCGACCGCCTTCGACCAAGCACATGGCTTCGGTGCCGCAGCCGGCACCTCGCCGCCCCACCACAATCTCTACCCCACCGCCATGCTGCAACCTAACTAGACTCCCTCTAAGACTAGGTGGCACGCGGAACCTCCGTCCTAACCCAAACCTTAACCTTAACCTCGATGGCACAACGACGGTGGTGGCGGTTGGAAAGGATGAAGACGAAGATGATAAGTCAAAATCGATTGAGACTTTGTAAAACTTTTGAGGGACTAAGAGTAAGCAAACTCGTTTTTCTTATTTATGGGAAAAAAAGAATAGCCTTTTGTATACAATCTTTTAGGAAATCATAGTGTTTCGACTCCGAATTGTGATCAGATCGACCATACGGTGGTAATGCTCGGTGAAGGCACTGAATTAAGGGGGAGTTAGGGGAGGTGTTCTTGAGAGAGAATTTCTTCGGATCGAGCTCTATCCTGTAGCTTAATTTGTTGTTTAGTTAAATGGGGGCACAAAATATATAAGTCAAGGGTGGTGATGGCTCGTGTTCAGCTTTGCGCCTTGATCAGGCGTGCACGTGCGTAAGTAGCCTACACGAATTTTGGTTCTTTGATTAGTTAGCAGTATTGACAAGTGGCAAAGAGACATTTTTACATTGGCTAGGTAGAGAGCCAAGTACGACACGTTAATACGAAATATCAAATAGACTAGGAAGGGACCGTATTTACAAAGTGGTTCATGGTTAATATATCAAATTAAAACAAAATAAAAGATAAAAAAATAATGAGAATATTTATAAGAAATTATAAGAGAAATAAGAGTAAAGAAACAATATTGCAAAATTTTAATTGTTTGAAATTTTATAAATTCTTCATTTTTTATTTTTTGGTTCAACTATTTTGTCCAGACATATTTAAACGGCCTTAAAAAAAAGGAAGTATGGGAAAGTGAAGAAGAGCAAAGGAACGTCACTTTTAAAATTCTATTTCTAAAATTTGAAATTTTTCAAATTTTTTATGGATTCTTTTGGTCCAGCGGTGGTTCCGTTTTTGCTAACTTTATATGTTTAAGATTTTTTTGGACATAGGGAAACATAAAAAAGGAAATGAAGAGATATGGTGTTAGGAAAGAACAAACTATTCTTAAATTTGAACTTCAATTTTTTTTAAAAAAAAATCCAAACTTTGAGTGGATTTATTTTGTGTAGACATGGTTTCTTTTTTGCAAAATTCTAATTTTTTGGATTTTTTGTGGCCCATAGAAAAAAAATAAAAAGGGAAAGAAATAAAAGAGGAAACATGTTATGTGTTTGAGCGCTAACTTAGCTAGCTAGCCACCTAGACGGATTCAAACCCGAGACCTAGGATTGAGAACTAGCTCAGCTATCTACCTAGGTGAGGTTCGTCCGCCTTGTTGGTTACCTAGCTGTACGAATTGTTTTATATGACATTTGGATGTGAAACAGCTTGGTTCGAGAGATGTAAAAGAATCAGCCTTTCCGAGAGGTGGGGAATAGGCTCATTTCGCTACTTAGAAAACCACTCGCTCGTGTAAGGGGAATTGTAGCTTACTCGGAAAGAAGGAGCCTCCTAAAACTTTCACTTCTCCAAAAAAAAAAACTAGAGAAGATGTTCTTAGCTGATCAAAATACAAAGGCTCGTCCAATGAGTGATGACATTGGCAAGTAAACTGCAAAAATTCAAACCTAAGACCTAGGTTTGAGGGCTAGCTCAATTAACCACCCTGTCAAGTCTCACTCGCTTCGTTGGTTAGCTAGCGGTAGGAATTATTTTATATATGACGTTTGGATATATGATCGGATATGGTCAGGATTTTGTTGATGAGATTTAATATAGTCTTTGCAGCAGGAAGTAGATATGTTAATTTTAATGAAATATTCGTATGCATCTTTCATAAGCTTAATTAAGAACCGTGAGCACCTATCTAGCCGGCTGGCTAAGCTGCCTACGCACACGTACATGACCATTAATCCACAATTCCACCGTGCAAGGCATGTACTTAACGGTGATGTGTGATGCCCTGCGTGGCTGTGTTGTGCCTTTCATGGCAGGTGTGTTTGATTTTTTTAATCGCTAGGTGAGTTTGACTTTAGTAAACCGCATTGTGGGTTGTGGGAGTCTTGCAAAAGAATGCGGATATGGCTATCCTAGAAGAAAATATATATAATCCCTGTTTCATGGCACCTGCTGCAAGTCAATCTGTGAAGCAACTGAATATGGCCATGTGTATGTTTATGTCAGCATATGTAATTTAGTATATAGCACATTCAGCTAGAAGTCTACCTCTCTACCCGATTTGCCAGATCCTGACCCAACTGGCAGCCAAGTCGAAATTAGATCGGGTCACCGGTTCCAGCCGAGTCAGGTCCGAGTTAAGCCAATCCTAGTGCCAAGGTACTGACCTGACCCCAACCGTTGGATCTACATCCGAGTGCGAAGACTCATTTGCTCTACCCATAGCGCCTGCCAGTGCATCTGCTCCCAGATCCCATCCGCCACTCCCCACAACCCCACCCCTCTCTCGCAGCTATTCCTCTCAAATTTCCCCATAACCTTAGATCGTCCAGTGAGTGATGACATGGGCAAGTAAACTGCAAAAAAATCGAACCTAGGGCCTGGGTTTAAGAGCTAGCTCAACTAGCCACGCTGGCAAGGCTCGCTTGCCTCGTTGGTCAGCTAGCGGTTGGAATTGTTTTATATATGATGTTTGGATGGATGACTAAATTTTAGACAACATGGCTATCTGGACCAAATGGGTGGTTGAGATTTTGTTGGTGATGTGGATGTGCGGTTGTTGAGATCCTAACGTGGTCTTCGCAGGTAGTAGATATGTTAAGTTAAGTTTAATGAAATATTTGTGTGCATTTGTCATAAGCTCAATTAAGAACCATGAGCGCCTGTATATCTAGCGGGTTGGCTAAGTGCCTACGCACATATACATGACCATGCATCCACAATTCCACCGTGCAATGCATATGTAGTATTTATCAGTGATGTGTAATGTCCTGTGTGGCTGTGTTGTGCCTTTCACGACAGTTGCGTTTGATTTTTTTTTTGTGAACCTGTAGGTGCATTTGAATTTAGTAAACTGGCATTGTGGCTTCTGAGAGTTTTGCAAAGGAATGCGGATATCGCTATCCTAGAAGAAAATATCGCTATCCTATAAGAAAATATATATAGTCCCTGTTTCATGGCATCTACTGCAAGTCAATCTGTGAAGCAATTGAACATGGCCATGTGTATGTTTATGTCAGCACATGTAATTCAGTATATAGCACATTCAGCTAGAGGTCTAACTCTATACCCGATCTGCTGGATCCTGACCCGACTGGCAGCCAGGTTGAAGTTGGGTCGAGTCATCAGTTTCCCTCTGGGTCGGGTCCGAGTCAAGCCAATCCTAGCGCCAAGATCCTGACCCGACCCCAACCTTTGAATCTCATCCAAGTGCCAAGACTCATCCGCTCCACCCCCAACTCCCCCAAGTCTTGCATCCGCCAGTGCATCTGCTCCAAGCTCCCATCCCCCACTCTCCCCACCCTCACCCCCTCTCTGTCGCAGCTCTTCTCTTAGATTTGCCCCCAACCCTAGCATCGTGAGGCCAAGATGTCAAGTTCCTGTCCAAATGACAAGGTGGCAGTGGTGGTGTTTGATGACACAACTCCCTTCTGTTTCGCAATGTCAACGGTGGCTCCCTCCTCCTCCACGATAGCGGCGGCAGCTCCTACCACCTCCTCGATGGCGATGGGTGACGGGTAACTCCCTCCTTCTCTAGGATGGTGGCGGTGGCTCCCTCCTCCTCCGTTACAGTGACGTGTGACTCCCTCATTTCTCCGTGGCGTCGGAGGCGGCACCAAGTCAATATCTATGCTCCTATTCTCCATTGGATGGGGCAAGCTATGGCCCTGACGTGGCAAGGCGGGTTTGAGTCATGGCAACGTCGTGGAATCCTTGACGAGGGTCGAATCGGATCGAGGTGATACCCGACCCCATCTTGACCTTTCGGCATATGTGTTCTATTTTTTTATTCGATGGTAATTATTTTTGGTAAATCTCTATTTTTATTCATAATTATTTTTGATAAATCTCTATTTTTTTTATTCATAATTGTTTTTGATATATCTCTATTTTTATGTGCGCTCTAAATAGCAAATATACTTATAATTTTTAGGGAATTTGGTTGAGTGGCCCTGCAATTTGGTGGTTAGAACTCTTGGTCAGTGCCTTATCACACCTATGTCATATAGCATTGTAATTTTGTAGGCATTTTCCCTATTATATTGTGGTAATATATTAATATATTTGAAAAGTTTGTTTTGCCCCTTCCTTGTCCCTCTTCATTTTTTCCTTCTTCTTCACCAGTCTATTACATCCCTTTCTCTGCTAAGGCACCTCCTTGTATTCTCTCTCTCAAGGTATGGCAAGAGTTTGAAAAATTATTGATCAATGGGACATGAAAAGTTGTGTTCTATTATTCTCATGGTGAACTTAGTGCAGACGCAAATCAGCTAAGTTCTTATCCTTATAGGAATGCTATGGGTCCAAAACAACAAAACTGAGGTTATCAAAAGCAGAGGAAGGATTTATATTTTTTACCTGGAAGTTGCTAGGAAAAACTTTTACTGATGATATGTGTTCATGAGTGTTTTTTATCCATGGTCGTCCTCGAAGGTTTCCGAAAATTTTGTTCTTCCTTACGACCAATATTTAGAATGTTATCAAGAAATACCATTACGAAGGATATCATGGATTTATATGAAATTCAAAAGAACTCAAATGGTGAACTATTTTGCAATTGTCGAACACTGAGTCGCCATCACTGCTAATTTGTGTACTACAGGCCAATAAAAGAGAGGCTACATGGTAGATATTGTATATTATATTGATGGTGATTGGAAGCTAAAGAGCTTACTTCTTAGGTAATTTAAATCTGAAATGTTTCTTACATGCAAATCTAATTTGTGATGTTATATGCTGTGACAACATACACCTGAGGTTATAAAGTATAAACACCTCTATCAACTCTGACCAGCTTGGTCTCAGATAGAAAGTGTGTTCGCCTCCTGAAATCAAAATTATGTAGCGGTAGATAAGAACCCCTTTCAGCAACGAAGGAACAAAGTGGTATAGCTCGGCAAGTCAACAACACCAGTCTTGGAGCTGTTGATATATATAACAAACCCATAGAGAGCGCAACATAGGCCTCTACGGATTTTATTCCGTAATGGCTTCAACCACCTTAAATATTTCCTCTAAGTCGTTGAGGAAAATATGTCACATAGTAAATCACAATAGGTTTTGTAACCGTAAAATAGCGAAGTAATCATTGCCGGCGGTGACCCCCCAGTTAGTCACCTGTCGACACCCCCCATCTGCTCCCTTATGGGCCTTCTAGAGAATACCCGGGGCCATGTAGTCCACACATATGCATACTTGTGTTTCGGCAAGGGATCTAGCAAGATCGAAATCAATACATTCTAGCATAAATTTAAGCCGATGATTAAGTCAACTTGATGGATAATGGATCCTTTTATGAACTCTATCCCAAAAGGGTGAGGCAAACTTAAACATCCTAAATGACATGTTGACATTGCCATGAAACTCAATCCCAAAGGCTCATCAATTGTCACAATCCAAGGTTTGCACTTAGTCGATGATGCTATGGCGATCCACAGAGATGTCGTCAGAGGGCAAACTTCAGCAGGATAAACATCAGCAGGATAAACATTGATAAAACTCACTATAATCCATGTTCCATTATATTCTCTCCTTACAAGTATAGATGGAAAGAAGGTTCTCCATTTCGACCTTATACCCCTGCATCTTTTGCTTTGTGCAGTCTTTTGTTAGTTTGTATGGGCAAGGCATAGAGTCGGTGTTCCAATCTAATGGCATACGCAATTTATATAGAGTTGATGGGTGTAGAGGTATACTCCAATTCAATTTTTTTCCTATACTCTTTAATCTATGAAATTTCTAGTATTTTATGATTAATATGCGACAGTTTTTCTTTTCTTTAATAGCTGAAGAGACCTATCTAATTTGTTCAATTTATCTCCAATAAGAAATAAGACTAATATGGACGGTAGTATGCCATAAGCTTGTTAATTACGGTAACCTCACTGTTCCCATATTAGATCCGGACTAATATGGACAGTATAATCCGAGACTTACTCACGTACGTAAGCTTGTTAATTAGGGCAGCCTCACGATTTCTAGTAATATGGATGTATAATTTCGATCTTGGTTTTTTCACGATCAAGATTTGGTTATCATTATGGCAGTATTGTCTATGTACAATCCCTACAATCCCTGTTAGATCTACAGCATCATAAGAATTCTTATTAATTGCAAAAAATAAATAATAGAAATAGGAGTCCATGTCAACTTCGAAGTTAGAAAAGGAATCTATATCAAACACAATAAAAATAAATTCAAAATAAAAAAGTTCATAGCAATTACAAAACTAGTTGCTTAAATACGCGGAACATGAAACAGAAGCCAATAGAGCCACCACACTAATCAGAAATTTCAACATAAATTAGATAAAAGAAAAGTCTTCATCATTGGATTCCTTTTCTAACTTCGTAGTTGACATGGACTCCTATTTCTATTATTTATTTATTGCAATTAATAAGAATTCTTTCTTTTAATCTAATCTATTATAATCTGTTCCTACTATAATCGGCAGTGCAGATCATTTTTTCTCTCAGATTAATGTGGAAATTTTTAGTATTTTAGAATTAATATGATGGTTTTGTTTAACTCTGTTTTAATGTAGCACCAAGCATGATATCCCACGCTCTTAGGTGGCTAGATTTGCATCAATCTTTAACCTGGCATAGACATTATTATTTTATTATGAATTTACAATTTTTTTTAGCTGATGTGAAGCCTTCCTTTTTAATATGATGTGGACTCTTATTTCTATTATTTTTATTTCGAGTTCTATTATTTTTATCTCATAGGTGTATTAGATATGGACTCTCTCTTTTGATCTAAGTCGTTATAATTCGATCAACTATAGTCGATAGTGCAAATGCTTTCTTTCTTTATCCGATTAGCATAAGAATTTTTTTTTTAACATGAGAATTTTTAATATTTTACAAACTTGGTCGGGAATTACGTTGCAACAAGACAAAGAGGATCAACGGTTCAGCTCAATCAATAATAATCTTGAATTGTAAAAACTCGTCGGGAGTACGAAGGGATCCGTACTCTCGAGAGTACGCTTGCTCAAACATACACAGTCATGATAGACCAAGATTGTGCATAAACCGAAGGAGAACAACTAATCACGCTACAAGTACGAAGAAGTTATTATTCCTGAATCCTGATCAAATTTCATAATCCAAGCAATCACCAGCCAGTCTGACTGACACCAGAATGCCTCGTACGCCCTCGGCACTCCACACCAGCGTCACATCTGGGACCCTGCACCTGCAGCCTCGCTGCTCTCCAGAACCAGCGCCTTCCACTTCTCGCCGGCCCCGGCGCGCACGAACTCCACGAACTCGTCCAGGCTCCGGTCGGAGCTGCCGCCAGCGGACGCCGCCGCGCGCGCCGCGCCCCTCCACCGCCTCGCCGCCGCGCGCACCGAAGCCGCGCCGCCACCCTCGTCCATGACGGCGCGGACGCACCGCTCGATCTCGCCGCGGAGGACCACCCCCGCCGCCTCGTCGCCGCGCGCGCGCACGCCGGCGCCCCACTCCCGCTCGACGAGCCGGGCGTTGGTCGGCTGGTCGGTCCACAGCGCCACCGCCACCATGGGCACCCCGAAGCCGAGCGCCTCCAGCGTGGAGTTCCAGCCGCAGTGCGTGACGAAGCAGCCCACGGCGGCGTGCGCCAGCACGTCCAGCTGCGGGCTCCACCCCACGACGAGCGCCTCACCCGACGCCGCCGCTGCGTCCATGAGGCGGCGCGGGAGCTGCGCCTCCTCGGTGGCCCTGACCACCCACAGGAAGGGCTTGCCGGCGGCGAGGAGGCCGCGCGCGAGCTCCTCCATCTGGTCGGCGCCGAGGGAAGCGAAGCTGCCGAAGGAGACGTAGGCCACGGAGCCCGGGGGCTTGGTGTCCAGCCACCTGATGCAGGCGTCCTCCGGGTTCAGTAGGTTCGCGCCGTAGTTGAAGCTGTCGGCACGGCCGGAGTTCGCCGCCGGCAGCGGCACGCACGGGCCGATGGCTCGGGCCTTCCATTGGCTTGCCAGCCCAGCCAAGACCTGGGAACAAGTTAATTCCCACCATCTAGTTAGTGAATTTTCAAGTGAAATTTGTATTCTCTGCCCAATTCAAAAGAGGAAAACAACAGTGCAACAATCCTTGCCATTAACTTTCTATATACTAAGATTGGATTACAATGGTTTTTGCATATTATTCAGATTGGCAGGATTTTTTGAAGTAGATAAAAAGGACATTTATAGGCTCCATTTAATAATTTTGAAGAGAAAGTAGAATCCGATATGTATGAATCTAATCCTGCAAGTTTAACATTAATAAATTTGCATTGCAAAATGGACCTGGTTCCTTCTACAGTACATTGTTGTTCCTGAATAGTATTCAACTTGCTGTGTAACCTTTAAATAATATATAAAGTCATCACAATGAAATTTAATGCATGGGATCGTTGTATGACGAGGATTTGCCTCGAAATGAAATCGACCATCTGCTTAATAATTAATATGCAGAAGGCTTAAAAGAGTGTAAACCATGCATTGTTTGCAGTAATGCGTACGAAACTTTTCAATATTAGAGCATGTCCTCCTTGAGATAATTAATTTCTTTTGTTAAGTATTAGTGTAAAGTTTAAAAAAAAACACTACTAGCATGGCTGGTAGTGTGCATTCTGAAATGGCATTCGTACATACTAGCAGGAAAAGTATATGAAAAAAGACTTGTACAATTATTCGCGGGTGTGAAACCCTATTTGCACCTAGGCCCAGGCCCAGGTCATATTAGTTTTGAGCCCAATAATTTTTATTGAGAAAGAGCCCATTTAATTATGTAGCCCACTTTGAAAATGCAGGCATTTCGCTTAAAATTCGTCTGGTTTCAAATAAAATTCATTCAAAAACTCCCACGCTCCGAGCCGGCTCGTAGAGGGCTAAGCATGATCACTAGCTCAAAAATTGATCAAACGGAAATCCACTTGCGCACTAACCTCTCCCTCCAGCTCATCGAACGAGTTGAAGAGCACCCACGCGTCCTTCTCCACGTTGGCGAACTGCGCGACGGCGAGCCCGGCGATCGTCGGGTACGGCCCGTCGCCGAGCACGAAAGACGGCAGCTCCCACCTCTCCATCTCCGGCAGCCCCGCGATTGCCGCCGTCCTCGCCGCGCCGCCGCCGCCAGCCGCCGCCGCCGGCGGTGGCACGGAGAGCTTGCGCTCGTGGACGTAGTGGTACACGGCGCTCACTGTGCACGACTGCGTGGAAAACGGCACGGCGGGGAGCCCCAGCTCCGCCGCCGCCTCCGCCGCCCAGTCGGCGAACGTGTCGTACACGACGCACGTGAAAGGGTGGCGCTCCGGCGACCTCGCCCGCGCGTCGATGAGCGCGGCCAGGGACGCCGAGCCGGCGGCCTTCAGCTCGGCGAGGTAGTCCTCGAGGCTCGCCGCCGACGAGGCCCCGCCCTCGTCGTGCCCGTCGGAGATGGCCTCGACCTGCGCCGGGGAGGCGTCCACGCCGGCCGTCCGGGCGATGAAGTGGGTGGTGACGACGGTGGTGGCCACGCCCTTGGACGCCAGCTTCTTGGCGAACTGCACCATTGGGTTCATGTGGCCCTGGGAGGGGTAGGGCACGACGAGGACATGGGCCATGGTTGCTTGCACAGTTGCACCGACGAGCAATGGACTCCAAATCTTGCGAGAGAAACTGAACAGTGAGCAATGTTACAAGGAACTGAGGTCCTGATCCTCATATAACATGTGAGTGACACCGTGAAAGCCAAAAATGGTGATGACTCAAGTTTATCTTTTCTGTGTTTGGCGCCATTAACTCTCATTAGCATCAAAACTCATGTGTAAAACCACAATGTGATAGGTATGAACAAGTTCGTGCATGCTGTCGGGGCGTGTTTCTATTCGATACTGACAAAGTATGGCTTGACCGATCAAATGCTCAACGCTGGCCCACGTGTCCGTCTTAACCGGAACACTGTTCATTTACGGTCATCACATTAATTTTAAAATATTAGGTCCGCTTCAAAAGAGAGGTGTGTGCGCGTGCATATCTCTTGCATTGGATTTTGAGAAAGTAGAGGCAATATTTGCATATTTTTGCATTCCCAACCAATCTCACATCTAGAATTTTTTGTACCTCTTGAAAAGGAAAGAGAGGTGTCAGGTGTGTACATAAATCCCCGTGGCCTTCTTAAGGAGATAGATGCAATTTGTGTATATTTTTGCATTCACAACCATCGATCTTGCGCCTAAAATTTTTGGCCATGCTTGATTTTTACATTAACATCCATCTTGCTTCTAGAATATTAGACCACGCTTGAAGATGTGCATGTGTGCATATCCCTTGGGCTTTTGAGAAGGTATATTTAATATTGGCATGTTTGGACTCACAGGTGTAGTGACACTTGTCAATTTAGCTGGACTAGGGACCGCGGTTAACTAGATCCACGAAGCATTTACATTTGGAGATAGAGCATTTTTGTAGCACATTAATTTATTGCCAACTTATTTGTTGTTTTATGGAAAGTATCTTTTTCTTGCACCGATGAGCCCTGGACTTTAGGTCTTACGAGAGAAACTAGACCGTGAACAACGTTACAATGAACCATGAGCTTCTGAGCCTCATATAACATGTGAGTGACCCGGTGAAAGACAAAAATGGCGATGGTACTCAGTTTATCTTTTCTGTGTTGACGCCATTAACTTCGATTGGTATCAAAACTCTTGTGTAAAACCAGAACTTAACATGATAGGTATAACACGTTTGCATATTTTTACATTCACAATCATTTCGCATGAATTTTTGGCACCACTTGAAGAGGAAAGAGAGGTGTGTACATATACCTTGTGAGATTTTGAGAAAGTTGAGGCAATGTTTGTATAATTTTTGTAGCTTTGCTTGTTTGCAGACGCCTACGGACAAGAAATTAGTGCATGCAATTGTTTTTAAATTATACTTTGGTTGCTCTAAAGCTAGTTCGTTGTTGAGACTACTGGAAGTCAAACTGATGCTTTGTGTTGGTTTCGAATGTAAACTAGTCATTTCCATATTTTTACATTCACAACCAACCTGGATCGCTTCTAAAATATTTGATCATGTTTGAAGAGGAAGGAGATGCATGTACATATCTCTGGTCCTCTTTGATTCACAGTTGTGTCTTTGGTTTTGGTTGTAGTTAAAAAAGCTGAGGGTCTTTGAAAAAAAATGACTCCGAAAGGCTAAAAAATTCATTTAAACTTTTTTTGAGATGTCTACGAAAAAACCTCCACAAATTCTTAAAAAGATATTACAAAATGTTACAGTGAATGGCATATATAAAAATAACAAATTTTGTAAACCGAAACAAACCACAAAACAAAGAGAGCCTGTATTAGGCTTTTGAGAAGGCAGAGATATATATTGGCATGATTTGACTCACACTCGTAGCGACACTTGTGAATTAGCTTTCTGAGTGGACAACGGTTCAGTGGACCATGAAGCATTTATATTTAAAGATAGAGCATCTTGGTAGCACATTAACTCATTACTAACTTACTTCCTCTATTTTAAAATATAAGACTATAATTTTTTACATAATTTTCAACGCAAAACTTTGACCATCAATTTTTTTTACGACATATCCAACAACTACAAAATTAACATAATATAAAAGTATTTTCAAATATAAATCAACTTTATCACATGCATAACAATAAACATATATGTTTTTTAGTTTAATAATTGGTCAAAAGCTATGAACGTTGTTTGGGATATATGCACAAATGGATGGAGTATTATCCGTTCTATGGAAAGTATCCTTTTTAATTAAATTGTTGCGAACTTGCGATGGTCAATGACCAATTGCAATTTACTCTCTTGAAACGAAATAAATAGAGAGCTGAGGGGGATAGAGACAGCGAGTAGAGAGAAATTTGGAAGTAGTAGTGCAAACCAAGTTCAGAAAGAACTATCATGGAGACGGATTTGCTTATTTTCTCATCATGACCTTTATAAAAACTAGTTGATGTGTTAGAGCAATAAATTAATGTGTCCTTCATCCGTTTGCTCGTGATCAGCCATTCATGGATCGGGGTCGAACTTGCAAACCAAACATGTTTATAGGCGAGTACAGATAATGAGATGGAGTCGGAGCATCAAAATCCCAAAGATGTCATTTTAAGAAAGTCCTTGGTGCCCCGTGCCCGTGACGACCACCATGGCTCTCGTCTCCACTTTGTCTTTGCTATGAGAATTGTGGTCAACGTACTAGTATCTCTACTACTGAAGAAGAGAGAGGTTTGTGATAAGTGATCAATGGTAATGGCCATGATTAGAGGTGGCAACAAGTCGAGCTTGAGTGAGCCAAGGCTGGCTCGGTTCTGCTCGCTCAATGTCAGGCTTGGCTCGGGATCAGCTTGTTCCCCGCATGAGCTGCAGAACTTTTTCAAAGCTCGGTTTGGCTCGTGAAGGCTCGTGAGCCTGATGAATAAATTTTAATCGGTGAATATTTGGGGTTCAAAAAATAGGGGATTTTTTTGAAATAAACCTTTATTAGATGTCCTAATATTTTCAAGAGAAAAACCAAGGTAATTAGTTCATTTTTACAACTAACCTCAGCTTAGACACAAATGGGCCGGATTAGCAGGTAATTAGGGCCCACATCACTTGTATTAGCACTTTGAGCCCACTCAAGAAGGCCAAAATCCCCTTCCCTGCGCCCTAGACCCTATAAACTCCCTCCTACACTGTGCCCCGCCGGCTACACCACTCCCCACTCCCGAACCCTAATTCTATTGCACAAGATTCCCCATCCCAAGGATGTTTCTGAGGTTAATCCCTTCTCCCCATAGTCAAATCATTGTGTAGATGGTACCAGTAGCTAGATCTCGTCGAGACGGTCAAAATGCATATACGGATCGCCCATTTTAGTGTTGTTTTCCACCCGGTAGAGCTCACCGTAGTTAGCTTCCTCCACGGTCGCCGGCGATCCTCGGCGTTCGCGCTGTCGGCGGGAAATCCGAAGTCAACCCGCTGCCGCCACGTCGCACCCGGCGCCACGTGCGCGCACGGCACGTGGGCCGTACCAGTCGCCGCACGACGCGCGTCGCGGCGGGGCCCACAAACCGCGTCCCGGCAGGACAGCGCTGGCGATGGCGCAAATCACGTGCCGACGCACGTCGGAGTAGGCCCTACCTGCCGCGTCCGTTTCCGACCGCGCCGCCACCTTCAACCAATCCCGTAGCGACGCGTGTCCCGTGGGACCCGCCGCTGTCTACGTCGCAGACCGTTCCGTCGCTGCCGGCCAATAGGAGCGCGATGCGTGTCCCGTGGGACCTGCCGCTGATGCCGACGCCGTTTTATTTCACTATGCTGGATCTAGCCTCGATCGCTGACAAGCGGGCCCGGCCAAGCCGTGGGCCCCGCATGTCAGAGGTAGCAGTTTCGTCGCCACCTCACAGGCGACGCGTGACACCACGTGCCACACGCACGAGCATAAATCACGCCGCGGTCTCTGACGGTGGGTCCGCCAAGCCACGTCAGCTGTAAGCCACGTGGCGTGACACGTGTTCAGCCACGTGTCATGCCACGTCACCCATAGCCTAGCCCCATTGCCACGTGGCATGCCACGTCATCAGCTACGTGTGATGCCACGTCAGCACCACACCAGCCCTGAGTGCCACGTGGCATGCCACGTCACGGCCATCTGTCGCCACGTCATTGCCCCGTCACGGCCACGCCAGCACCGTCCCATCGTCTATTTCCCGTGGGTCCCACTCACCAGCCGCTGGGCGCCACTGCCCAGTGGGCCCCACCTGTCAGCTGCACGCCGCCGCGCCGGACAAGGCCGAGCGCGCGCGGGGCAAATTGGGCCGGTTCTGTCGGTTCAGCCCGTTAAGGATTAATTGGGTTTTTCTTTTTCGTAGAATTTCCTATTTAGCCCGAAACTTTCCCGAATTGTTTAGGGAGCTCCCTAACTCCAATTTGAATGATTTTGGAGCCTAAAAATCACATTTAAATCCTAAAATTTTTCTTTATATTTAATAATTATTTTATCTGTATTGATCTTACTGTTATATTGTTTGTTGTTCTTCTGTTTAGACGTTGGGTGCGATTGTTGCTCGGATTGTTGTCCGGAATCGGTGTGGGACTCGCAGAGTGCGGAGTTTTTCGAAGGCAAGCATAGTAACATATTCTCCCCTAGTTTTACAATACAATTTACTGTTGCTTATTTTTTTTGAATTATCTGCATGCATTTAATTAGGCGTGAGTACCTGGACATGTTAATCATCTATTAATATGCTTTGGCCACCCTTGTGAACCCGTTGTACTTTTCCTAGCCTATCCTTGACTAGATGTGTAGGATTGCATTTGGGATTCACTTTAAATTGAGCCTTGGTGAGGCGTATGCTTCGCGATGGTATTTTGGTTAAATCTAAACAATTAAAACTAGTGTAGATGATTTAGGGGAGACTCGGCAGAGATGCTTTCGGGATTGCGGTGGGGATGAGACGATGTTCTCTAATAAGGACTCAAGCTTGTGTATTGCTAGACCAAACCTTACCATACAGCCACTTATGCCTTCGGCCCTGGCTTAGTACACTACGAAGCCCAATAACCGCTTGCTCGTAGGCTATCCGATTACGTTTCGTCACCGTTACCTTAGGAAGAGGCTTGCAATCTCCTCTGAGGGGTAGGTGCGTCCCTAAGACCGAATGGCTTAATTGGGGAACGCCCCCGGGGTGTCCAGACGTAGTAGGCGCCCTGCTGTGGCGGACACCGGCGGGGCCGGGGAAACCAAAAGAGAGGGCAGGGTGAAGTGGTGGGTGGAGTAGGCTGAAAAAGTCTTGTACTGTTTCTTCTAGTGGATAAGACGGGGCTTGTGGGAAAACTTGTACACACTCTGCAGAGTTAAAACTATCATGATAGCCATGTCCACGGTCGTGGACGGGGCGAGAGGTTTGCACATTTAGATTCACCCTTTTTCAATATTAAACCTGACTAGATTAGACTGGGATTGGCCTGGTGCGAGATGCACCTTCCGTTGAACTTGAGAGTTGATATTTATGATCATGCATTCACTAAATTAAAACTTGATCAACTAAAATATGACTAGAAGTAGGATTTGTGGTAAAATAACCTGAAACTCATCGTTGACCCTGCACTCATAATTAAGGACTGATTGCTGGGTAGCCGCGTACCCATTAAATTTCTTGCGGACATATTTTATTCAGATTTCGGCCAGGATCAGGAAGACCCTGACGAGGAAGCGCAAGGCTAGTTAAGGTGTTCGGGTCGACACCTTGGAGTTCATCATAGTTATTTACTTTGAACACTCTGATGTTTTTCTGCTTATTATTTAATTTTGCATGGACTATCAACTGGTATGCATGTTTGCTTTTGTAATAAAATGCTATTGTTTACTCGTATTTCACTTTAATTAAATATACTGTGATGATTCCACCGCATTGTCCATCATGAGATACTATCATACTAAACTGGGATTAGTATCGACTCGTGGTGTTGGATTCCCATTACAAGTACTGGGGTCCCGACGGGGGGGCTCTGCCAAAGGAGGGCCTTTAGGCCTTGTTCTTTTCAGCTTTTCAGTTTAACAAATAGATCCGAATCTTGAGGCTATCTTGAGAAACTCTCGAAATTCAGTTATTTCAGCCATTCAGCTGTTTGGCCGTTCAACCGTTCAAATTAGTTCAAATTTGAGCCTTTGCGAATCTTTTGTTGGGACGGTATGTCTAACTGTATGCAAGCAGGTGGATTAAATATTAGTGATGTGGGCTGAACAAATACCTAAAGATCCGAATCTTTTGTTCTTTTCAGCTTTTCAGTTTAACAAATAGATCCGAATCTTGAGGCTATCTCGAGAAACTCTCGAAATTCAGTTATTTCAGCTATTCAGCTGTTTGGCCGTTCAGCCGTTCAAATCTGTCACGACCCCCTGCGTCTCCACAGGGAATCCGGCACCATGATCTGATACTAGCCCAGACTAGTACCTCATGATGGACAATTCAACGGCTATCATCGCTGGCATTCCATTATTAGTCAAAATAACGGAGTATTACAATGTAACATCATATGCTATTACAGTAAAACAGATATGACAAAGTATTAAGAACGAATGAAAAGAACATCAGAGCAGCAACAGCCTTCAGCGACGATATCCGAGCAAATTGACCCGGACACCACCCGCAGCTAGTCCTGCACACCTGAGTTCGGACCCTCCGGGGAGGAGGCACGAGGCGGCGGCGACTGCGCGGGAAGGAGGCGGCGCGAGGAGGAGGCGGCGGCGGCGCAGGGAGGAGGCTGTGCGGGGCTGGCGGCGCAAGGAGGAGGCGACTGCGCGGGGAGGAGGCCGCGTGGGGAAGGCGACACGGGGACGAGGAGAGGAGGCCACACGGGGAGGGGGAGAGGTGGTCGGCGGCGGGGAAGCCTGGGGAAGGGGGCGGCGGCCACGCGAGGAGAAGGTGAGGGAGGGAGGGAAGAAGGATTAAGGAGAAAAGAGAAAGATTAGGGAGGAAGGAGAAGGATTAAGGAAATATTAAATGTTAACAACGTCATAATGGCATATTTTAGAGAAACGGCACTTTGTAATGGCACGTAGCAGATTTTCGGTTAAGTAATGGCATATCTCAGATCTGGTCATTTTACAGTGGCATATATCAAATTTTCCCTTATAAAAAAGTAGTTGATGTGTTAGAGCAATAAATGTGTCCTTCATCTGTTTACTCGTGATCAGCCATTCATGGATCTGGGTCGAACTTGCAAACCAAACATGTTTATAGGCGAGTACAGATAATGAGATGGAGTCGGAGCATCAAAATCCCAAAGATGTCATTTTAAGAAAGTCCTTGGTGCCCGTGATGACCATGGCTTTCGTCTCCACTTTGTCTTTGCTACGAGAATTGTGGTCAACTAGTATCTCTACTACTGAAGAAGAGAGAGGTTTGTGATAAGTGATCAATGGTAATGGCCATGATTAGAGGTGGCAACGAGTCGAGTTTGAGTGAGCCAAGGGCTGGCCCGGTTCTGCTCGCTCAATTTCAGGCTTGGCTCGGGCTCAGCTCGTTCCCCGCATGAGCTGCAGAACTTTTTCAAAGCTCAGTTTGGCTTGTGAAGGCTCATGAGCTTGATGAAGAAATTTTGATCGGCGAATATTTGGGGTTCAAAAAAAGGGGGTTTTGGGGGGCTTTGCCAAAGGAAGGCCTTTAGGCCTAGTTCTTTTTAGCTTAATAGCTTAACAAATAGATCCGAATCTCGATGCTACCTCGAGAGGCTCTCGAAATTCAGTCATTTCAGCCATTTAGCTGTTTTGCCGTTCAGATCAGTTCAAATTTGAGCCTTTGCGAATCTTTTGTTGGGGCGGTATGTCAAACTGTATGCAAGCAGGTAGATTAAATATTAGTGATATGGGCTGAACAAATACCTAAAGACCCACAAATCTACTTGCCACGAGTGAGCCACAAGCAAGCCTAGGGCTTGGCTTGGCTCGGTTTTTTACCGAGCTAAAAAAACTCAAGCTCAGACCTACTACAAGAAGCTCACAAGTTTCAAGCCAGATTGTGTTACTCTCTCCCTTCCCTCTCAACACACCATGTCACATCACGGCCTCCTTCGGTCCTATCTTCTCCGCTACCCTCTTTGCCCCCACCTATATTATGAGTCTGTTTGTACGATATCCATATATGCATGTACAATCAATGTTCCACCATCTCGCTTCCTCGACTTTCAATACAGTCTGAACTTTTGTCCCGTTGTCGTTCCAAGGGATGTGATATTTTTAAAAAAAATTTTGTTTAGAGCTCAATGCATGCTGCATATCCCACCAATACTATTCTATAAATCATATGGTTGATTTGACATGTGACCGATTATATATATAATATGTATTCCACTGTTCAATGCATTGCGATTGTTTCACGAGGCAAAATAGTGTTTTTAAAATTCTTCATCCCTCCCTGGGTAGATGAAATTTATATTATATTCGACCACAAATTTGCAGTGTGGAACATGCAAGCCACAGGTTGTCATTGCTTAGCATAACTACCGTATTTGCATCGTGGTGCAGCTAATTTTCTCTAAATTGGAAGAACACTCCAACTTTTATGTTGTTGGAACCGGAATTTAAAGGCGCACATGGGCGATGATTAAACGGTATTTTGTTAATTGTTACTCCAAGAAATTTGCCTTCTCCGCATTTTAAATCTCTTTTGAGTGGTTGACCATGCTAGTATTTGAAAAGCAAAAAACAAACCCGACCTAAGGCCGAACCTCCGCTTCGCTTCGCTTCCCTCTCCCGGTCCAAATGCCGCCTCTCCCCCTCCTCTTTCTCCTCCTCCTGCTCGCCGGCGGCGGCGCAGCGGCGGCGGAGTCCTCGACCCCATCCTCCCCGCCGCCGCCGCCGCCTCACAAGAACGCGTCCCTCTACGAGCTACTCCCTCTCTACGGCCTCCCCCCGGGCATCTTCCCCTCCACCGTCACCGCCTTCTCCTTCGCCGACAACGGCAGCCTGACCGTCGACCTCGCGGGCCCCTGCTACGTCCACTTCGAGTACCTCACCTACTTCGAGCCCCGCGTCACCGGCGTCCTCCGCTACGGCTCCCTCTCCGGCCTCTCCGGGGTCCAGGTCCGCCGCTTCCTCATCTGGTTCAGCGTCCTCCGCATCAAGGTCGACCTGCCCCCGCCCTCGCGCTTCGTCTACCTCGACATCGGCTGGATCAGCCGCAAGCTCCCCGCCAGCGACTTCCAGTCCCTCCACACGTGCGAGTCCTCCAAGAGGTGCCGCCTCTCGTCTGCTCTCACCACCGCCGCGACATGGTTCCAGGTTTGCTGGTTTCCCCTCCTGTGCTTACTTGAGCGCTTTGTGTTCATTAGGTTCTTGATTTTGGTTTATTAGATGCTAGTTTTGTTGGTAAATTTAGCGCCGATCAGAACATTGGGTTGTCGACGGGTAACAACTAACAAGCGAGTTCAATTTCTTGGCATGTGTTCTTTTGCGTCGATCCTAGCACTGTTCAGCCACTGTTCATCTATATTTTTATCTCTTCTTTTTTATTTGCTACAATGCTAGATGGACATAATTTAGATCCCATTGGTGATCTTCTTATCGCGGACAACTTCCGTTATTTCCAGTCTTCCAGAGGCTTGAACACTGTAGCTCTGACTTTTTTTAGGATAGTGGGCTGTCAGAGGAAAGAATCTTTAAAAGCGAAGGAATTTTAGAGAAACGAAGGGATGTTATTAGTGTTTAGAGGGAGAGATATGGAGGATGCTTAGCGCCGTGACGTTGATTCTGACTTCTTATTGACTTCGGAGGTATTGGCGTATTGCGTAGTGCGGAAGGAAAAACAAGCTGAAGGTTGCTTCCCGTGGTAAACTTTGACATGGCAAACAGAGGATAAGGCTAATTTTATTTGTACAATAGCTTGTATGATGGCATGATGTGGAAATTTTGTGAGTAGTCATAAGGAGATATGTCTTATGCTGAATGATTATTACCTGCGCAATCACTTGAAAAGATAAAAATAATAATGTAGCACATAACCAGGATATCAGTATGCTTAAGATTTCAATGGATTGTGACAAACCAATACATCTATGTCAGTCTTGATCTTGCCCAGTGTCTGCAGTTCAGAAGCAATTAAATGATGTGGTTAGTGTTTATCAGCTGCGTGAATTAAATACTGTAGGTTTGGTAGGGTATATTGAGAAAACTTGTAGCCTGATCTGTGAATGTTAGGGCAGTGATAATAAAGCCAGATTGAGTACTAGGGTATATAGAATGCAAAGCTTGGTTTGCTACCTCAACACAAGTGTGCTTCACGAACATTTTCTTTGTTGTGAAGGTTTGGAGGGTGTGTGGTTGAGTAATATTACTGAAAGGAAAGTGTACTAAAATTAAGAAAATGTGAACTTCATATTGTGTATGATTGATAGAACCCCCCTAGTGCTAGTACTTGTGGATTTGTATGCTTATGAAGTGGTAACAAATGCTAATATGAAATGCCCTTTTGATATATTGTTTGAGAGGACTGCCTGTGCTGTTGAATTTATTGGTTGACTAATATACGCTATTAAAATTTTACTTGGATCCATTTAGGTTGTTGTATTATGATTATGCATTTCTAAAGTTTGAGTTGGTTTTCTGTTAGCAATATAATAGAATACATAATGTTGATAATGTTTCAAGGTGTATTGGCATGGAAAAGAAGGTAAAAGAAAGGTGGAAGGGTTTTGTTTTTGCCATTCTTGGACAATTTATCATGATATCGTCAATGATGTCACTGGGTAATAATGTAATATGTTGTAAGGAAGGTTGCATGTTTTTCCCCTCAGTGCCAAAGTTAATTTGGGTTGGTCATACTCATATATGAACTATTTGGCTATTAGATAGATCATTTTTTGGTTAGAAACTTAGAATGAAATATCCAACTTATGTCAAAATAGATTCACCTTTAGCAAATTACTTCATGAATCTAACTTTTCAGCACCCATGCTCTTTTAAAGAGATTGTCGTATGACTGCTATATAATAATGTATGTGGTTGGTCCCACCTCGCTATTGCAATTGGAAAATGATTTTTGATGGCCCTGGCGCTTTTATGTTGTAGTTGAGCAAGATTATTTTTCTTGTTTCTGAGTTATATGATTGCTTCATCACATATATAATCAATGTGGTTGGTTGCACCTCACCATTGCAGTTTGAAAATGGTTTTATAGCAATGGTGTTTCTATATTGTAGTTGAGCAAAATTAATTTTTGTGTTCCTAAGTATTGTTATATGATTGCTTCATCACTTGTATAATCAGTTTGGTTGGTTACACCTCACCAATCGCCATTGCATTTGGAAAAAAAAATTGTATGGCACTGGTGCATTTATGTGTAGTTGACCAATATCAATTTTCTTGTTTCTAAGTATTTGTTGTTATGCATTTGCAGGACTTCTTTGCCCAATTTTAGGGGATGTAGAAGGCCTATGATTTTAGTTTTGTGTGACAGCATTACGTAAGGTAAGGTAACATATAATTTAATTTTGATCATTGTATCTCTTAGTGCATTCATACAGATAATTGAATCATCAATGTTCTTTCATTTTGTTTTTGGTGAATCGGCATCTGTCAAGCGCACCTAATTTGTGGGAATTTTGTCAGAAAATGGATCTTTTACTGTGTGGAAATATGCTGTTTCACTGGAAATATATCAGGGAGACAGCTGTTTCTATATTTCAAACCACAATGATCCATTGACAGACTTGCTGGAGTCTGTCTGTCTGCCTGATCTCTATCCCTCTTACCTTTTTCATGCGTGTCTGTTCGGGGGGCTTAATATTCACTACCGATTAGTATACCTGATCTCTCCATGTGTACATATGTCTGGGGGGCTCAATCTTCAATATTTACTTCCCTGTTTCAAGTTGGTAAACAGGGATCTAGTAATGTCACCGCCATCCCTCTTCTTCCAGTGACTGGCCAAATTGGATGGGTCATAAACTCATAATTTAAACAGTGTTTGCCTTAATGCTGGTGACTGGTTTGTGCCCATCACCTCACCTAAATGCCAGCATTCAGTTCATCAAATGTATAGTAGAGATAGGTGCATGAGACCTGCTAACAAATTTGAAACATCAAAAGTACAAATTAAATATCTGATCAGGTGTGCTGTTGGTTGGATTTTTCTGTTCTTTTCTTGATGCTTAAACTTTGCTTCACGCTACCTTTGTTTTATCAGCAACAGCTAATGTTACATGAGCTCTACATGAATTATTTATGATATACCTAATACCTTGATGACATTTAGTGTCATTTGGACTTATTTCTACTCTTTATTTCTCCTGCAGATTTCGACCTTACACGCCTTCGAAGGATTTTATGATTTTAAACGGCATTTGCTGAGATATGAGATGTGCCACTATGAAAAAACAGAGATACGAGACGTGTCTCTTACAACTTCTATATAGTACTCATGCTGCTGTCTCTGAAACGCATCTGTTAATCTTTGGAAACCATGTGACCCTGTGAAGATGTATTGATTACATTGGTACAGATCGTTGGAGCATGCTCCTGCTTCAATACAATTAATTAGTGTAAACGTCTATCATCATTTAGTAAATTTTATGTCATCATTTAGTAAATGTGAAACATCCAATCTGCTACCAATCAGTTTTTTAAAATTTAATAAATTTAGTAAATGTGAAACATTCAATCTTCTACCTATTCATTTAGTAAATGTGAAACATCATTTAATAAACTTGAAAGAAACATCCAATCAAATTTACTGCTCCTAGCACGCAAAAAAGAAAGATGAGATTGAGTTCCTGTGGCTAGCACCATTAGAGATGTCCTAAGAATTAAACCATCAGTCCTAAGATCTTAGAAGGAAAGCAACTTTGTCCCCTGGAACGGAAAAAAATAAATCTTACATACTTTTATCTCATCATCTTAACGCTTTAGCGTGTAAAACCATTAGGATTTCAGTATGTAGCCAGTGCTACTTGAACAAACTGTATGAACAGTATTTAGCAGTGTGCGAAAGATAAATAGCTTTCTTTCTGCACAACACAGTTAAACCTGACCCAGTGCATAGCAAAAACAATTTCCACAATAGCGCTGCCTACTGTACAACAAGAATACAAGACGGAAGAGGGGTACAATCACGTTAAACTATTCATGATAGCCATCTTGTATAGTGTTCTATTGAACCGATGCTAGTTTCACTAAGCCTGGGGATTATGTTGAATTGGGTGGGCGGTGCTCCCTGAATACAGAGGTAGAACCACCGGATGCAGCGGGAGAAGGCGATGAGGCTACAAAGTTACTTCCTGGCAATGATATTGAGGGATGGGCAGGAGGATGCCATTGATGCCCATTAGCAGCAAAGCGAGATGGACTTGCTGTAGAGAAAGTCGCTGGACTTCTTGGAGTGTGACCCTGTAAAAGCGGACGTGGTATTCAGCTAAAAAAAGAACAATAATACTCGGTTCCATGGTTGCATACCAGCATAAGATTGTATCACAAATAAATATTTCACTGTTGCCAAAACCATCAAGAAAGATTTTTTTATATAAAAAAAGTATGTTAGTGACCTTGAAAACTTCTAGAAAATCAGTGTTACCAATTATCACCAAAATAAAAATTTACTAATGTAGCTACTCACACCTTATGTACCTGCTTTCCCTGTAATTTGGCATGGCTTAAAAAAAATGTAGATTTGAACTCAAAACATAATTGCCAATGACCATTGCAACAACTTACAGAATTGTGTTGGAGAGAACCAAATGGAGACCGAGCGAAAGAGGCTGTTGAAGGAGAGATACTGTGAACATGATGCAAGGGGCGTCCAGGAGTGCCCTGGTTGGAACCAGCATCTGACTCCCCAGCAACATCGCTGAAATTGACATCAACAGTCATTCTAGGCACCTGTCTAGAAACAGAACTCCCATCAGCTGTGTTTTCTGATGGCAGAAGCATGGTAGCACGCAATGAGGCCTGCATGCTACGCATTCTGATTTCTTCTTCGGCATTTAAAACCTACCCAAACAACCAAAATAATCTTATTTTAGTACACTGATTATCAACAATAAGCTCTTAGAAGAAAATAGAGCTAGTGGGCAGACAACCACCCACACATTTGTGCATGTATACATCACGACTTTACTTCAGAGCTGATTCAAAATCATCACATAAAGCATCAGCTTATCATTAATATTTAGATATGGTTATATGGCTTTCATGAATCTATATATAGCAACATCAAAAAATCAACTAGAACATTCAAATCCATAGACTTATCATGTTGGCAAGCATCAGGAAAAATGGCATATGCAAACAGCATGATTAACATCGTTATAACATATTTGACAAAAATAAGAAGTGAAATATATTATAACGTAAACATATCAGCATGATTTTCAAAACCTAATATGACCTTCACATATTGTTTTTTTTCAAAAAATAACTATATATACACACAACTCCAATCAGTCCACGCTCCACAGAATTCTTCCTGTTCCTAATAGTAAAATTTGTATAATCCAAACTTAGCAAAGTGTCTCAATAGAAGTCAATGCATACATGATATATGGATTCGAATGTTATTATTCAGTCTGTTTCATACTTTCATAATCAGAAGAGGATACCAAGTCTACTATTTTCTTGGATTCAGCTAATCAGATAGAATACAATTTTACCAAAAAGAACATCTCATCAAGCTAGCAATTGGATAAATACTAAAAATAGACACGTTTTCATCTGAACATAAAGTTATGTACCACCCAACATTCCAGATTCAGCTGCATACTACATTAAATTACAAGCTTTAGAAGAAAAGTATCAGGAATGCAGACCGTAACCATTTGTTTCAACCCAATGGCAGTCAAAACAACCAGGAAAATAAAAGTGTAGCACAGCTGCACAAATAATACCTGCTTCAGCATCTGCACAAGATCATGCTTTTTCTTATTTAGGGTACCCAACTTGTCATTTAACTCCTTTTTCCTTTCTTCAATTCCATCAAGATAGCTTGCCTACAATGGATGAAAAAGCACAATGGTGTCAACAAGAAATGAATAAATGGGTGTGCTCAAAACATACTTAACACAAAGCACAGAGTTTGCAAGCTTAGGCACCAAATATGCAAAAACAATATACATGGTTACTCAACTGCACTCATGCAAAATATTCAACAAAATTCCATGCAAAACTGTTCATAAAAGTTCAAGTTCAGGAGCAACCAAGAATGTCGTGCATCTATACTAATAAAAAAAACGCTTGAATTTAGCCCAGTTCACACAAGGCATCCCAGCCCTTCATCAGATTTAATTGGAGGGTTCATATCTCAGATTGGATCAACACATCCAAATTTCTAGACCAACCCTCCCTCGACAAATTTAGGGAAGTCCACCTTCCTCTCTCTCTCTCCCCACCATGGAAACACCTTGAGCCCAAGCCCAAACAAGTCATCTGCTCGATGTGAAGGCTTCTCCAGCACACGGTAACTCCCTGATATAGGATGTGGGCCATGTGGGAGATTGAGTACCGGTCAGATATATGTATACGATATATATAACTCTTAATTTTTGAAAGTGGTTACACACTTCAATATATACAACAAAAAATTGTGCATGGTGGATTGCGCATGCACTCCCAGTCTCGCTGCACTGACTATAACAAAAGAGCTGGCAATTGTTTAGTGCAGCTAAGAATTTTAACAGGTAAGTAAATCACAGGAGTTTATTCTTTTCGAAACCAAGAAATTTCATCATATTCCAACAATGCAATGAACATGTAGATTGAAGAAAGAACCACCGTAACACCACAAAAGAGTACCGATTTCGGTAATCTACTATCAGGAATCAACGACACGTAATCCTCCTAAGCAACAATTTCAATGACCTAAATCTTCTCCCAAACGCATCAATTATCATGTATTGCTTCCACAGGACCTACTTGACAACAAAAGTAAAGATAAGGGTAACACACTTCCCTGCAGCAGACCAAGCAGACACATTGTATCTACATGAATCCTAGATTATGGTTATTGATAGGACAATTACAGCTGCAATTATACATAGAGCACACAGCAAGCTACTAGGAACCAATTACGTTAACAAACTTCACCTCCGGATTGGGATCAAAGCCTTCGCTTTCCCCCTGACCTTCTTCAGCATCACCATTGCCGCCAGCATCATCCCCTCCGACCACTACCTCTCCAGCATCGTCCATATCCATGTCCTCCACCGCCCCTTCCTCCTGCTCCTGCTCCTCGTCCTCCTCCTGATGCTGCTGCTGCCCATCCTGCCTCCCCTCCTCCTGGTGCTGCTGCTCATCCTGCCTCCCCTGCTGCTGCTCATCCTGCCTCTCCTCCTCCTCCTGCTGCTGCTGCTGCTCCTCCTCGTCCTCCCCCTTTTCACCCACCTCCTCGTTAACCTCCTCCGGCTTCACCGCGGGCTCCGCAGCGCCATCAGCGAGACGGGAGGTGGGGGAGGGGGCTGAGGAACCGGGCTGGGCAAGCCGGGCGACGGCGAGGGAGCGGCTGCGTACGAGGCGGCGGAACCGGCCCGGGGTGAGGCCGCGGCGCGGCGGCGGCCACCGGCGCTCGGCCTCGGCCCCGCCGCGGTGGAGGTTGCCGCGGTACATAGAGATCGACACCATCCTCACCCGCGGCCCGCCGTGCCTTGCCGGCCGCGCGCGGTGGCCGGTGGAGGCTCGCCCTTCCGCTCTCGGGCCGCCGGCGACGGCCGTGGGTTGGGGTTTCGGGCCCGCCGGCCCGCCGCTATAGGCCTTTTCTCGGTGATCTTCTGGGAAGGAATTTATTACTGTACTAGCTTTAATTTAATTCGAAATTAAAAAAATAATATCCCGTTTAATAAAATTAAAAAAATAGCATCCCGGCGCCCGATGATCGGGCGTTAATTTTGAAACGCCGGACAGATGGGCGATTACTTATAAAACGCCCGTCCAGTGGGCGCTTTATAAATATCGCCCGTTCAGCGGGCGCTTTATAAATATCGCCCGTTCAGCGGGCGCTTAATATAAAGCGCCCGTCTACCGGACGTTTTATAATTACCGCCCATCCAGCCGGCGCTTTATCCTCCCCCCTACCTTCCATCAAAATGGTTTCCCACCACCACAAATTAATCCGGTATGTCGCAATGCCACCACAGATGGGTTTCCACCACGCCAGAAGCCATCAGTACCCGCCACGCGCCCACAGGCCTCCTCGCTGCGCGCGGTCGGGCCGATTGTCTGCCACGGCCCAAAAAATAAAGTTAAAGGCGTAGAAAGCGAAAATGTATTGATGGGACCGAATTTTTGTTGAAAAAATTTAACGTGCAAGAAAAAATATTTATAAAATTAGAACAAGTTACGCACAATTCTGTTATTCGATTCCCTCCTTTTTTGACATTATGAAATACGATATCGTTATGACATTATCATTATTAATGGGTACTTTGTTATTAAATTAAACGCATGTTTAACGAGACATGACATGACATGAATTGACGTAACTGGCAGACATGCAGTGACATCCCACCAGCAGTCGGCCTTTTATGCATGCAGCCCGCTGATTCCGGCACGCACTTCAAGGCTAAAGAATCCGAGGCGCTGGCGGAGCCGAGGCTTGCGGAGGGAAAAAGAAACAACGTTGTTTTATGCATCAAACGTACCATGACTTGTATCACGTTAATCAATTTATTTTAATATTTAAGCATCGGTTCTGAAAAACCTGCCAGGTTTTTAAGCTTATGGGCTTTTAGCCCACCTTAGGCTGTCAGGCCTCGGTTGGATCGACAAAGATCTAATGGGCTTGATGGAATTGGGACTTTTGGTCTGCAGCACTAAACAATTGCACTTTCCAACGATGATGTTATTTTCTCAATGATTCGTGGGATCAGAGATAATATAATGGCATTTTGGCAAAGTGCAGATTCTTAGAGCATCCCCAGCAGGGGCACCAAATGGACCGGCATCGCTACAGTAACCCGGAAGTGCTTCGCTGCTCTCTTCTCTGCTGCTTCCCCTCCGGTTTGGTTCAAAAGATTTTGAAGTAGACGCTGATTTCCAGGGCCTGCTGCTCATGCTTAGCGGTGCTAACGGCAATTTTTCCAATTATTTATGTACTGGAACAGTTTAATTTTCTTAAGAATATGAATAACTCTTCTATTTTGCTTATTTTTAGGTGAGTGCAGAGTTCCGATTTCACTGACCTTATGCAGCTGCTAAAAATCGGATATCCTAGAGGAAAAATGGAATGCTCTTCGTGAGTGCGGAGTTGCGATTCACCGACCATATGCAGCTGCTAAAAATGTTTTGCCACGGCACACAAAATGTTTCAAGTGTGCATTACAGATGTTACAGCACAAAACTGATGCTCGGGTTGGATGGCGCTGATCTATTTGGCCACCTTCCTGGAGCGAGCGAGCGGCGATTACATAAACCCTAACCCTAGCCTCGGACTTCACGATCGTAGCCGTCTCAATGGCCAATTGGTCGCTGGGTTTGCCTCCGTCGCTCCTGTGCGTTCTAGCTACAGGAGGACCGAGATAAATTCGTAAAGCTTATGCTTTGTTGTTCTTTGGGGTGACTTAAGGGAAATGCTCATAGTTAGAGCTTGGACAAGTGGCTTTGGAAAAAAAAAAAAGAATGTTTGGTTGGATTGAGCTTTGCGAATGGCTTTAGATCAACATTTAAGAAACGGCCTCAAGGAGCTGAACCAGTTGATTGGGACCAGACATCATCTATATATAGGTTGATTTCGCAACAAATTCTGACATGCAAGGCGTGCATTACTTCACAGCATTCCAGCAGATGATGCCGAACAAAACCCAACCAACTAATTATACAACATGGCATGACAGCCATGTTAGTTGGTGAATCGTGACGCAACATGGCCAATGTTTTCTGAAGTACGTGGAATCCATTCTCCTTTGAAATTGACAGGAGGCGATCGAGAACGAGTTCTCCCGCCACCTACTTTAATCATAGGTTAAACACAAAAGGAGTTAAGTTCATAACTTCGATCAACGTTTGCGACAGCAGAACAAACCCACTCCTTAGGTAGGCCAAACTCATAGACAGGGACGTGGTTCCAATCCTGAATTAAAAGTGAAAGGCGAAACACGTAGGCACGAGGATGGTTCATCAAATAGTTTGAGCTCTAAAACCACTTTATAACGACTTATCAATTAACAGCGATGACTTATCAATTAACAACGATGCGAGCGCCGTCTTGCTGCCCCGCTGACCCACCTTCCACCGCTAGCTCTACCCCGCCCAACCTAACGGACGTGCGATGATGCCGATCAACCCATTGCCACCCACCGACCACCTTCGCCCCCTTTCCACATGTTGGTGCCGCTGCCAGCGCCGTGTCACCTCCCCTCATCCAACCAACCTCACCGCCAGTCCTCCACCTCCAGTCGGCCTCCTTCTAAGCCCTGGAGCGCACCCCAAACTCGCAACGGCGGCGAAAAGGACGGTGACCGGGCGTGGTAAATTGACTGTCCCCCCCCCCCAAAAAAAAAATCTAGATGACTATCGTCTAGCAGGACTGTTAGATGAAACTATGGGAATGGATTTCGAACCACGCATGCCACAAGGCGTCAAACACGCTGCCTGCTCGCTCCAAACGACGTGTGAGCGTGAGCTAGCTGGCCGACCGGATTCCTACAGCCACACGCACGCACGCGCGTCGGGCTCCATGCCATGCATGTAGCAGCAGCACTGATTGATGAGGAGCTAGCCACGAAACGTTTGCAGAGATGAAAGAGACATTTACAAAGGGGTCCAGATGGCCCAACAACCCTACCAAACAGAATAAGAAGCAGGGGAGAAGCACTAGGGTTTCATCAAACAACGACTCGTGAACAACAAATGCAACTTGTTTTTTTCGTTGAAATCAGATGAGAATTATAATTTAAAAATGTTATGATTTATTAAAAAAAAGACTTCGAATAAAAAACTCTTAGAAGAATCACTTAAAACCTTATAAAAATAAGTACAAACTATTACATCTGGTTCGTAAAAAATAATGAGTTTCCAACTATAATTTTTAATTTTAATGTAAGTCATAGAGAATAAGGCCTTACTTTTCCCTATCTGCCAAATGGTTGTTTCGCCATGGCGAGTACGTTTGGAAGCGATACATGATGTGTTTGGACAATACATCCTGGACGGTCCTGATTCGGATGAGTGCATTTGTTGTTTGGTTGAGTTGTTTGTGATGAAATGATCTAGGATGCAGGGATCCAAAAACAAGAAAATTCCTCATAGATGCTGCCACGCTGGTCCTTCCCATCCAGCACAAAACCTAGAAATAAGCTCATCCAACGACCCAAGGCGAGCCATGCCCTCGACGGTGGCTCAGGCGTGATAGCGACTCGGTGGTCGCCGCGGGAAGCCAAGTTCAGCCCGTGATTGCCCCCATGCGTCCAAGATCAATTCATCTAAACACAACCAAAACAAGCTGCTATGAGAATTCCATGCTTCACGACGCCATCATTCCTCAAATCTCATCCTTGATGATTTTGGATGGTTGAACCTAACATACCCATAGTTGTTTTAATTAGCTACGTCCATGAACCGGTACCAGAACAGACGTATAATATTTACGACTCTTTCTTCTTAAACTACATGATTATAGTATAACAATAGCCCCTCTATGCCTCCCTCTAAACACTATTCATGTGGAGAGACTGTTTGGAATGATCTTAACCGTCAATATTTTTACTTAGTTTGGACGGCTTTAAGATTAAATGTATGTTACGTGATGCTAGTTACTATAGTGAAAATTTACTTAACGACCAATTCTAAGAAAAAGGCTTTTGTCTATAATACAATCCATGCCAACCGTAGATAGTGCTAAACCGTGGCGGATCCAGCCCACCTAACACGGCCCAGGCAGTCCTTCAAGCCCTCACTATTTTGGCCATTAGGCCTTGGGAATGGGCTAGACCAGCCCAGGCAGCTACCTGGCCTGCTTGGGTGCTGGATCCGCCCCTGGTGCTAAAGATAACATATACTCGTGCAATGGTAGGGATGATTGTGCATTTTTTTAGAAAGCTTTTTCACACACATATCCTTGTGTAGAGTCGACTCTTGCATTGGGGATGATACAAATACCTATGCATACTCTCTCTCCACATCTTCCCACATTCTATATGACAAATCTTACGGACAGCTTATAGATAATTGATGTGAACCAACCCCATCTGCTTCCATGCATGCGTGAGCTAGGGCAGCTGGAGCTGCTGCCTTATCCAAGTCCACCGGGCAGGCCACAAGGCCCATTAAGAAGCCACGGGCAAAAGCCCAACACTGTCGACCATATATGCTAAATGACGTACAATTGAATTATCATGTTTTGGCCAACCTCGTTAATCCAGATTTCACAAGACGGACACTACATCTCATAGCAAAGCACAGATACTCCACTAGTTAGGTCAAAAGCAAATAGAAAGAACATAGTGTGAAAATATTCTAGCTAACCAATTAATCTAACCTTGATCAATTAATCACGAGAATGATGCATTATAAGTCAATAATCAACTTTTTTTAGGGGCAACAATCAATCTTTGCTATTTCAGCACATCAAGACTGTTGTTTATATAGTATTTTGCACCTTAATTTAACACAAAAGAAATGTAAAGAATTGTAATGAGTCCCAACAAATATAGGTAAATAACCAATTAATCTAAGCCTCGACCGGTCACGAGAAGTTGATGCTTTATAAGTTGCGGACATGATGCTTAATTTGTTGCTTTATATATATAAGTCGACAACGACAACCAATCTATATGGTTGTTTCAACGTATATTTTGCACCGTTCATACCAATACAACTAAGTCAAATTGTCAAAAGGAAAATGGAATAATATTGTGAAAAAAGTATTCGGGCACATGATCACATCCAATCTATACTCAGTCGTGATCGCAAGAACCTGATGCTTTAAAATTAAGTTGAAACAGATTGCAATTGGTATTTGTTGATTTGGACTGCCAGGCACAATATTTTGTTCTGCGAGTGACTTCATTGCGAGCCACATACGTTGCTCACTGATCTCAACAGCAAATCGGAGCCCGATGCGTTCTATTAACACTCTATTAAGATTTCCCATGTGAATATGAACCTTTTGATCCTGTATATGGCCTTTTTTTCAACCCATGGTTTCTTTTCGACTTAAATTAAAATTATACCTAAAAATTAATCAATATTGTACAAACCAAACGTTGTACAACTTTGTAGTTATTTTTGTGATTATTCTAAAATCTCTCGATATTATTTTAAAACTAAATTTAGTTCATTCAACTCAGCCAATCCAAACATACTGATGGTCTTAGACCATCTCCAATTGGATCTCTTCCTTCGAGAGTCATTTTTCCTTCGTGAAGAGATTCTGATTTTTTGGGATGCTACAACAGCCTCCTTAAAAGAAATTTATCCGTGTATTCCTTTCAGAAAGAAATTATATCTCCATTTTGTTCACGAATTTCTTCAAAAGGATGTTGTTGGAGATGGTGAAAAAAAAAAGAAGAAATGCGGGGAAGAAAATAGAGAAGGAAATGAAACGAAGGAAAAATTATTGGTGATGATCTTACCTGTACATCTTTTCATAAGAAAATCAGTTCCACCGGCTGGCGGCTATCAACGAAGTCAACAAAGGACTACGAAATGTCGAAATATCCAAAAGATGCTTAGACCCTGGAGCGAAACCACCTCCGTCTTCTAGAAGAAGCAATAGGAGCCATGCACGCGCTCAGCCAATGGCACGGCCTTTACGACATCGACACGCATCACTCCCTCCTCGAAATTCCAGCCACTCTCACTAAGCTCAGACAATATCAAAGAAAAGAAGAAGAAAAGAAACATAAGGCAGATGTCACCGGCACGGTCCCGATCGAGTCTCGATCGACCATGCAATGCATATATTCAATAATAATGCAACACGTAGCCATCTAACACGATCGACGATAGATTGCTAGGCTCTGTCCCTCCATGATCCATCCCGTTCATGCATGCATGGCGTACGTACGTAGCCAACGAATTTGTGTACTTTGCTTACTAGCGTACGTACGTGGCCGGCCGGTAATTCCCACATGGTGATTTTTATGCATGGTGTGTGAGCATCTTTTGACCACGGGAGGTGCCTCCAGTTAATCGGCCACGGTCCCAGCTGCTTCAGAGTTCAAACAAAGCGGCGCACAAACTAGAAGTTATCCACTTAAGGCTGTCTCTAACAGGCTCCCTTAAAACACCCTCTACCCTAAAATAGGGGACGGATTCTTCCTCTATGTGCTCCAACAGCATTCCCTATTCCATTCCCTCAAATAGAGTTTTCTCTCCATTCCCTTATATGTAGGGGTTCTCTTTCCTTCCCCTATATAATTCTCTATATATAGGGAGCGCTGTTGGAGACGAAAGAAATATAGGGAGAGATTTTTTTAAAGGGAGCCTGTATATGAGGCTATAGGGGATCAACTTTAGGGATTCCTGTTAGAGAGAGCCTTAAAATGCATCAATTGAATGCTCGAAAAGTGCTCTCCAATGCTCCACGCAGCTGGGTAAGGGCACCCGATGCTACCTTAATTTATGATGAATCTATCTACTATCTATATAAAGCAAGCAGAGTTAAATGGAGCATTAATTCTAAAATCTCAGAAATTCCCAGATTAATCAAAAATACTAGAAAAACTCATGTTAAAAGAGAGAGAAAAAAGAAATATCTACATCGTTGAATATGGATAATATTATGTAAATCTAACGGGCAATATTTAAAAGATAAAAGGATAACTACTAAATCTAATCTAATATATTAGAAAACTCTAATTTTGATCTGATATACTAGAGATAGATTATGAGTTGGAGATTACCTAAAAATTATGAGTTAGAGATTAAATCTATATATACACACGTGAAAGATTTACTCGCATGACTCACACATCGAGCACCGCCGTTTGTGCGTTCGATCCCAACGTGAGCGTCGTTGGCTGCAGGTTCGGCACCACCACCGCCGGCATGGCCCTGCTCGCGCACCTCATGTTCTACGAGGACAAGGACCATGACGACATACTTGCGGCGATCGACGATGCAGTCGAGCAGGGCATCAACATGCGGCCCGTCTCCATCCTCATTGGCGACGATCGATCGACGAGGCCGATGTGTTCCCTACCAAACCGACCCGTCTCGCTTTGCGGATACACTGCCATCATGGAAGTGTTCTTCATATGTCACCGATGCTTGCCTTCGTCAATCATCACACACGCACTTAAGCGCTTTGTGCTTTATACCTACTATAAGCTGGCCATAACATGTATCGGTCTAGACCTACGCCATCACCCATTTTGGTCATCGCATGCAGCATGCTACGCTATTGAGCTGGAGATTATCTAAAAAGATTATGAGTTACTAGTTAGAGATAAACTCTACATGCAGATACAAATCTAGCCACGCAAACGCGCGGGTCACCTTGCTAGTTTAACACTATTCAGCAGTATTAGTCAACCTTTTCTCTCTTCTATTTTAATCTACTAGCACTATTCTTTGGCTCAAATTAGGATAGCATTGGTACTCTCTAAAGAATGCAAGTGAAGGTATCCGACTCCGCGTAGCACTTTTTCTCACCCTATCACCGAACTTTAAAACGAGGCTAGTTAGGTTGGTCCTTGAATTGTTAAAACCAAATTAGTTTGGTTCCTTCACCGGTCAACACGGTTGTTTTATGGAGGTTTCACTTTTCACTGATTTGACCACTAGCTATCGAGAGGATCCATGCCATCAGGAGCTCAACGCCAGTAGCACTAACCCATACCGCCACAAAAGTCTACATGTCAGTGGGAACAACCAAGGTAGAGCATCGTGACAAGAAACATCAGCGGGAGGAAATGAGAGACGGAAAAAAGATTGAGAAGAGAGAGAGAGAGAGAGAGAGAGAGAGAGAGAGAGAGAGAGATTAGAGAGAGGGGAAGAGAAAGGTAAGGCATGAATACATATGCCACATGTGTTAATCGCATGTGTGGCATAAAAGCTAGAAACATTAAAATGCATGCCACAACAGGAGAACCATTTTTTTGTTTTTATCTCTAGCGCTGATAAGGGAGACAGCTTTTAAATTTTAAGCTTGAATGTTTGATTAATGTTGTGTATAGAAAATTAACAATATAAAAAGGGGACCGACTTATCATCAGGCGTCTGAGAGTTATTTATCTCTCAGTCGATTTTCTAGATCGTTGATCAAACATCTCTATAGGACATATAAAAGATTTTATAGTAGAATGTAGCTTTGTGAAAATCGACTGAGACTTATTTAAAAATCAGTCGTCTGAGAAGCAGCAAAACCCTATAAAAAGATCAGATAGGCAAGACTGAACACAGCATAGACGAAGAGAAAGGATGGATGAGGCAATGGTCGTCCACTCGAAGCAACCGTAAAAAAAAAACTAATAGACGGTATACCATCCTATGACGGTATAAATGTTTCGTGCATTGTTTCATGAGTGTTTAATATGTATATGTTTTATTAATATTTTATAAACATTTAATACGTTTCACACAATGTTTCATGAAAAAAAAACACGTATACCATTTCAACGTATACCATCCGCAGCCCTCAGCGAAATAACAGTCAAATCGCGTACGCATGCAGTCGCACAGTCGCTATAGGACTTAAGTGACCGGTGGCTTCCCAACACGTTGATATCCAGATCGATGAGACAGTAGCATTCTTACCGTGTTAATTAATTGACTCATAAAAAATGATGATAAGATAGCTTCGTCTGGTCTAGTCGTACCTAATATACGGCCAATTAAATTGACTTTTAAATTATAGAATGATGCGAAAGCCTTGCGGTGTCATCTGCGGGGCGTATTTTGACATGAGCCCTTTCAAAAGAGGCTGCTCTGCTCTGACTGCTCAGTTCTCTCATTCTTTTTTCGCACAACAAAAGAGAACGAAAAAAAACAGAGAAAGATCGACTGCTACATATCGTTGTGAAAAAAAATAGAAATATTTAATGGACGGATGATATGGAAAAATGTTTATTTTTCCATCACGATCCTTCCCATATGAAGGACCCTCCTTGTCTAGTTTTATTTTTGATTTTAATTGAAAAATTGATCATTTTTAAAAATAGTATAGAAAGATCCAGGGAAGGGTTTGTTCTCCCAATTTTATTTGTGAATAATGTATTTGGGTATATGAATAGTGAAATCGTAATAACTTCGTATAGCATACATTATACGAAGTTATACGACAAACAGGCCCAAAAGAGAACGAAAAAAAGGAGAAAGATTGACTGCTACAAATAGCTGTGAAAAAATATAGAAATATTTAATGGACGGATGATATGGAAAAATGTTTATTTTTCCATCACGATCCTTCCCATATGAAGGACCCTCCTTGTCTAGTTTTATTTTTGATTTTAATTGAAAAATTGATCATTTTTAAAAATAGTATAGAAAGACCCAGGGGAGGGTTTGTTCTCCCAGTTTTGTAGTCCCTTATTTTTTAATCAATAGATGACAACTCTATTACTCTTTGCTTTTAAAAAAGTATATAAAGATTGATTAAAATATTAATTTTTTGAAAAGTTTTTTAGGAAAAACTTATAATGTTTAAATTTTTTAAAAAATTAAAAAAACGGTTTGTATAAAAGGAAAAAAATAAATCAATAAAAACTAAACTACAGCAAGCGATCAAAGCAAGCAGTCAAAAGGTGGAAATGGTGACGTCCGTGGGATCCCGGCGACGGCGCCGTGGACGGCGTCCACGTGCACCGAAAAGGGTACGATCCGTGGGGGGGAGCAGCCCGCGAGCCGAGGGAGCATTAATCAGTGCTGCGACGCATCCATCACTCACTTCCACTCATTTAATCCGACGCCGCATCGTTTTCCGCAACTGCTGCCTCTTCATTTACAGTACAGCATCTCGCTCTTGTTTTTGATATTTCTTGTTTTTTTTTAGACCCTTATTTAGAAAACCAGACGTTCAACGGAGACTAGTCAGTTTGCGTGCGTTGATTGCGAAACAAATTTTGTCGGCAGGGGTATCTCTGGTCCACGTGATTTTTAAAGCAAAAGGATACGGGAAACGTCTTGGGAATTTTGTTTTTAAGAGTAGATCTGTTGAGAATTTCAGTTAACTTCAAATACTGTACATTTAAAACGACAATCACGACTTAACTTCAAAAACTTTGACTTGTGTGTCTCAGATGACAAATATTTGTGACCATGAGGAGTTAAAAATATTCCGCAAAAAGAACCGTTGTTTTAAAAAGATTCGGTTGTAGCGCTTGATCCTCTGGCTGAATTTACCTAACAAAAATATACTTCTTTCGTTTCAAATTGTAGTTCTCTGTTGACTTTTGAACATGCCTTTGACCATTCGTCTTATTCAAAAAATAGTGTAAACTTGCAAAAATATAAGTCATGATTAAAATATGTTTAATGATAAAACAAATCACAACAAAATAAATAATATTTACATATATTTTTTGAATAAGACGAATGGTCAAATAGAATATGCAAAAGTTAACAGTGAACTACAATTTGGAACAGAGGGAGTATAAAATAAGATATGATCCACACCCACTTAAAGATTGTGAATAATGTATTTGGGTATATGAAGAGTGAAATTTAGAGATATTAACAGGGCAGATTTAGGCCTTGTTCTTTTCAGCGTATCGTTGCGTTGGCGTAATACTGTAGCAAATTTAAGAGCCCTCGAAAAGAGGTCCAAAAATAATAAAAAATAAAAAATATTTTTATAATATTTGAAAGGACTACTAAAAGTCACGAAAAAATCGTTACAAATTATTACAACATATAGGTTATATAAAAATAACAAGGCCTTAAAACTTTAAGCCTTTAAGGCTTGCATTGAACTTGCTCTTAATGCCATGAGATTTAGATGATATAGTCATATAGCTGATTTTGGTTTTACTTACTTCTAAAAAGAAAAATTTACAAATTTGGCGAACCAATATTGGGGGGCATCAATGCATGATATGATGGTGGATGATAGGACCACAATGCCAGGCCCCAATCTCCCAGGATGCACGTGCAGCTGCGACGATTCGTAAGCGTTGCCGCCGCTCGCGAGATGGAACTTTCGATGGCCTGTATGCTGGGCTCGGTCAACGGTCAAACGCTTGAAATTGCACATTTGCACCCACGTTTGCTTTCGTCTACGTTTTGTAGGCCACGGGTTTTGTAACTGCACCTTTTCCGCTGATTACTGAGGTTTATTAGAGCATGTACAATGCTCCACCTCAGCAGTCTCTATGCTGTCTTTACTAAGTGCCACATCAGCTCACCAGTGACTTGGAAGAGAGAGAAAGAAGAGAGAGGGTAGAGTCGTCGCTCTGTGAAGCGACGACGCTAGCAGCCGAATCAAGAAGCTAGCGACCGCTTAGCGATGGCTCCCAACCATTGTACGAGAGTCGACTGCAGTTGTTCGATCCGGTGCGGCCTGCACGGCAAACTCCCCTGAATCTTCGTTTTCTCGCTCCAAAAAATTCCTCACACGTCTCTCCGCCTCTCCATTTTGCCAATCCATTCGCAGTTTCTCAAGTCGTCTTCTTCGTCCGGCAATCGGCAGCGACGCGAGTAACGAGCAGTGCGCGTGGCGGCTGTGGCGGCGACGCGAGCTTCTCCGGCGACGACACGCAGAGCCCGGCGCTAGGTGAAGGTAAGCATCCAAAATCAATGAGGGGAGATGGATTTGGCTCGCACATGCGGTTAATGGCACGATTTGGGGGTTTAGGGTTTGTTCAAGTCCATGATTTTGGGGTGGTTTGGGGATGAATGGCGAGGGGAGGTGCAGTGTAGATTCATACCTCACCAAATCTACCCCGATGTCATCTTTGCTCGTCGCCGTCTCATCCTCCGTCGTGACACCCGCCTCGTCCCGCGGCCTTGCCTTCTCCGTCGTCGTGGCGGCTCATGGTTCCCTCCTGCACTCCCATGGTGCCCAGGCGTGCCCACGGCTTTCCTGGGCCTCCGCCGCGCCGTCACCCGCTCCGGCGGCGCAGCCCGATGTGCAGGATGCAAGGGCAAGACCGCAGGGCACCATGCTTTGCAGCGTCCGTGACCATCTTTGGACTGAAGTTGTCCAAATTCACTTTTAGTGCTATGAGAACGAGAGATATTTCCATCTTAACAACTCTGTTAGACTATTGGTGATTTGATCAACCTTTAGTTGAATAATCTCAAAGTTTAGATATATTATACATGATGTCCAGGCTAATGTTAGACCCACATGAATAGGAAGCCTATGATAATGCATCAGAGTTAAAAACGACCTTTGTTTGCATGGATAGGTTGGCCTAGTAGTGAAGAGGTCACTTGGCAAATGGTGATCTGTTTTCAGCACGAATCATGCTTATCAGATAGGTTTGCTGATCTAGTGAATCATGCAGATGGAAATGTGTAATCACCGTGAATGTGCGACCCTTGATATCCAAGGGCACTGAAATTAGATGAGTGATTTAGGTCCTGTTTGTGGTCTGGAATGAACTTTGGAGCAATTGTTCTGTTTCATACAAAATATGATGAAATTCTTCCATTTCAATTTTTCAGATGCCTATGTTCTTTTGATGCTATAGTTGTTAGATCTGATGGCAGTTAATAAAAACTTATTTCCTCTCTTTTGTACATAAATTCTCCTGTAATCTGCTAATTGCTTTGTTGTTACTTGTTGCTGTAATCCTTTTTTTGCAATTTGCTTTGTTGCTGTATGAGTGATGCCATAAAAAAATTGTGGTTTTTTTTACTGAAGTGCAGAGAGAGATGCATTGCTTATGTTGTTGAATAGATGTGGTTGAAATGATTAATTTTAAATTTTGGTTCTCTATTTTTCAAAATGTCTTCTGATTCATCCTTAGATACCGACAACATAGATCCTTCTGAGTTCTACACAATAGAAGATTTCGTAGCTGAGCAAGATGTGTTGGACTCGGTTGCCAACCGGATTGGTCTCAAGTTGAAAGAGAAGATTGAGGAAGGAGTGGAGCCATCTCATAAACGGCGGAGGCGCAGAAGTGGTCCAAGGAGATACATAGCAAGGGATAGTGAAGGCGCTCATTCCTCTATTCGTGCTCGACCAACACATGTTCAACTCAAGAAGGATTTAGTTGAACATATTTGGCAGCTCTATGGAAACAATGCAAATGTTTAGTTATGTATGTGTTAGCTTATTGTTTTTATCTCTTTGTTACACTTCTCTTATGAATTAATGTATCCAAATTGCAGTGCTGTGATGGCTACCTTCTACTGATTTTTCCTGTGATTTACTGGATGTTCATTTTATTCAAAGCTGAATTTGCTCTAGAGTTTATTTTGAGAATCAAAACAGTCCAGGTTTTGTATGGTTGGAAGACTAGCCAATTGTTGCCTGATGCCTTCTCTTGATCCTCAAAGTTCAGGCTTGGTCTATCCATCTTACTAGAATGCACCTTTTGTAATTTGTACCTTGCAGGTTTCATGAAGATTGAATACTACGTTGCTCTAGAGTGTGAACCGAATTTTTAATGTTATTTTCGTGTGAACACTGAGCAGTGTGAACTAGTATTTTTTTTTCTCAAATGTAGGCTACAAAGTTAGGATGCATAGTTGATCATCAAATTGTTTTAATCTCCTATGCAAACATTAAATAATTGTGTAGACAGCCTATAGACAATCCATTGTATGGGTAGTCTCTAATACTGTCTATAGATGACATGGCAATGGTTAAAGACAGCAGCTGTCTTAACCATTGTACATGCTCTTAGGCCTAGGCATCAAGACCAAGACGGATATGAATCACAGCATAATCCATTTATTAGCGTTGCCTCGTTTTTCCAGCGTGATTAGCTTTAATGGCTCTGTTTTTTTCCTGCGCGATTAGCCTTAGGCCCTGTTTGAAAACTTTAGCTCTAAAGTTTAGCCATGGCTAAACTTTAGCTGGCTAAACTTTAGCCCATTAGCTATTAGCTAGGTAGTGTTTGGATTCTAGTGGCTAAAGTTTAGTTGGTTTGTTGATTTGTCAAGAGTACCCTTGCGAATGGTTTTTGGGTAGTTGGGCTGGACTATTCAGCGCCATAAAGCAGGACCTACGTACCTATATATACTACCTCTGTCCCATAATAAGTGTGCTTTAAGGTTGTTTTGAAAAAACTAAGGAGAGGTGTATGTAGTAGGGAATCTAGAGTACTTTATAGTGTGGGAGGGGAATATAGACGTACGGAGTATTTTATAGTGGTGGAAGAGGAATCTAGAGGTATTTATAGTGGTGGAAGAGGAATCTAGTGCTAGAAGATCATTTATTATGGGACAAGTTATAAGACCTAGAACGACACTTATTTTGAGACGGAGAGAGTAGTATATATATACAGTATATATGTATGAGTTCTAAAAAGAAAAATTTACAAATTTGGCCAAGCGTAGGTACCAGGAACCCCCCGTACGAACCAATATTGGGCGGCATCAAGCATGATATGATGGTGGATGATAGGACCACAGTGCCAGGCCCCAATCTCCCAGGATGCACGTGCAGCTGCGACGATTCGTAAGCGTTGCCGCCGCTCGCGAGATGGAACTTTCGATGGCCTATATGGCTATACGCTAGCTGGGCTCGGTCAACGGTCAAACGCTTGAAATTGCACCCACGTTTGATTTCGTCTACGTTTTGTAGGCCACGGGTTTTGTAACTGCGCCTTTTCCGCTGTTCATTGAGTTTTATTAGCAAGCTAATAATCATTTGTGTTGTGTTAACAACACGTGTTAGCTGAGCTGAGCTGAGCACGTTCCTCTCAGCTTGGTTTCTTGAAGATCTTAAAATTTCAGATCCAAGCTCGATGATTCGTTTCGGTTTCTGGAAACCACTTTTATAAAAGCTCTCAAAGTCAGTTTTTCACAAATAATTTAAAAGTAATAATTTCTACGGTCTTGTAGTGCTTGCAACTCTGCACCTTAAAACGTACAGTAGGGAGTACACCTTGAACTAATTTAGCGTGTTCTTAACAAATCTCAAAACCTCAGGACATACGCCTTCAAACTTAGCCTGTTCTCAGCAATGTTACAAGCACAACGTCAAAACCTCAATACCATGTGACGAGCACTTTTTAATGCTCTGACGGCTCCAACTTTTAAATGACATTTCTCTGAAGTTTTGAAGCCACGCAAATGCGAACATCACTGTCAAACCAAGCTTCGTTATTGTTTTTCGCTTCTCGAATCCACTGTTCAAGATGATTAAAATTTATTGTGTCCCCTCTCCCTTTGAGCAGGGCCTCACCTATCTACTTAAAAGAATTAATTGTAAATATACCACTATCTAGTAATTTCAATTTCTCAAAAAAACCATTATAGGACATGAAAGTATCGTCGTACCATTATTTCTAGTGATTCGTTTCAAACATATATATACCGTTACAACGTCTTTCCAAAGTGCTATGACTAAAATACCCTCATTTTCTTCTCTGTGTCTTTATCCTCCTCTTCCTCTCCTCCAGCCAACTCTCTCCAAATTTAGTGAATAAAAAACTTATAAAATCATAATCAAGCTATCGATAAAATTTCATAGTTTTTAAAAATTTGTGGAATTTTTTAGATTATTAATTTTCTTGATTTGTGCGCCTTAGTTTTATGCAAGAACACAATGAAATTGAATTAAGGGGAATAAGTGTAGTATTTGGATCAATAAAAATCCCCTCCGATGCTCACATTATCACCTATTTATCTTACTTAAATAATTTGTGTATGTTTTGTTACCAAATTTGCCTCCTAATTCTTGATGTCTGATACTCGATGATATATATCTCGTACTCCATTATACGTGACAATATATTAGTGATGCCTAATACTTGATGATACCCAATTCTCATACTTACAATATCTAAGACTCGTTAATGCTTTTGATAGTTTATACCCTAGATATCTAATTCAGTACCTTGATAATCCACGATAGACCAAATACTCGATGAGCGCATCTCACATATGGTATGTTGTACGCACAATATATGTACGGTATAAGCCACGTGTGGCCACTGTGTACGCGCTTTCCATTTTTCTTAGAGCAATGGTCCAAATAGAACACAAGTAACATCCGCAACTAACTTCATGGTATATAAGAGTAGTATATTAGTAGTTGCATCGTCACGTCTTTTTTATACGGGTTAATTTCATGGGTGCCATTATTGAACAGCCCATTAGCACGGTTGCCATTTTTCGATCGCCTCAAGCAGAGATGCCATTTTAACTGATATTGCGTGCCAAACGTGCCATTATGGGGGGATACCGCGGCTGGGCTGAAGAAATACGAAGGCAAATACAGAAATACGGCCTGACAGGGTGGGACCCACCTATCAGGCCGAACATTAGCCCCCTGGATCGACTGGAACACGGCGCGGTACCCCCAGATCGATCTCTCCCCCAAAATTTCTAGGGTTCCTCCCCCTCCCGCGATTTCTAGGGTTCTTCCCGAAATCCCTCCCCCAAATCGACGCGGCTCGATCCCTCCCGAACAAGCAGGGCATGGTTTGATTGGCCTGCGGCTCGATCCCTCTCGAGCAAGGCCCATGGATTGCGCGCGTGGGTCTGACGGGTCGCCGCCAATTTCGCCGTTCAAGTAAGTTTCAATCGAATCGCCTTTTGAACTTTCGTCCTAAACGGTTCAAACGAGGTGGAATGTCTGTATGCATTAGGGTTTACGGTTGTGCATGTCCCATTTGAATAGGTATGAGTTTACGATCCAGTTTAAAGTGGAGGCTTTCTCTACCAAAGATTCTCGTGGTAGAAGGGTTTACACCAAGTCTCGGTCGATCATAGGGTCGCCCGTGCTCGGGGTGAGGTCGCCCGGCTCGCCGAGGGGTCGCCCGTGCTCGCCGAGGGGTCGCCCGTGTTCCAGGAGAGGTCGCCCGTGTTCCAGGAGAGGTCGCCCGTGTTCCAGGAGAGGTCGCCCGTGTTCCAGGAGAGGTCGCCCGTGTTCCAGGAGAGGTCGCCTGGCTCGGGGAGAGGTCGCCGATCAGCAAGCACGTCCGCGAAAGCGGCAGTGCCTCTAAGGTATCCACACGTCCAGGGGTGGAACGTCGCGCGCCGGTGTGCTAGCACCACGTCGCGCGGCTAGGGTTTCCTCAGGAGCGGGAGGGGCGCGGCGGCTAGGGTTTTGGTGGAGTGCATCTAACTCATGTACCGCGCCGCCCCTGGCCTCCAACTTATATAGACGTGATAACGGGCTTCTACACTAGAAGACCCGTTAGGACTCTATCTCCTACGTGGATCCATATCCACGCGCCGAAACCCATTAACAGAAGTGAATCCGTTAAGCATGTTCCAACCCGTTAAGTGTGTGACCCGTTAGGTTCATGTGCAAGTCGGCCGCGGACCCGGAAACCCGTTTCCAGTCCACAGATCAATAGCGGTATCTAGCAACACATATTGACCCCCGAATGCACAGAATGATCTCATCGGCTAAACCTTGATACACACGTACATACCGATCCCTTTGCCACACGACACCAGTCAAGCTCAAGGCAAGATGCGTGCCACCCTTGTGATAGCTCGACCCATTCACTCGTTCCGTGTAATGGATATAAGATGTGACTAACAATTAGTCACCTTGGCACGGCCGCGCACTTTCCTTATCCATCCACACCGAGGGGCCCAGAGGTATCTCTCCCGTTATCGAGGAGGGGCAAATTCCATCTTGATCTATCACACCCCTACGCCATGTTTCGCGGCATACCCGTAAGTTACCTTTATAACTACCCAGTTACGGAGTAGCGTTTGATAACCCCAAAGTATACAACTACGCATGCTGGGACTCTATGATGATCTCAGGTCTAAGGACCATATAGGTGTACCACTCGAGACAACAATCTGATGGCACTATTAAGATAACAATCTCAGCAGTGTCTCGGAGTAGGTCAATCCAACCATCCGTGTTCTCTAACACGTGTCCACATTATTGATTCGATATCCACAATATCTATGGTATGTGAAACAGTACCATCAATCAATACATGTGCCGATCAATCATTACTGCTCCTCATAATGATTCTGGATCAGGGATCAGTTTAGAATAATGTCATACAAACAATGCGTCTCACAACCAAGTCATACTTGATGAACAAAGTTATGACCATTATTCATGGAACCTGATAAGCTAGTTATCGAAAAGTACATGAACAAAGACGTATCACACAATCATCTCATGATTGATCTAGGGCATATTCCCTTCAGATACACCCTGGCGGATCATGTCCTTTCTCCGGTCGGTCGCTTCTCCGACCCTGCGTGGGCTCGTATGGACTACATCGTGCTGTCGTGGTTGTACGGTCGCATCACGCCAGACCTTCTGGAGGTGGTGATGACCGCCACTGCCACAGCCCGTGGTGTGTGGACCAGTCTCGAGGACCAGTTTCTTGGGAACCAGGAGACACGGATCCTCTACGCCGAGGCATAGTTCCATGCCCTATCTCAAGGGGACCTCTCCATCACTGACTATTGCCGCCGTCTCCGGAGCCTGGCGGACAACCTTGCAGACTTGGGTCAGCCGGTCAATGACCGCACTCAGGTCCTCACCATGCTTCGCGAGCTAAACGAAAAGTTTTCCGTTCAGAAGCAAATCATCGAGAACAAGACGCCTCTTTCGGACTCCGGCCATGCCCGCTCCCAGCTGCTTCTCTATGAGCTCCAGCTCGACTCCACTTCCGCTGCTCCCTCCTCCGCCTTTGTGGCCACTGCTCCCCGCCCACCTTCCGGTGGCTCCTCGAGCGGGAACAACCGCAAGGGCAAGAACAAGGGGAAGAACAAAGGCAAGAGCGGTGGGGGTGGAGGCAGCGGTGGCAGCAGCACCAGCTTCAGTAGTGGGGCCAATCGCCCTTCTGCACTGTCCTACTACAACCCCTGGACTGGTAAAGTCCAGCTCTGGCCTTTTCAAGGTCCGGGCATACTTGGACCTGCTCGCCCTCCTGCACCGACTACTTCGGCTACGCCTCAGCGACCGCATCCCCACGCCCTCGCCGCCACTACCGCCCATGCCGGGTTGGACCAGGGCTCTCTGCCGCCCTCTACACCTAGTTCGTGGAACCCAACGGTGGGGGGTAGCTGGGATCAGCAGTCCTTGGCCAGCGCCTTGAACACCATGTCTCTCACTCCGCCCCCCAGCACCGCGGAGTGGTACATGGATTCGGGGGCCACCTCTCATATGACTTCAGATGCCGATACTCTCTCCTCCTCTCATCCACCCTCTCCTATCTGCCCGTCCAACATCATTGTTGGCAATGGGTCGTGCTTACTAGTCACCTCCACAGGTCACCTCACCTTTCCCACACCACAGGGACCCATTACTTTACGTAATGTCCTTGTCACCCCTCACCTCATTAAAAATCTCATTTCCGTTCGTCAGTTTACTACCGATAACCACTGTTGTGTTGAGTTTGACCCGTCTGGTTTCACTGTGAAGGATCTTCGTACCAGGAGCGTGATCGTTCGGTGCAATAGCTCCGGGGACCTCTATTCCTTCACTCGAGCCTCCACCGGTCATGCCCTCGCCACTACCACTTCCACGAGAGAGCTTTGGCATCGTCGTCTTGGTCATCCTAGCTATGACACTATCTCTAGACTAGCTAGCTCGACCTCCATCTCTTGTAATAAAGGCAAACTCGACCATCTTTGTCATGCCTGTCAGTTAGGTCGTTATGTTCGTCTTCCTTTTGTTTCCTCCACGAGTCGAGCTTCACATAATTTCGATTTAGTACATTGTGATCTATGGACATCTCCCATTTCTAGTGTTTCGGGTTACAAGTATTATCTCATGATTCTTGACGACTGCTCCCACTTCATGTGGACTTTCCCTCTCCGCCTCAAGTCCGACACCTTCCCCGTCATCTCCCACCTCTTTTCTTATGTTCGGACTCAGTTTGGCACAACCATCAAGTGTGTGCAAAGTGATAACGATCGCGAGTTCGATAACACCACGTCTAGGACTTTCTTCCTTACTTTAGGTGTTATCTTTCGTATGTCGTGCCCCTATGCTTCTCCTCAGAACAGTAAGGCTGAACGCGCCATTCGTACCACTAACGATGTGATGCGTTCCCTTCTGTTTCAGGCGAGCCTCCTACCCTCCTTCTGGGCCGAGGCCCTCCATGCAGCCACCTACCTTCTCAACATACGCCCCACCTCCATCCACTCCCACTCCACTCCTCACTTTGCCCTCTGCGGCACTCACCCTGTCTACGACAATCTTTGCGTGTTTGGTTGCGCCTGCTACCCTAACCTTCTAGCACCGCCCCGCACAAACTCGCTCCCCGCTCCACCCTTTGTGTTATCCTTGGATATCCATCTGATCATAAAGGCTTGCGTTGTTTGGATCTTAAATCCAACCGTGTGATCATCTCTAGGTATGTCACCTTTGATGAGTCGCACTTCCCTTTTGCCTCTAGCACATCCACATCCACACCATCCCCTCCTGATCTTGACTTTCTAACCGAACAAGCCGGTCCTCCTGTCCCTATTGGAGTCCGTGCCTCATTGTCTTCTGCAGGTACCTCGGCTGCTCCACCGGCAGCCACATCGGCTGCCCCTGCCCCACTGGTGGTCATGTCGACCACCCCACCGTCACTGCTGCCCCTGTCGGTTACTTACCACAGGTTGCTGCCAATAGTGCCACCCCACCGTCCTTGCCGGGTTTGGCGCCAGCACCCCTGCAGTGGGTGCTGCCAGCGCTGATTTGTCGGTCCCTCCGCTGTCGGCTCCGGCACCAGTTCCCGCTGCCCCTATTGGACACCCTCCACAGGTTGCTGCTAGCGGGGCCCTAGCGCTAGCACCCCCTGCCGAGGGTGCTGCCAGCGCTACCCTGTCGATCCCTTCATCAGTTCCCGTTGCCCCTGTTGGACCCCCTCCATAGGTTGCTGCCAGCGGGGCCCCTCTGCCTCCCGTGACCAATGCTCATCGCATGGTCACGCGTCGCAAGGTTGGCATTGTTGTCCCGCCTCGCGATCGGCTGAACCTACACGTTGTGGCGCTGCCTCCCCCGCCGACGTCATATCGCGCCGCTCTGGCTGATCCAAACTGGCGCGAGGCCATGACCAGAGAGTTCAAGGCTCTTTGAGCCAACCACACGTGGGATCTTGTCCCACCGCCGACCGGTGCCAATGTGGTCTGCGGCAAGTGGATCTTCAAGCACAAGCTGCATGCAGATGGCTCACTTGACAGATACAAAGCTCGTTGGGTCCTTCGTGACTTCACTCAACGACCGGGTATTAACTTTGGCGAGATTTGCAGTCCTGTTGTCAAGCCTGCCACCATCCAGACAGTCCTCTCACTGACTCTTTCTCGAGGATGGTCCATTCGCCAGCTCGACGTCAACGATGCTTTCCTCCATTGTGTCTTCAACGAGACTATCTACTGCGTCCAGCCACTAGGATTTATGGATCAATCTTGCCCGGATCATGTCTGTCTCCTCAACAAGTCTCTCTATGGTCTTAAGCAGGCACCGCAAGCTTGGTATAGCATGATTGCTTTACATCTCCAGTCTCTTGGTTTTGTTGAAGCTAAGGTAGACACTTCTCTCTTCATCCACAATCGAGGTGATGACACAGCCTACCTACTGCTTTATGTGGATGATATTGTGCTAACTGCATCTTCAGATGATCTCCTCAGGCACATCATCACTGCTCTGGAGCGCGAGTTCTCTCTCTAGGATCTTGGTCCTCTGCACCACTTTCTTGGAGTTTTTGTGCACCGATAGTCTGATGGTCTTCTTCTCTCCCAGCACCAGTACATCCTCGATATCTTGGATCGTGCCGGCACAAGTGACTGCAAACCGTGTGCTACCCTGGTCGACACTAGATCCAAGCTCTCCGCAGAGAGATTTCCAGTGACCGACGCCACTATATACCGCAGTCTGGCTTGTGCTCTACAGTATCTGACCTTCACTTGTCCGGATATCACGTATGCGGTTCAGCAGGTCTGTCTGTTCATGCATGATCCACGGGAGCCTCACTTCGCTGCCTTGAAACGCATCCTGCGGCACCTGCAGGGCACTCTCGCCCTTGGCCTTCTTCTTCGACGTTACACGCCTGTTGATCTTACGGTCTACACCGATGTTGACTGGGCGGGTTGTCCTGACACCCGCAAGTCCACCTCCGGCTATGGCGTGTTCCTCAGCGATAACTTGGTCTCCTGGTCCTCCAAGCAGCAGCACACTGTCTCCCGCTCCAGCGCCGAGGCTGAGTACCGTGCCGTTGCCAACGGTGTCGCTGAGGCCTGCTGGCTTCGTCAGCTGCTACAGGAGCTTCGTACTCCTCTTCGCCAGGCTACTCTTGTCTACTGCGACAACGTCAGCGCGGTCTACCTCTCCACCAACCCAGTGCAACATCAGCGGACTAAACATGTTGAGATCGACATGCACTTTGTCCGTGAGCGCGTTGCTCTTGGTCAAGTGCACGTTCTCCATGTCCCCACGACGTCCCAGTACACTGACATCTTCACTAAGGGCCTTCCCACTACGGTCTTTACTGAGTTCCGGTCCAGTCTGAATGTCTGTGCGCCGACCGTTCCGACTGCGGGGGAGTGATGGTCCTTTTGTTTGAAGGTCTGCGGGGGAGTGTGTGTGTTTGCTTTGTATCAGTCTAAACTGCGTAGAGCCGTTTAGACTGTGGGGGAGTGTTAGAGTATATTGGGCCCTAGGAGGCAGCCCATTAACTGTACTTTATATACTCCACCTATTGGCAATACAACCGTCTATTCCGCAAAACCCTTGCTCTAACTATTAACTGTAGTTGCAATGGGATGAGCCAACTCAACTGCTTTAGATCGAAAGCGATACCCACGTGCATCATAACACCCATGAACCTTCACCCTACGACTACATCCACGTGACATTTCATGGAGATCATTGTGTATATTAGCATATCTTTGGCAGTGCACACGCGGTTCAAATTTGGTTATGAATTGAACCTCGAAATTATGATAAACACATAAAAAGATTGAAAGAGTATGATAATTACGTGATAATGAAACCAAGTCAAGAAATTTGTCCCTTTTCTTTCAAGTTCTCAACTTGTTTATTAGAAAGTTGCTCTGGGCTTGTCAAATTTTCAGCAATAAATTGGCTACAAATTTCGACAGATATTGAGACAAATTTCATAAAATTTAATATATGATCGGGCCAAGAGAGGATTTACGCAATGTGGACCTTCATCTCATCCATGTTGTCGTGCACGTACAACTATAGAAGAATTTTTTCCTTTTGTTCCAAATCACGAATTGTGCTTTTGCCTATAGTACAACCTCCTGCTTGATCGCGGAACACCACTAGGTTAGAAGAAGTTCTACGGCGAGCCTTCTTATACGTCGGCACAGGGGCATATGTGATCCGCCAATGTTCTCCATATGTCCTCTTCAACGAAGCCACGCCACGCCACCGGAAACAGATGCTCTATGAACACTTTGTAGTTGTGCGTCTTCATTCATTTAACTTACACAGTTCAAGACTGACCGTGTGCCAAATGTTTGATGCATCCCCATCAGGAAATTTTACCTTAGTTTTTATCTAAAGTAAGACCTCTTGGACTTGCGCACATGTTAGACAATACTTTGCCCTTAGTTTACGACCATGATCATCAATGTTAATGGCCGGTCATTTACAGATCAGAGCGTAGTCCAAACGTGCTTTTTTGTTATCTTTGGTTCTCCCAACAATGTCCTAGTTTTTGTTTACAGTCGTCTTGCACATATTGTTTTATTGGTGCATAAGATCAACATTGTGAGGATTCCTTAGTTCCTTTGCATACGACAGGTTATAAATACAACATTTATGAGTCTAGTGGTGTTCCTCACCATACTTCTTCATATAACCATCCCCTTCGACGATATCATCATGCCATTCAATAATATCGACCACTTCAAGCTGTTGGAGTGGCCCTCCCCACACTACTGTGTTTTTGCAAAATACATTTTTCTGATTCCTAAATGATGGTCTGACTCTAAATGACAACGGTGGCAATTAAACCAACAAACCTTGCCACCGTTTTCCAATTCAAATGCACCAGTATTACCCATGCATATGGAGCACGATAGCCGTTCATGCGTGCTCTACCTCGAGAACATGCCATACACGAAAAAATCGTGGATAGACCATAAGTATGCAGCATGCAGGCTAAAGTTCTTCCCCGTGTAGCTGTCATGTGTTAACACACCTTTATACCAAAGGTCGCTAAGATCTTCCAGCAAGGGTTGCATTAACAAATTTAAATGTTTGCCAGGATTCTGTCATGCATACAGGTACGATGAGAGAAAGAAACTTGTACTCTTCTTTGATGCATAGTTGAGGGGGTACATTATACGGAATAGTGAATACCGGCCAACAAGAGTACGGGTGAGAGGTCATATTGAAGGGTGTGAACCCGTCTGCCGCGGTACCAAGATACACATTCCTTGTCTCCGCCGCAAACTCTGGGTTTTGCTGAGAAAAATACCTCCAAGCTTCCTCGTCGGACGGATGAATCATCACACCCTCATTTTTATGTCCCTCTTTGTGCCACCGCATGTTTCTCGTAGTGGTTTTGGTCATGGACAGCCGCTACAGACGTTGAGTTATCAAAAAACGCAACGTTTTTCGCGCAAGAGTCGTTTGTTTCTTTTTATCGTCTACACCTTCTACTTCCACATACTGACTCCCTTTGCAATGCTTGCAGTGAGTCAGAACCGAGTCACCTTTCCAGAAAAGCATACAAAACTTGAGACAGTAGTCAATTTTTTTGTACGACAGTCATAGCACACTAAGGAGCTTCCTTGATTCATACAAATTTGTTGGCATCTTGTGGCCTGTCGAAAGGACACTATCTAACAATTTGCATAGATAATCGTAGCAATTGGCTGACAAGTTGTACTTGCTTTTAATCGCCATCAAACGAGACACAATTGAAAGTAAGCTCACTTCAGTATGTTCATGCAGGGGTACCTTCGCAGAATGTATTAGCCTTTCAAATTGCTCTGCAAGTGCCGCGGACTCTTCTGTGGAAGACAAATAGAAAGCATGGACAAAATCATTTACGTGATCATTCATTGTCTACTTCATTGTAGCCCTCCACAACATCAATAGGGCTAGACACCAAAGGTCACTTCCTCTCACCATGATCTTCCCAGACAAAATAGTTTGCCTTAAACCCATACTTACAAAGGTGAAAACCAATGACCTTCTTACTCCTCTTTACGTTATTCGAGCACGAGACGCACGGACATAGTACGACCGCCGCGTTAGGATCAACAAACCCCCAGAAAGGATAATCCAAAAATGCTTGTGCCATATCGAACCACATAGGTGTGTGCCTACCAGTCTTGCTCCAGCCATTGTACATCCAGTTCCGATCTTCCATTGCGCTCTAAACATGGGCTGTGAATGTATGCACGTCTAAAAGTTTTAGACAGTTTCTGGCTATGTGCATAGGAAGGCTTACCCACCCACGGATGTTTGCTTCATGTGTACGATCGTCAAGACACATGTGTGAACGAGTCGGTAGCATAACCCCACTATTCCCCCAGTGCAAAGCCGGGTACAGCGTACCGCTGATGTTATGCACTAGGAGAACAATTTGGTTATACGACCGATATCCCGACACATACACGCACGTGTCATGATGACCATACACAAGAAGCACACATCCATGAGCTGTCCAAAAAACATGGACGACCATACACAAGAAGCACACGACCATACACAAGAAGCACACTTTCGTAATGTAACCTAACGAGTCACCGTTAGAGTTACTTACGAATCATGGAGCCTTCCCGAACGGGTATGTTAGACATTGGCGATGACACGCGTATGAAATGTGAAAAAAAACATGAGTAATTACCATTTTTCATTAATTATAATTTTAATTAGCTATCGTCGGGTGTTGATGGTCCATACCTATGGTCGTCGGTCGGCGCAGTCTGTGGGGAGGGGATGACGTCTAGAAGAAGCATCCGTAAGCCCGTAGAAATAATGTAAGGATCCTAGGCCGAAGGGGGGGGGGTGAATCGGCTCTTTTCAAATTTTACTTCTCTCAATTCGCTTGCTTAGTTAGTCAAATTAGGAACACAAGCTTTCGATGGATTTAGAGTCTAGTTGCGGAAGCGATCACAATGAGGCACAAGCGACTACTAGGAGGCTCGATGGCGCTCACATGCAAACGATCAAATAAATATGCGGAAGTAAATGAGAGAGACAAGAAGGCGCAAACCGAGATGTTTTCTCAAGTTCGGTGCTCAACACATGAACACCTACATCTCCGTTGAGGAAACTTCTCACACAGAGAAGTCGGAACCCTTTCGTTCTAGCCCTCAATCCACTCGTGGTATCTCTTCACCAACACATGGTAGGCGAGCTCCAAACCTTCACACAAGATGAGTTTTTCCACACGCGGAAGCTCCTCGCACCCGCGGCGCCGACACACGGCTCCGACCCCCGACACACGGAGGGTTTTGTACACAACCTTCAACGGATGAAGGCAACGCACCACCGTCACACGGAAGTGGCCCCCGACACACGGAGGATTTCGGTTGATGTAGTCGCGGTTGATGAAGCTCGTGGCGTGATGATGATCTCTCCGGCGGCGTAGTCCCAAGAGCACAAGATTGGTGACCGTCTCTAACCACTACCCCTTCACTCCCCCATGAAGACTAGGACAAGAACACCATGGGAGAAGGGGCAAAACTTGGGGATGAATGAGAGGAGGTAAGGGGCACCTTCTTCTTCCTCTTCCTCTGTTCTTCTCCCTCTCTCTCCCCTTCAATCTCTCAAGCACATGAAACCCTAGGTGGAGATGGGAACCATGGGAGGAGCTCTCTAGGGTGGCTAGGGCAGGGGATGGCTGCTAATGAGACTCTCTCAAGTTTCTCCCATGCTCCAAACCCCTATTTATAGGCACAAGGCGAAACCTAACAATGGACGGCTCAGATTCGTTCCCGAGTTTCGGATCAATCCGTCGGACCCTTTCCGGTTCTCATCGGACACCGTCCGATTAGGTTTAGTCCAAAATTTGTACTCTGTCAGACCCAGTCCGATAACTTATAGGACGCCGTTCGATAAAGTTTAGACCAAATTTGTACTCTGTCGGACGCCGTCCGATGGCTTATCGGACGCCGTCCGATGAGGTTCAAATTCCAGAGTTTGGTCTTTTTCTCGTCTGTCGGACCCTGTCCGAAGGGGGGGTCGGACGCCGTCCGACAGGGACTGTGTTTTTCGGGACTTAGTCGATTTTTCACTTCGAGCTTTTATCGGACCCCGTCCGATAATCGTCGGACGCCGTCTGACAGAGGCTATGTATTCTGGGACTTAGTCTCTCGGGCTCACTTACTCACCGGACGCCGTCCGATGGTGATCGGACCCCGTCCGACAGAGGCTTATCTTCACAACTCTTCGGACTTAGCCCCTCTCGCCCCCTCTCGTCACCACGCCTCTGGTCTTGGGACACTTTTGTCGATTTGTGGACACGGTGACAACCTGGGTAGGGTTAAGCGAGAACTTTGGATCACTTGGGCGGGAAGTTTCGCGCTCACAGGTATTTAGGAGACTTAGTGGCTACGAAAATCTGGACAGCTAGCTACCCCCGAACCTTCTCGACCCTGGGACAGGTGTACTCGCTCTGGATGGTTCGCTCAAGACTAGCACCTGGCACTCTCGGAACCCCATGGAACCCACAGCTGATGTTTTCGGACCTGTGCTCAGTGGGACCCTACAACCAGAGAGGCGTAGTCGAGCCGAAGACACACACAAGGAAATCAGAAGAACTATAAAACAAAAGTCCTTATCCTTGGCGTTCCAGCTGTACGCCCTAGTTGCCATCAATTACCAAAATCACTAAGCCCATGGGGAGGCTTGATCTTACAGCCTCCTCTGCTCGGCGATCTGTTGCAGCCCTTCCACATGGCCCGGGTGAGCTTGCGTATATCACTTCAGCCAGTGGGTCAAGTCGGTACCTCTTCATCGCTCTGCTCGGTGAGGAGGAATGAGCTTGGGCGTTCCCCCTTGGTTGACCGCGCGCACGCTTGGTCTACTCGGCGCGCTTTGTCGCCGCAGGGGCTTCGGAGGTTGTTGGCGGCCGCTACGGCGCGGCGAGCTGCGCGTCGGTGCAGCAGCCACCTTGGGTTTCTCGGTCACCTTGGCCTTGCCCTTCCTCGCTCCCTCTTTCTCGGACTCAGAGAGCTCCTCGACGATCCCTCCGAGGATCAGCTGATCGTCCTGCGTATCTAGGAAGCGAATGTTAGCCTGTCGTAGTAGTGTAAGTCTGGCAAATCAAATGGGGTTCAGCATTTCTTACCTCAGGCGAGCGGGCGAGCACGTTTACCGGACATGTGTAGACCACCTCGCCAATGACCTCAGTGTCCTTCTTGGCAGCCTTCAACATGGCGTTGACCTGCTCGGTCACTCATGCATCGGTAGGTTGCACTTCCCGAAGCCTTAGTTCCTGTTCGGATGAAATCAGCAAGAAAGGTTGAGTGTTTAAGGGACTTACCCATACTCTCCCTGGTGATATCCTCCTAGCCTTCTATCTTGTACAAGGGGTAGGATCTCTTCCGCAGCGGACAGATCCTGTTCGCCCCAAAGTCCTGGATGATCTCCCTGCCCGTGAGCCCGAGGCCCACGAGGGAAGCGATCTTCTAGGTCAAGTACCACTCCTCGTCGAACATCTCCGGCCGAGGCATTTGCGTTCCCTTCACCGGTGCTTGCCCGGTGAAGACGAGCTTGCTATCGTCGCTCGTCCAGGTGTAGAACCACCTCATCCACCACGCGCCCATTGAGTCGAGCAGCGGTGGACGAGGGTACGAAGTGTCGGCGGCGGCTGCCCGGAGCTTGAGGTAGTAGCACCCAAGCCCGGAAGCAGCGGAGCTACTCCTCGTCACTGTGTAGTAGTCGAGGAACAGCCCCACCGATGGATTGACTCCTAGGTAGCCCTCACACAGGTGCGCGAAGATGGCCATCTGGAGAAAATAATTGGGATTGAGGTTCGCCACCTCCAATCCGCTGATATTCAGGAGGGCCTCCACGAAATCGCTTTTGGGAGACCTTAACCCAAACACGACAAACTGCTCCAAGTTGACAAATTCGTCCTCGAGTGGCTTCGGAGTTTCCTCCTCCCCGGGCAGCCTCCAACCGCCAGCGTCAATGTGTCCCTCCAACTCTAAGGCCTTCAAGTCCTCCTCGGTCATGCTAGTGCCAGAGAATTTGGCTATAGCAATCCCCAGGGTTGGACGAGCAGCTTTGGAGGAGAGGTGTGGCTGTTTGATGCTTAGCGCGGTTGGAATAGGGTTTGGGAACGGAAGGCGTGAGAGCGGAAGAAGCAAGCCGCGGGCGGCTCGGATGCTTTTTATAGCCTCAGACGAGCAGCTCTGCAATGGTTTTTCGTCACTAAACGGCTAGTTTTTTACTGCAATGGCTAAGTAAAAACGGTCGTCTGTTTTCACGGCGCAGCGGAAGTTACCTTTGGAATCTGCCAACGGTTATATTTTCCAGTTTCTGCACTGAGGGCTGGGTAGTCTGCTCGGACGGGCGTGTTTTCCTGTTCAACGCAACAGAGTTGCTCGGCGCTGGGTGGGTTTGTTCGGTCCCGGACAAGTCTTGTTCGGTTAGACCATGACCTGTTCAGTCGTCTGTTGCGCGTCCTTGTAACAGCAAAATTACCCTCTTCGTGACTTGGAGTCTCAAGAGGAAGACCCCACTCTAGTGAGATATTCCACTTGAGTCTCGGGGGCTAGTTGTCAGGGATAGAATTACGGCCAATTGCCATGGCCCACTCCCTGACGGCCCAGTCGAACAGCCTCCTAGGGCCTGGCTCCCTGGAAAGTTCTATCAGGCCCATGTGTATCTTGCCGAACAGCTTCTTGGTTGACACGGTGCGTAATGGCCTAAGATTCGTGTTCGAGTCCAACTCGAACAGAGTTCTGCACGGCTATGTGAAGACCTGAACGTTGGTTTCCCGGATTGGAGCAGACGTCGTGATCCCCAAGAATTGGCGTATACCTTATCTACCTCAGGATGTATTTGGCATGTACATGTTCGTTACGACCTCGTAGTCAGCCCGGCCCGATTATCCCTCGGTAGGTCGGTTGTTCAACACTATATAAACATGGCCCCTATGGCGTGTAGAGGGCACGCAGAACATCATCGGATCTACAGCTAGATAGATCAAGATCGCATATTACTTTCTGTACACACATAATCTCACCGAGACCTGTTCGTCTCGTCGAGTTTCCTCTTGTAATCCTCTTTGATATAAAGAAAGGCTGGACGTAGGGTTATTATCTCCTTGGAGAAGCCTGAACCAGGATAAAAACCCTGTGTCTGTTTGTTGCTCGTTCATTGCTGCTTGTCTTGCTAGGCAAGTCTTCTATCTCCCTTTTCTCAAAAACCTTAGTTGACTTAGGACCAATATCCCAACCGTCGACAGGAACCTCTTGCCACCACGTGACTCCGCACTCACCCTTCTAACCAACGCACCCAACCATGCGTATTTACTAGACTAGGATATGCGTTCCTTTTGAACTATGCTGGAACGAGGCTTTAGTCCCGTTTCGTAACACGAACCGGGACTGAAGCTTACCTTCAATCCCGGTTCATGTTATGAACCGAGACTAATTTGTGCCCGTGCCAGCTGGCATGTACCCGTCTACCAAAGCGCTCTTCTATCTCGATTTGTGACATAAACTGAGACTAATGTGGACGACTACCTAAGTGACTACCTAGAAATCTTCTCGTTTGTAGGAAAAAGGCAAACCATATGAACATGTATGAAAACAAAAGGGAAATATGCAACATGGCATTAGAACTGCCCACCATTGCTCACCATATTCTTTTATTTACAATTGGTAATTCTCTGCGTTGTCTCTAACACCATACTGCTGGAAGGCCGCATATGTACAATATAATATGTTATGTAGTGCTATGTACTAAGGTTTATGTAGTGCTATATTCTAATGTGTATTTGATTTAGACAATAAGATGTGTGATTTATATAAAGCCATGTGTATGAGTGTATGACAAATATATATATATATATATAGTAAAAATATTTAGTACTGCATGGAGTTTGTGCTCCGTACCTGGTTTGGAAACAATAAATTTTGCAATTTTTGCATTCACATGTTTGCATGGCAAATGACAACATTGTTGTGTATGTATCTACTTGATAAACATGAATCTTGGATGAATCCGACGGCAACAAAGCATGGAGCACTGACTGCATGAAGTCCCATTCTATTTTCCTATATGTGAATAATACATAAAGGCTCCATAGAGCCTAGGCTCCTCTCTCATCTACCGTTGGATAATCCTGATCAGATTTAAAATACTTCATTTTCTTAACAGATTTTGAAGTGGTAAATCATAAATCATCCCAAATCTTCATACAAAATTATCGTTTTTCTTTCAAAAATATTTCAATAATTAAAAAATCATCTCATGACACAATATTCAAAATATTCACTCAACAACCTCCAATCACGTCATCATATATATGGACTGAGCTTCGATCCGCTGTGGTCCTTCACGCGCTGCGTCGTTCTTTCTTGACTTTGGACAAAGTTTGAGGTAGATCAACTAGCATTTGCTGCCTTTGTGCTGCTGTGCTCCATGATAGTGCTGTACGTAGTGGTCAAGTGGGTAGTACTGTCAATGAGCAATCTGACCCAGAGCGTACGTCGTTGCAACCTCTCATCCTGTATATATGCCGGTTATATTTCCATATCAGAATTGCAGGGCAGCACACATCTCTTGTGCATCTTCTTTCTCCATTGCTCCGCTCTACATATTTTTGGGGCTTCTGCTCTTCTCCATGAACACTGCATCATGTTCTGCAGCTAACAACACTCTCGTGGCAGGCCATGTGCTTGCCGTCGGTGACATGCTCGTCTCTAGCAACGGCAAGTTCGCTCTCGGCTTCTTCCAGGCACGCATCAGTAAGTCTGACATTCGCTCCTTCTCGCCCAACTGGTACCTTGGCATATGGTTCAACAAGATCCCAGTTTTCACACCCGTATGGGTTGCTAACAGGAGAAGCCAATCACTGGCACAAATCTCAACCTCACACAGCTGAGAATCTTAAGAGATGGCAATCTTGTCATCTTGAACCATGGCATAGAATCCATAATCTGGTCCACTTACATTGTCAATAGCACAAACACTAGTGTCACGCTCTTAGACAAAGGAAACCTTCTGATAGGGACCGAATCTGAGGTGTTGTGGCAGAGCTTTGACTACCCAACAGAAGTTTTCCTTCCTGGCTCGAAGCTTGGCTGGAACAAGGTCACCGGCTTGAACCGTGTGTTCACCTCAAAGAAGAGTCTCATTGATCCGGGCATTGGCTCATACTGCGTTGAGCTAGACACCACCGGTGCCAAAGGGCTCATCCTCAGGCACTGCAACCTCCCTATAGTGTATTGGTCATCTGCACCTGGAAAGTTGCTTGTGGGGTTAGTCGATGCAGTGGTATCGATGAATCCACGAACCAGGCATTTGATTAACGCCTCGTATGTTGATAACAATGAGGAGGCCTACTACGCGTACACAATATTGGACGAATCATCGTACACATTTGCCTTCCTAGACACCTCAGGTCAAATCAAGATGAATGTTTGGTCGCAAGCCAGACAGTCTTGGCAAAACATATATGCACAACCAGTTAATCCCTGCACTCCATATGCAACCTGTGGACCTTTCACGGTCTGTACCAGCAACTTATCTCCTTTCTGTGACTGTATGGAGGGCTTCTCTGTGAAGTCACCTTGGGATTGGGACCAAGATGATCGAACAGGAGGGTGCGTCAGAAATACTCCCACAGATTGCAGTCTTAAGGAAAACCCGACAGGTTCAACTGACATGTTCCACACCATAGCTCGTGTGACACTGCCATATCAGCCTCAAATCATACAAGATGCTACCACACAGAGCAAATGCCAAGAAGTTTGTCTCAATAACTGCTCCTGCATTGCTTATTCCTATAACAACAACAAATGCTCTGTCTGGCATGGGGAATTGCTTAGTATAAATAAGAATGATGGCATTAATAACCCTTCTGAAGAAGTTCTTTACGTTCGCCTTGCCTCCAAAGATTTGCAAATTATGATAAAAAAGAAAGGAAAACCAATAGTTGGAGTGGTCACTACAGCAAGCACTATTAGTTTTGGGTTAATAATGCTCATTTTGTTGTTAACGATTAGGAGGTATAAATTCAAGTGTTGCGGTGCGCTATTACATGATAGTCAAGCTAGCGGTGGGATTATAGCCTTTCGATATAATGAATTAAGACGTGCAACTAAAAATTTCTCAGAAAAGCTTGGTGGAGGTGGTTTTGGTTCTGTATTCAAGGGAGTTTTAAATGATTCAATGCCTATAGCAGTGAAAAGGCTTGATGGTGTCCGTCAGGGGGAGAAGCAATTCAGGGTAGAGGTGAGTTCCATCGGGTTGATCCAACATATCAACCTAGTCAAATTGATTGGTTTCTGCTGCAAAAATGATAAGAGGCTACTAGTCTATGAACAAATGTTGAATGGTTCTCTTGAGGTACATCTTTTTAAAAGCAATGTTACTTCTCTGAATTGGGCCACTAGGTATCAAATAGCCAAAGGAGTTGCTAGAGGATTGTCCTACTTGCACGAAAGTTGTCATGAGTGCATCATACACTGTGATATTAAGCCCGAAAACATACTTCTCGATGTATCATTTGTTCCAAAAATTGCAGACTTTGGGATGGCAGCTTTTGTAGGAAGGAATTTTAGCCGAGTTCTGACTACATTCAGAGGAACAGTAGGGTATATCTTGCCCCAGAGTGGATTAGCGGAGTGGCTATCACACCAAAGGTTGATATTTACAGCTTCGGGATGGTTCTATTTGAAATCATATCCAGGAGGAGGAATACACCTGAAGAATATACTAGCAGCAGTTATAATGGGAAAAATACCCGAAATAATCAACAGTTTATAGAAAATTAATAAAATAATCCACAGGAAATATAAATTACAAAAGTAGCACCAGGTCCTGCCACCCGGCGTGGCCGGCGCTCAGCTGCCGCCACCCGGTGTGGCTGCAGCTCTGCTGCCGCCACCCCGCGTGGCTGCGGCAGGCGCTGCACCCCACCCGCGCCTAATCTCCCAGGTTGATTAGCGAATAGAATAATAAAATAATACGTTACCGACAAAACAGTGCATAAAATATAATAAAATAATGGGCTGCCGACAAAACAGTGTGGAAAAAATAATAAAATAATTATCCACCGACAAAATAGTGCTAACTTTTTAATTAATCAAATAGTAATTACATGATTTATGCTAATTAATACCGATTAGAAGTCACAGTGATCACAAAATTGAGTGTATATATATCGCGTCCTGCCGTTCGCCTTCACACACGCAGCACTCTCGCTTTCAGTTCATTTCACACACTCGCAGGCTTCACACGCAGAGCAGCCTTCACACACTCACTCTCTCGCTTTCAGTTCTTTTCTGTTCGTTGAGTTCAGGTATATTATTCACTGATACCTCAGTTGAGGATTCACCAGGAGTGTCACTTCGCTGATATTTTTTGCTTTCAGCGTGAGGGAATATTTTGGAATTTAAATTTGATCTACTTGCTAATAATTAGTGTTATTGCGGTACGTATATGCAAGAGTTAATTTTGGCATAATAATATTCTATGCTATTCTTACTAGCAGTGTTGTATGCTAATTTTGCCATATTAGTACTTAATATTGTATGTATATATTATATACACAGTATGATAATCTTGATATGTGGGGGCTATCTGACTATACTGATGTTGGCATAGTATGTTGTTAATGCTAATTAAACTAAGCACCATCACGTAATTAATTAATTAAACTAAGCACCAGCACCTAGGTCTTGCTTCTCTTTTTTTTCTTAATTTTGCACCGCACCGTAGCACGCACCAGCACTGTAGAGCAGCAGCGCATGCACCAGATTTACGAAGGTAAGAAGCACATACGGTGAAAGTTTAGTATGACCACTTAATTTCGTATATTCTGTCTAATTTACGCTTGTTTTAATTTTTTCAGGAAGTTTGAACCGATCGATCTTATAACCGTCAGGTACGCATTTTATAGTTAACACAAACTTGTTGTGTTAGGTTAACTTAAATTATGATTAGTGATTAATTAGTTATGTAAGGAGAGAAAATGGTCTACAAGTATAATGGAAATTAGTGAATTTTCATAGCATGTAATATATGAATGTTTAAATTTTAATTGCACGCACTGCGCAAAATTATATATAATTAGCGACAAATTAACGCTAGTGTGCGTAGTTAAAAAGAGTGACTATATTTTTTCATATAGTAATTTTCTTGTTAGCTTAAACATAATAGGAAAATTAATCTATATTTAGCATGCAAAATAGTAATATAATTGTACGTATTTTAGTGACATTTTAGTTAATATTTAGGGTGTTTGAAGTATTAGTCGTGTTGCTATATTCACATGATATCCCTTATTTAGACGTATTATGTATTAAACACGTAAGCTAACATTTTATGTAATGTTTGAAATAATAGTTAAATATAAACAAACGTATATTTAATATTAATATGAATGAACACGTGCATGTTACAGACGTAAATGGAGACACCACTGACTATTTTTTACGGAGATGCACCCGCGCCAATGCAAGGGAATTTTATAAGCATGCACGCATGCAGCCATTTGCAGACCACAGCAACATTGCCAATAGAGCTGCCAATGCTGGCGAGGGTTATAGCTCGAAATCTCCGTATAAACCGTCATGAATACAAACTTGTTCTACACGGTGTTAGGCCATGTCAGGTTCCAAATAGTTCGATGTACGTATACAACATGTGGCCACTGAGAAATAAGTCTGCTTGGACGTACTATGTTAATAAGGCAGTAGAAGAGGGGTACCACTTAGGTGTGTACGTGCTGCCTGAGGCAAGACAATCGGAGGCGGGGCCTAGCAACACCGTAGAAGAGAGTGCACATGACGAAGTGCCGGAAGGGTATGCGGAGGACCCAATTGGTAGTACCATGGCCGGTGTCGAAGCATTAGGCATGGGCACGGATCCGGATATCTCAATGGAGGAGGGAGAGATAGATGCACATGCGTTAGGGGATGATTTCGATGAAGGGGGTGAAGACGATGTCGAAGAAGAGGACGACCCGTTGCCCGCCATAGCGTATTATCGCGCTCTGGATGCTTCGAATTGGGTGATCGGGGATCACTCGAATATTTCAAGATGGGGGTATATGCACAATGACATAACAGTTGGTCAAGAGTTTAGCACGAAGGATGAGGTAATACACTTCATCAGCAACTTTGGTGTCACAACACGGCGCGAGCACTCCGTGGCACGGTCCGGGCCGGCCGTGTACGAAGTCAAGTGCGTAAAGAAGCCGGAGTGCTCATTCCATGTTCGGGCGCATCGCCCAAAACATGACCACCACTTCATAATCAGTAGGTACGAGCCGCACACTTGTACCGAGGAGTTGGTACGCAATATTAGAAGTAACGTGGACTCGAAGTTCATAGCGCAGATGTTGCTAACTGCTATTCAAGCCGATATCTCCATGAAACCACACTCCATAATGGCCGAGGTGCAAAACCGCACTGGCATGT
>SPJY01007111.1:173404-189267 GCA_005191435.1 Raddia distichophylla | reverse complement strand
CTAGACAAATTGTTTCAATAGGCTAAACTAGTTGTTTCAGTAGGCTAATCTAATTGTTTCAACAGGCCAAAAATATTGTTCCAATAGGCTAAACCAATTGTTTCAACAGACTAGATAGAATGTTCCAACAGGCTAAACTAATTATTTCAACATGCGAGACATATTGTTCCAACAGGCTAAACTAGTTATTTCAACAGGCTATATATATTGTTCTAACAGGCTAAACCATTTGTTTCAGTAGGCTATATATATTGTTCCAATAGGATAAACAAACTGTTTCACTTGGTTGTGCGTCCGCTAGGTAAAATTAATTGTTTCAGCAGGCTAGCCATATTGTTTCAACAGGCTAAATTAATTGTTTCATTAGGATAACAAATTGTTTCAATAACTTTTATATATCAACACTGGTCTTGTTTTGTTCGTAAAAATGCGAGGAACGCAGTGGTGCAAACGGTTCGTGCATTGGAGCAACCAGTCAAAATCTATGGCCGTCGAAAGAGAAACCGAAAGGAATATTTTCGCTGATGTCATCGCTGATGTCATCGCATGCATGCACAGGGGTAGCTTTTTTCTCATTCCCGCGAGCCCGTGTGCTGGGTTTTCTCTTTCGCGTGTGTTGGTTTTTCTCTTTCCCGCGAGCACCGCGCGTGCTGGGCTGGGCCGGGGGAGCGTCCGACGCGCGAGCGCGCGTCGGACGTCCGTCCCCAAGTCCGCGCCTTATTTTAGTTGTCCAAAAATATAAAATTAGACATGCCATTTTACTAATCAATTATCAATAATCAATAAAATTAGACATGCAATACCGTCCACCTAGTACACGCCACATGCAATACCGGCGTACGCCAATTTAGCTCTGCTGCGGCCACACCGGGTGGCGGCAGCTCTGTTGCGGCCGCGCCCGGTGGCGGCAGCCACCCGGGGTGGCGGGACCCGGTGCTATTTTTGTAATTTCTTTTTTCTGTGGATTATTTTATTAATTTTCTATTTAACTGTTGATTATTTCGGTAATTTTTCCGTTATAATGTTGCTTATTTTCCTATGCAAGCCATCAACATACGTCGTGACGGAGATGTGAAAAGTTTGGTGGATCCACAATTACATGGTGAGTTCAATTTGGAAGAGGTTGAACGGGTTTGCAAAATTGCATGTTGGTGCATCCAGGATAATGAGTTTGATCGGCCCACAATGGCTGAAGTGGTTCGGGTTCTTGCGGGTCTACAGAAACTTCAAATTCCCCCGATGCCAAGACTACTCGCAGCTATAACAGATTGCTCTGACGTGGCTTCATTGTAATATTTCGCAGTCGATGTTACCAATCTTTGTTTCATCAAATTTGAAGTTCTGATGTGAAGCACAAAGGAATAAAGGAAGGCATCAATGCAATTGTCAAAGTGTGTCGTATCACTAATTTAGTCTTCCGCCGTGTCTATTTATGTTTTTCAGTGATCCTTGACCGGTTATGGCAGGCAAATACTGTACAAAAAAATCGGAAAGCTAGAAATTTGTGTTGTTATGTTGATGGACAGTTGACATCTATTCTTAAATTGAAAGGAGAAGTTGATATATTCCAATACTTGTTGCCTGATTCAGAGAAGCCACTTCAAAGTTTCTTACTAAAATATGCTTGTTAGGATATGCGCCAATGCAAGATCACGAACGACACCAAGAGACACGATGTTTGGTAACGCTGTTCGGCATTGCTGCCTACATCTGCTCCCTTTGGTGTTTTCAGATTAGAAATTTTATTAAACTCATCCTTAGACAAAGCACCATAAAAATAACTCATTGCTTTTTGATTGAGAGTAAAAAAGATCCTTTTGTTCCTTAGTGATAATATTTTAAGGCTTCACATACATGGTTTCTACCACTTCCCATAATTCGTACCTTTGAGATTGAAAAAAGGATTGCATGCGAACCTTCCAATACGGGTAATCATCACCATTAAAAACAGAAGGTTTAGTCATGGAGAAAGTGCTAAATTATGCCTTTGCTCCTAATCACAAGATTAGACCTAGAGCGAACGTCCTCTGATACCAATTGTAGGATCGGTGGCGTTAAATACCCCTAATTAAAGCCTAAATATGCTAAATAGCACTAAACAGCGAAAGAACTAATTAAAACAGTACTAAATGAGTGCAAAATAGTAAGTAAAACAATCACGAGATGAGAGAGAACGAATACCGAAACCACCAATCTTTATTGCACGTTGATGCCATGTGGTTCCTTTACATCAAAACACAAAACCCTTCAAAATCACCTTTAATCTCTCTCTAATTAACCACCCCTAATCACATCTGGAATTGATCTAATTTTTGTGGCCGTCATTAACTCCTCGGAAACCCTAAAACTCCACTAAACCCGAGCCCCTCTGGTCCTATTTATACACAAAAACAAATCTAATCAAACTCGGGCTCAATTCCTATTCAAATTCGGTTGGGCCCACGCTCCTCCTTCCTTCTCTGGGCCGCACACGCGCAACTGCCCCCCTACCTGGGCCTCTGCTCGCATCGGCCTGCCACTGCCTTAGCTGGGCCGCCTCACTTGACGCCAGCGCGCGCATCTCCACCTGGGCCGGCTCCTCCGGCCCTGCCTCCTCGCTGGGCTGGCTTCGCCTGCGCGCACCGGGCCGTCACCGCCTCCTACCGGGCCAGCCACGCGCATCTGCCAGCCGCTCGCATGGGCCGGCCCGCCACGGCCAGCTTCTTCTTTTCCCTTTTCTTCTTTTCTTTCTTTTTCTTTTTCCTTTTTCTTTCTTTTTCCTTAATCGTTAGCAAATATTGAAAAATCACTCATCACCAAAATATTCAAAATATTCACTCAACAATCTCCCCCTTGATGAGTGATTTGACAAAACGCCCTTTCAATTCAATTTCACTTCTTTTTTTTATGCTCTCCCCCTCAACACATGCTCTTCTTCTTATCTCTTTTATGCTCTCCCCCTCAACACATGCACTTGCACTACACAAAAACAGACTCTAATGCAAACTAATGCTCTAATGCAAACTAATGCAAAACACACGTACTTACTCTAACACTCATGCAAAACTCACTCTCCCCCTTTGGCAAAACATACATCAAGGACACACACAGATGAACCATGCACATATGCTATGAGATGCACACCTACCAAGCATTACACATTATTCAAGGTGAACACAAATATTAAAGCAAATCATCTCCACACTTCAAAATTCATGAACTGCCCCATAGTCAAGTATCAACTACCAGTTTTTGCGTAAAAAGTTTACAAGAAAACAATAAGTTCATGGACATGTAAATTCGAACAATTAGACAATAAATATATATAATATATACAAAATATGCCCACGTGAGAAAGATACTAGATTTGAGCAAAAACAAAAATACCAGACTCACAATTATCTGTCCAAGATTTTTTTTTATATATCATTTTTTCATCTCATCTCATTTTTTATATTTTTCTCCCCTTTTTTTAACCTATATGACAAGTTTGAGCTTGCATCTTTTCATTGCAGGTATGACAAGGTTGACCTTGTTTCTTTTACTAATTCGCAAGCACATGCTCACATTTTGAAATTTTGCCCTGTATTTTTTTCTTGCTTGCCAAGGACTCATCATGATCATCTGGCTTATGTAAACAATTGCTCAAAAATAGTACTCAGAATCACATTAGCAATTTTAAATTTTGAAAGATAACCCTCCTGTCAAATTTACCAAATCCAATTGATTATTATAAACTCATAAACAATCCACTCTCACCAGTGAGAAATCAACTCAACTAAGATGGCTTTATCAATAAATAATATCATGTGAAAGTTCAATACCATAAACATAAGTATTCAACAAGTATAATAAGTAATGCTTGTGCTATATGAGACAGTGCAAATACTATTCTACATGATGTTATTGGAGTGCATGAGACCCAATTCACCTCTCAAATGGGCAAACTCTTGATCCTTTAATCTACGATGTAAAAACACGTTTAGGCACACAAACTTGAGAAGTATTATTGCTGTTTTTTACAGAATTTTTAGGAACCCAAGCAGTTTTGATACTAGTTTTATGAGAAAAGCTTCCTATTTGTTGACCATCTTGTGTAAAGTCAAAAGGCACCAATTTTCTATGATTTACAACTCTATTCACACCAAAATGAGAATTTTAATGATGCTGAAATTTCACTTTATTTGCCTCATTATCAAAGTTGCGCGAAGCATAGCAGTTTCTAGCATAGTGACCAAATTTTCCATAATTATAACAACTCACATGATGCAAATTATCCTAATATTTTGGACCCAAATTAGCAGAGCAATTCACTTTCATATGTCCAAATTTTCCACAGCCAAAGCATCTCACATGTTTCTTTTCATTTAACCTTTCAATCATCACATTATCACGTACATGCAAAAAAATAGGTTTTTTTTAATCATAGGTTTATGAACATCGTTATCCTTATTATAACCTACACCCTCCTTCAAAAATGAGCATTTAGAAGTATCCAAAATCATGTTCAAATTTTTCTCACCATTTGACATCTTTTCTAAAGTGGCTTTCAAGTAACCATTCTGTTTAGCAAGATCAGGACAACGATTACATATAAGACCATGAAGACGTTTTTCGAGTTCAATCAATTTCTTTTTAATCCCAGTAAAATTTTCACAAGCAAATTCTTTTGCCAAAACATTAACTTGTGTTTCCAAAGTACAAGAATCATTTTTCTCTAAAGAATTTTTCAAGGAGACCACCTCCTTTTCTAAAACAATGCAATTTTCACAGGAGGAAGCACTAGTTTCGACAAAGCATATTTACTCTTATAAAATTCACAAGCATCACAAGTAGCACTCTGAAGATCAACAATTTTTCTTTTCAATTTTACACATGAATCACAATTTTCAGTCTTTTTATTAGACAACAACTGAAGTTTTTCATTTTCTAGTTTCAATTCTTTGCACTTTTTCAATAATTTATTGCACATTTTTTCTTGTAATTCAAAATCTTCACGAGTTTCAGAATCGCTTACCTCACCTATTTCTTCATCTTCATTGTCTTCATCATCGAATGATCCAAAGCACGCCTCCCTTCCAACAAGAAAAATGTCAGCTATGCCGTCATCTTCGCCAAGTATAGCCAAGGGATCATAGGCGTCCTCATCATCATCTGAAAGATCAAGCTCCTCCACCATGTTCAAGAATGCTTTCTGAAATGTCTTCTTTATCTTGGAACCTGAAAATTTTTTTCTTTCTAAAAGCACTAGAATTTTTGTTAGCATTAGCAATTTTTGGACAATCACTTTGATAATGATCAAATTCTTTGCAATTGAAGCACTTTACAAGATTCTTTTTATTTTTGCCAAACTTAGTTTTCATGACGCTTGAAATTTTTTAGGAAAGACTAGCAAGTTCATCCAAATTCATGTCATCAACACTCTTTTCAGTTTCTTTTTCAGAATCCTTTTGATTAATTTTATCAACTGTGTTAATAGCAATGGGAGCATGATGAGCATTAAAATCCATCCGGCTAAGACCCATCTCATAAATTTTCAAAGAACCAAGCAAAGCATCCAATTTTAATGTACTCAAGTCCTTAGATTCAGTTATTGCAGTTACTTTAAAGTGCCACACTTTTTGATCTAAAGACCTAAGAAGTTTTCTGCATTGATCAAAGATTCTCAGATTTTATGAACAGTTTTCAGATTAGAAATTTTATTAAACTCATCCTTAGACAAAGCACCATAAAAGTAACTCATTGCTTTTTGATTGAGAGTAAAAAAGATCCTTTTGTTCTTTAGTGATAATATTTTAAGGCTTCACATACATGGTTTCTACCACTTCCCATAATTCATAGCTTTGAGATTGCAAAAAGGATTGCATGCGAACCTTCTAATACGTGTAATCATCACCATTAAAAACAGGAGGTTTAGTCATGGAGAAAGTGCTAAATTACGCCATCGCTCCTAATCACAAGATTAGAACTAGAGCGAACCTGCTCTGATACCAATTATAGGATTGGTGGCGCTAAATACCCCTAATTAAAGCCTAAATATGCTAAATAGCACTAAACAGCGAAAGAACTAATTAAAACAGTACTAAATGAGTGCAAAACAGTAAGTAAAACAATCATGAGATGAGAGAGAATGAATACCGAAACCATCAATCTATATTGCACGTTGACGCCATGTGGTTCCTTTACATCAAAGCACAAAACCCTTCAAAATCACCTTTAATCTCTCTCTAATCACCCCTAATCACATCTGGAATTGATCTAATTTTCGTAGCCGTCATTAACTCCTCGGAAACCCTAAAACTCCACTAAACCCGAGCCCCTCTGGTCCTATTTATACACAAAAAAAAATCTAATCAAACTCGGGCTCAATTCCTATTCAAATTCGGTTGGGCCTACGCTCCTCCTTCCTTCTCTAGGCCACACGCGCGCAACTGCGCCCCCACCTGGGCCTCTGCCCGCACCGGCCTGCCGGGCGAAGAACAGGGCAGTCGCCTGGGCGGGTGATTTGCCGCCCAGGGCGACTGCCAGGGAACAATACCGATATTAAAATGTGCACAGCCGCGCCAATGGCGCGCTAAACGTTCCTAGTCCAATCAAATTCTTCTAGCGTGCACAGTGCTCATCGACTCATCGTAGCCATTTGAGTTCTAATTAGAGCATCCGTAGCAGGCACTCTATAATACTGTAACTCTGGATAGAGTGTCTGATGTTAGAAAGAAATCTTTTAGAGTGCAGTGTAAAGTCTGAAGAAAATTTCGAGGAAAGAATAGAGGGATACTCTAATAGTGAGATAGAGGGTGGGGATGGAGTAGCAGATGTGGATGCTCTTAGCAGCCAGCCAAAAGCAACCCATTATCCATGGCCATGGCCAAGCACGTCGTGCTGTTCCCCTTCTCGGGCCAGGGCCACCTCGTCAGCTTCCTCGAGCTGGCCCGCCGCCTCCGCCGCGCGCTCGGCCCCGGCGTCGCCATCACCCTCATCTCCACCCCACGCAACGTCGCCGCCCTCCGCGCGGCGTCCTCGTCGGCGCAGCCCTGCTCCCTCGCCTTCCACGCGCTGCCGTTCGTCCCGGCCGACCACGGCCTGCCCGCCGACTGCGAGTCCACCGCCTCCCTCCCGCTCCCGGCGTTCATCACCCTCTTCGAGGCCTTTGAGTCCCTCCACCCCGCCTTCGACGGCTTCCTCGCCGGCCTCACCGAGGAAGGCGGCGCCGCCGGCGTCGTCGTCGTCGCCGACGTGTTCGTCGCCTGGGCGGTGGGCGCCGCGCGGCGGCGCGGGTGCGCGCACGCGCTATTCGTCTCCTGCGGCGCGCTCGGGACGGCCATCCTCCACGCCCTGTGGAGGAACATGCCGGCGCTGCCATTTGGCGCCGACGACGGCCTACTCCGCCTCCCTCAGCACCCGGAGGTCGTCATCCACCGGTCACAGGTCTCGCCGGCGCTCCTCAACGCCGCCGGCGTGGAGCGGTGGACGGCGTTCCACGCCCGGCAGATACCGCACGGGTACTGGACGAACGCCGTGCTCATCAACACCGTGGAGGAGCTGGAGCCCGCCGGGCTGGCCATGGTGCGCCGCACCCTCGACGCCGTCCCCGTCTGGCCCATCGGCCCCCTCGTCCGCGACGACGACTCGAAGCCGGCGTTCTCGTCGGCGCCAGATCCGGCGGCGGCCGACGACGCCATTGTGCGGTGGCTGGACTCGCAACCGCTGTCGTCCGTCCTGTACATCTCGTTCGGATCGCAGAACTCGATACGCCAGCAGCAGATGGTGGAACTCGCCGCCGCGCTGCAGTCCACCGGCCGGCCTTTCGTCTGGGCCGTCCGCCCTCCGGTGGGGTGCGACGCCGGCGGCGAGTTCCGCGCCGACGAGTGGCTGCCCGAAGGGTTCGAGGAGCGCACGCGCGCCGCCAACCAAGGGCTGGTGGGCGCCGCAGCCGCAGGTGAGGATCCTGGCGCACGGTTCCACGGGCGCGTTCCTGAGCCACTGCGGGTGGAACTCGGTGCTGGAGAGCGTGACGCACGGCGTGCCGATCATCGGGTGGCCGCTCGCCGGCGAGCAGTTCTACAACGCCAAGATGCTGGGCGAGGAGTGGGGGGTGTGCATGGAGGTGGCGCGGGGGAACCAGGGGGGCAATGCGGCGGCGAGTGAGGGAGGTGCAGGAAGTTATCACGAGGGCGTGGGCGGAGGACGGCGGGTCATCGAGGACGGCGCTGCACGAATTCTTGAGTGCCATGCAGCTGGAACGAAGGAGATGATTCCATTTCAATACCTTTCATAGTTACATCTATATTAGAGCATCTTCAATGGTGCTATATCAGTTAGCTATAAGGATTTCAACTTAGCCTTTTACTTATGTGGAAGAGAAAAGGAGGGTGTGCTAGCTACTAACTTGCAGCTAGTCTATAGCTGATTCCAATGCACCTGTTATCTATTACATGTGGACCCATATTAAATATTATAGTCAATGTTATAGCTAGTTTTATTAGAAAAGCTAACTATATGCTACTCACTCCAGTTTGATATTTCCTGTCGTTTTAGACAAGATCTCACATACCAAGGAGTGATTAATTGCAGTGGATAAGTATCTCAAGGTGCTGCATTTATGCACCAAAAGTGTGTAGCCTAGTGGTATGATTTAGTAAATCAATGCAGGATACCCAGGTTCGAGTCTCCGCTCCGTATCTTTTTTTTTCATGCGGCTGCACATGCAGCGTGATTGCTATGCATGCAGCCAATCGCTCATGCTGCATGCAGCTCAATCGTCGTGTTGGTTCTCCAAAAGGCGCCGCTGCCATCAATACGCAATTAAGAGCTGTACTCAAAAGACGCACCGAACGTTGCAGCGACAGATATTTTTCAACTTGATGCAAAATGCTCCAGCGAAATATCAAACCGAAGGGAGTATCTATAGATGACATGACACTTGTTTATAGCTAGCAGCTAGCTACACCATTGGAGATGCTCTTAGTTGCATCAAAACGGACTTTCCACTTATATATATGTGGCACCCATGCTCCTTTGTGACCATCCAATCCACGTCAAAATTCCGTCAACTCACCCTTCACAAGTTCATTTTTGCAAAAACAAAAGCTAAATTTGGATTTCAATCAACCAAGTTCTTTATTTTATCTAGCATTTTTGATTTAGAATCGTCAACCACATCGCCACTTCACCAAATCTGCACGCACCACCGCCGCATCTTGCCACTAGCGCTATGCCACTGCCTAGATCCCAACGGGCATGACATGGGCAAGATGGAGAGGGTTGCTTAAGGGCGGTGTCGGTGATGCATCCTCGCAGACGCCGAGCTAACTTGGGGTCGACACAATTGGCTGGATGGCTAGTAAAGCCCATAAAAACATGGTATGCGAGACGCAAGTACGTACTCCAACAACTAACAAGAATGTAGAAACATGTGCGACGTGGATGGCTAGGCAGAGGTACGGCTCCTTGATATGCTGCATATGCATCCCTGCACAGAAGTCGGAAGTGGGGAGCTCAAAGGCAAAGCAGGTATTAAAGCGGTACGGGTGGTTGGTTTGGCGATCATGATATTCACAAAGAGATATATATGGTAAGTTTACTGTTCTCTTTACTCAACCAAATACTTTTGTGTTGAAATGGTAAAATATTAGGTACAAAGCGACGTCCGTTAAAATGGCATAGCAAGTTGCTATACACAAATATTATCTAATATCATACATTCGAACGACATTGAATCCGAAATACTTGTGGATGACAATCAACCACAATTCTCGTTCCCCGATGGGAACTTTATTAGGGGATGTGATAGGGAAAGTGTCTTCCCCACTAAGATGAAAACTGTTGTAGGGGGAATATACCCATCCCCTAGACATGGTGAGTGTAGACCCATCGAAGGTAGGGACAGCCGAGGCAAAAGTCACCCAGTGTACATTCTTCGCTCAAGCACCCCCTCGATGGTGTGAGGCCAATGCTGGAACTATCAATGTGGGGCAAGCTGACGCCTTGAGGTAGGTGTGCTGAAGCAAGCCCTCAAGGGTTAGGAGAGAGGCACACATCCTAGCTATTATATCTTTGTCGGTATGGAGGTAGAGACAGAATGGAGCGTGCCAGAGCGGCACAAGTGGAACAGGTGAATTGTTGCGGGCATCAAGAAAGTCAGGGGACAAGAAGTAATGCAGAGACTTGCCAAGTGTTAGGTTGAATATTGTTGTGTTTAGTCCCACATCAGATTTCGATTGTGGGGGAGCACAACTTAAAATCGGTTGTGGGTTTAGTCCCACTATTAGGCTAGTCTTTTAGGTTGAGTGGGTCTTGAACCCTGGTTGTGGCTTCGGTTGGACATGTGGCCTAGCAGGCCAAAGAGGCCTAGCATAAGAGCAAGTGTTGGTCATAAGGGAGCCAGATCGTTGCGGTTATGAGTTGGCCAGATCGTTGTGGGCTCTAACAAGTGGTAACAAAGCTTTAGATCTGAAACCCGGAACGTCTCCAACGTCTCATAGTTGTCAAGCTGAGTAACCAGATGTGTGATGGGGGAGAATGTTGGGTTAAGTCCCACAACGGTTACCAGTTGTGGGGGAGCATAAATTAAAAGGTGGGACAACCATCACCTATCAGGATAGTCTTTTGGGTTGAGTGGGTCTTTAACCTTTGTTGTGACTTCGGGTTGGACTTATGGTGTAGTAGTTCCAATGGGATCTGGACTTGAGACTAGGTGTTTATCTTGAGGGGAGCCGGATAGCCAAGGGCCATGAATTTGTTAGATCGCAGTAGGCTCTAACAAGCATCACTTTTAGTATGACAGAGGGCGCACTTCTGTCCACCTCCTCACATGTGGAATCCCTGCCTTCCTTGCTAAAGTATATAAAGTAGGATGATATATGATCTTTGTGTAAAAGAGCGACCGAGAGAGCCTCTAGTGTTTCCTCTTTCCGAGGACGCTATCATCCTAATATGACTATAAATCGCGCCCTCCAATAAATGGAGGAGCAAGCACATTTGTTACTAAAGAAAAATATCATTCACAAAGAAAGTGCACCTAACATTGTGTTATTCGTGAGGGACACTCCTTCGCTAGCCCATCCTTTATGTCCAGGCCATGGGTGGCAGCAAAGGAGCGCAAAAAAGTTGGTTTGCTCAACCCAAGCCTTTGACGAAAAAACCGACAGAAAAATGGGCATGGAAAATTGGCATAAATCAAGTCTTTCTCCTTGCTAACTCTAAACCATTTATTCATGTAAGCCAAATTTTCTTTCTTAGATAAAATCCTACACGAAAAACCCTCATGAACCCCATTCGATCACCTAGCCGCTTTCCCATTATAGCATCATCCCATTATCTCAGTCTCCCCAAACATCCTTTTAGTACCTCCCTTCAAGGCCTTGTTCTTTGTAGTTTAAATTAAAAAAAAATGTAACTTGTCATTTTTTATAACATAAACGATATAATATTTTGTAGTTATTTTTGTGTGGTTTTAAATGTTTCCATTTAGAGATTTAAAAATAAATTTTAATTTTTTTTGGCTCTCCAAAAAGCCGCTCATGAGATGTCATTATTTTTCTAGATTAAATTTTCAACAACTTTCAGTCCAAAAACAGGACCCAAAATACCAAGCTAGACTCCTCTAAGCCGCATTTCTGAGACTTCGACACCTCCCTACCTCATGTAACCTTGAGTTGTGGCAGTCTAGGCTAGAGCCTTGACTAAGAGTGGTCGTTACTTAGGGACTGCACCCTAAACCCTAGAGTGGTATAGATGCATGGGCTGAAGCGAGTAGAGCAACCATCCCATTCGAGGGTGTGGGGAGTCGAGACTGTAGCGACCACCCAATGTAGGAGAACTATTGTGGCGATGGGTATGCCTCCCCATGGATGCTTGTTTACTCAAATTAAGATGGACACCATAATGTCCGTAAGATTCTTGACTTAAGAAAGTACTTGGACACCTATTGATCCTTTTTCTTCAACTTCGTGAGTTGTATGGGAATCTACATTACTCGAGCTTGTGAATGCAAGGCAAGCATGTTCAAAACATCGGCCTCGACTATGAGAAACATCATGTGACCAAGTATCTCCTCTGAAAGGGAGGAGAACAGGCAATTGATCGTGCTAGAACCAAGATGTGTAGGCTATATTCAGGACCGAACGTATACGGCTTGAGTATACTCGGCGGAGGCTTTTCCACCGGGCATCAAAGTACCTAAGTTATTGGTTGTCATGAAGGTATGCCATGATTAATTGTATGGCGCCTTTCCACAGGAGAAAATTGTCATGGTTGAGTTTGATGTTGATGAATTGATCGAAACTTGGAGAGGGAAGAAGGCCGACTAGTTTAGGATGAAGCTAGTGTGATGACAGGAGATGTGTTTGTGGACGTTGTCAAATTCGTCAACATGATCTTGGATCAAACGGTTCAGTGTCATATTGAAAGACCTGCACCAAACAATTTACACAAAAAGTTTTACTTACCTAATGAGAAAGGGTAGATAATATATTTCAACACAATCCCACAATCTCGAGAAACGACGATGTTTCAATTTTTAAAGTTACTTTCATAACTTCCCGCAGCTATTTTTTTTTGCATTTACGGCCTAAAGTTTCTGATGGAGTTGTACAATCCCACATGCTTCGTATATCTCATCAATTACTTTCTTCAGAGCAAAATCAGCAGTGAAGAAGCCACCGTGATGAACACCGGGCAACTTGACAGCCTTCAGCACCTGGGCTTCCACCCCAAACCACTCCTTCTCGATAGCCGCAAGGCTCACCATGTTTACATCGCCATCGCCGTCGCCGTACACCACCTCCGGGCTCCCCTCAAACCCGTTCTCCCTGTACACGAGCATCTCCGGCGTCTTGACCCCGGCTCCGATCACGCTGGTCACCGGCACCAGCGGCGCCGGGAGTGCCTGCCACATCGGCAGCACCCGCGTCATGTACGGCCGGGCTCCTTCCGGGAAGCCGATGGCCTCGAGGAATTCTACGATGCGGCGGGCCGAGTAGGTCGCGTTCTTGGTCACCACCAGCGGCTGGTCGCCGAACACCAGCGGCGTTGGCAGGCGCCAGAGGGTGCTCTGCTGGCTCCGCGTCAGCCGGATCCCCAACGGCCGCGCGACGCCGTAGTCGATGCCGGCGGCGAGGTCATTCATCCCCTCCGCGAACCCCCCGAGCGCGGGGGCCAGGAGGACGACGTGCTTGACGAAGCGCCGCCGCCAGGCGAGCGGGCGGAGGAGGAGGAACTGGTAGGTGAGCGCGCAGCCGAAGCTGTGCGCGACCACGACGGCCGGCCGGCCCTGGTTGCGCCGACTCGCCCGCCTGATGAGGCGCGTGAGGCCGGCGAGGTGCCGGGCGCCCTCCGCCGACGGGTGGCCGCGGGGCGCGAAGGCGTATCGGAAGTCGTACGGCGCGCCGAAGAGGGTCTCGCCGTCGCGGTAGCCTGCGGCCTCCAGCCGCCGCACTAGTGGGTCCCACCTGCCAGTGGGGGCTCGAATTTCACCGTGCATTTGTTGAGTAAGAAATTTCAATGCGCAACGCGTTGTGGCCGGTGATGAGTGGCGAGTGGCGACTCACCCAATCAAGCCGCGCGTGGAGCCGAAGAACGGGACCCGGGTCACGACGCCGGCCTCGTTGGCGTAGTCATCGGCGGCGGCGGCGTAGACGAGGCTCATCTGGCCCGCCAAGCACGGAGCTTCGGCCTGGTCGCGCATCGTCGTGTGATTGATCGGCCACAGCGTGAACCACCCCTTCCCCTTCCGCGCGCCGCAGCGAGGCGCCGGCGGCTCGTACGCCGCCGTCAGCCGCGCACGGAGCTGGTTGGACCCGTAGCCCGGCATGAGCACGACCGGATGCAGGCTCTTGGCGCCGTCCGCCGCCCCATGGCACCGGAGCGGCCGCGAAACGGCCAGGAGGACGACCACGGCGACGAGCGCAGAAATAGCCATGGGAGTGCTGTGACTGTGAGCCTGTGACTGCTGTCCCGGGACAACTGGTGTGAGCCACGAACAACGGCAGCAGCGTCGTCCTCGCTAAACAGAAAACAAGGGATGCCCTCAAGGCCTCAACATCAGCAATAGCATGAGCATTCAAGTCCACGTCACGATCGATGTCAGAGCCAGTACACGGTCGCTTCGCTTGGCAAAAGGATCCGTCACTGCCTCTCTCCAGGATGGCGTGGTGCGGTGGACGGATGTGGCTCGTAGCTTTGTATAGCCACTATGGTCAATTGCTTCACAAGGTCTCCACGGCTGCATATGGCAATTGCAATCTCTTTCTGCAAGCTAGGGCTGCAGGCTTTTATTAGCCCGCGTTTTTTTGACTGGAAACTGGGCCGCAAGCGCACGAACATAGGCAGCTTAAGGTGTTCTTTTCAGTGTATTGCATCGTTGTGTATTACTATAACAAATTTTGTTATTTTTATATAGCCTATATGTTATAATAATTTGTAATGATTTTTTCGTGACTTTTAGTAGCCCTTTCAAAGATGTTAAAACTATTTAAATTATTTTTTATAATCTTTAGACCTTGTTTCGTGAACTCTAAAATTTGCTATAGTAATACGCCAACGCAACGATACACTGAAAAGAATAAGGCCTAAACCCGTCGAGGCCTTCTATATAATATATTTTTAAAAAGTTGCGAGACATCGCTAAGGTTCCTCACAATCAATTATTTGTTGTTTTTGTTGTATGCGCCTTTCTCAAAATTTGGACAGGGCTTTTGAAGGCAAATGACAAGGAGCTGGTGCAAATGAGGGTCTTTATGATTTTCTAGGTGCTGAAGAAGGCTAAGGAGGATGGGCTACTGAATGACAACCCTGCGGCTGATGGAAAAATTGGTGAAATAATCCACTTTAAATTTGAAATTAATAAAATAACACACAGTATATGAAAATACCCCGATTGGCACCTGGCCCCGCCGCCCCGAGTGGCGGCCGCCACGCCGAACGGCGGGAGCTCTGCTCCCGCCTCACCGCACGGCGGGAGCTCTGCTCCCGCCACGGGGCACGGCGGGGATAGCGCGGCGGCGACGCGTGGCGAGGGCAGCGCGGCGGCCGTGGCGAGGCAGCGCGGCGGCCGGGCGACGTGGCGGTCCCAGGGAGCTCCCGCCACGCCGCACGGCGGGAGCAGGCTGCCGACCCTGCGCGCGAAATTCCGCGCCGTAATTAGCGCGGGGGAATCCTGGCTTGGTGTCGCGCGCGGGAATCCGCGCCGTTTTCGCCATAATCAGCGCTCCAACATTTAAAATGAGCGGGAAAACTTAATTTTATTCCAAGTATTTCCACTATTAGAATATATATGTTGCTGTATGTTGTACATTTTATTAAACTACAACATTTGAAGCACTTTAATTTACAAAAGCATATATTTTGTTGAATATATGATGGAAATTTTTAATCAAAGAAAAATTTAAAATGAAAATATACTTTTAGCAATTTCGCTTAACATATATCGCCGTATTTTTTAGAATATATACGTGTTCTATGAAATGTGGTGTAGTGTGTAACGTATTTTTTAGAATATATCAATCTTGACAAAATGAGTCAAATTTCATTTAATTGAAAGCCCTAAATAATTTTAAAGTAAATGATTGAAACAGACCAAACAAATAAGAAATTTCCATTGCATTTATTACATTCATTACATATGAGAACATGACAGGAGAGGACTTATCCCCGGGGACCCCTTGTGTCGTATGTGCTTGGAGTGTAGTGGTCCGGTGGATTGATGGTACGGCGACCTGCGGCCTGAGAGGGTCCAAATCGAGCTTGCCGTTCTTCTTCCTCCCCAGTTGGTATGTACCCCGCTTGTGAACTGATGGCGTAGCTAGAACCCCCAAAATATGGGAAACCAGCCATCATGCTTTGTTGATATGGGGTTTGCTGACCTTGCACGACCTGCTGCTAGA
>SPJY01007111.1:141173-168548 GCA_005191435.1 Raddia distichophylla | reverse complement strand
GGAACCAAAATACCACCGGAGAAGCCGACGGCAAAACCCTAAACTCAAGAACTAAGCTACTAAAGCCTGCCCCAACCCAAAACCTCCGCCACACCACCTCCACCGTCAGCTCCACGGCCCAGCCTAGCTCCTCCACGCCGCCGGCGCAGCCGCCAGCGCGGTCCCCGGCGCGGGTGGATCTAGATCTGGCCATGGCGAACGGAAAACAGGGGGCGGGCGAGGGGGAAGGAGGAGGAAAAGGAAGGAGGAAGGGAGGAAGGGGAAGGGAGCGGGACCCCTCCCTCTCGCCTCCGGCAAGGACGCCGCCCGCCGGAGAAGGAGAGGGAGGGGGCCGACGGTGGCGATTTTTTGGAGGACGAGTCGCGAGAGAGAGAGCTCGACTTTTATTTTACTTAGCATGGAGGTTCCTGCTGTGCGTTTGAAAAACTGTTGGCGGTCTGTAATAACTACTCTTGTGTTTCCATTATGGTAATGGAAATGAGAGCTTCGCTTCTTTTGAAAAAAAAATCGCTAAAGTTCAGACATAAAAACATATTTAAAATGATTTCGTGAGCTTTATAAATAATCCTTAAAAGCCTTTAGAAAATCAGCTTGCCTATTTTGCAGGCGCCTACATATGGCTAATTCGTGAAGTCAATTTTTTCTCCGGTTTTTTCGGTCCGTTTCAACTTTTTCCCCACATTTTCTTCATCTGAAAAAGATGTCTTTCTATTTTTTTTTTGAAGGTAAAAGATGTCTTTCTATTGTGAAAGAATATAGCGCTAAATTTAGACGGTGCTGATGGGAATGCTTCGACTATGGCAATGGCTGCGAAGATGCGTAGTTGTCAAACTATTTTAGTCCCTTTTTCTTGGTAATTTCATATATTTTTTTTCACTTTTTCTTCTAGAAAAACCGTATTACTATCATGGAAAAAATGTTGGATGGTTGCGCTAGCGCGATGACATTGGCTGCGATGTCAGTGGCAAACGTTAGCCTCCGCGCCATCATGACGACGACTCGCCATCATCGTTGCTTCCTCCGCCTGCTTCTTGGTATGCAATTGATCTCGAACTTTGATATGGTCGATTGATCGATCCTGGGAGAATGATGTCCGACAGGTAGGGTGGGCCTACATTGGGTCAAGGGTGTACTGATGTACACCCAATTTTTTTTTCAAAAATAATTGATTAATACCCCACTTAGGATTGTACGGTCTAATAATGGGCCTCATATGGCCAATTGGCCAACTCAAGTGAGCACGCAGCTAACCTAAGACAACTCACCTCTCGAGCTGTTGGTGCGGCGGCGCTGACTGCAGAGTCGCCGACCGCGCATCAACCATCGCTCAAGCCCTACACCCCTAACCGCCACTCCAATATGGCACTCTCCGGCCTCCCCTAAGGTCTAAACCCTAACCCTAAAATATTTTGCCATTTAAGGTTAGTTCATATAGTCGTGTTTTTGCATGTCTAAGATGATGCCATCATATATATTTTTAGATTATAAATGACCGTAGAATTGTCTTGTAATTTTAATTTTGATATGTAAATCTTTTATATCACTTGAAATCATGTTGTTGTTGTGAATAATTTGTATTTCTATGTTGACATTGCATATTTTTTGTAATCGTATTTTTTTTGGCCTTTCACGCTCAAATTCAAAACATGCGCCCACCATTGCCGACCGGCTCATCAACGACGAAGTACATGCTGCAGCACTCCAAAATTTCCAGCGCCAAAGTTTGTGTGTAGGCGCCTGTAGGTGAGACAACCCCTTGAATGTAGCTACAAAGTGTTATGTATTTGCCTTCTATACCCTTCCGTGCCACTACATTCGCACTCATGCCATCTCATGTTCAGAATATGCATGCCATTATTGACTGAATTCCAATGGTAAAGCCGTGACAGAGGCTCGAAAAGTTCGTTCTGCCCCTGTGTTGGCATTCCCTCCTATGCCCAGCCTGTTTTGGGTTGGTACTCTGTTTTTGCTCGAGTTTGCATCCCCTCCATGCCACCAGCTGGTCTAGAGTTTAGGGAACCTTTGTTTTAAGCTAATTTGGCTAGTTTGGGATGACAACAAAGTTTTTGACAAAGCATTTTACATCATCATCGTTAGGGATAAAATTAACACTAAATGTATCACCTAGGACAGTTTGTGCATAATTTAAGTTCGTGCAGTTTGTGCTCGTCAGGTCTCGAGCCTGCAGGGAGAAGCTGGTCAGGTTAGTACTGGACACGTGTTTGTCTTGAGATGCCGATACGGGGGAGAAGTGTGCTTTAGGGAGAAAGAACTTTTCCTTTATCAGCAATATAGCACTGACTGGACTGTGCCAGCCTCGCGCCACCCGTTGGGGGCGTCGCGTAACGTAACAACCGTCGCCGCCTGCCAAAGGGGGGCAAACGACAAACCGGGCTGCCCGCGTGCTTCTCCCCGGGCTGCGGGTTCCCGGGAAGGCACAGTCCCTCCTGATCAAGGCCGGGGCAAAACGTGGTGGGATATGAAAGTTGTCGCCACCTGCCCACGGATAGACGGGCTATCCGCGGGACCCTCTCCCGGGCTAGAGATAGCCCAGGAGGTGCGCCATGCCCCTGGTTGGGGCCCAGGGAGGCGCGGTTGACCTGGTCAAGCCCGGGGAAGACCCTGGCGGGCTAAACGCTTCCTTTAGTACGGCCAAGGGCGATCTTTTGGACCTTCCGCGCGTATGGTGGGCTGGTACGGAGTCGGCCCAAGGCCCATCTCCAGGTGGGCCGCTTATCAAACATCAACAGCCAGCCCCCGAGTCTCGAGCGGGGTCGCATGGCGAGCCGATCTGAGGTTTAGAGAAAATCCCCCCTTGCGCTACGCGGGAAGATTTGGCTAGGGCTTTCTGGAGTCGCGGGAGCCAAAACCTGAGCATTGAATTTGGTTTGACGGAAAAGTGGGACAGTTACGCCCTCCTTGGGCACGACTCCCACGATCTCTGCTTCGACCGTTGCCTTCCTTTATAAGGCAGTGCATCTCAGGGGAACTCTTACTGCAAAATCATTCCCTCCACCTCTGCTTTTCGTTTCTCCTCCCTGCTTCCTGCCTTCTTGCTCACTGCCGCCATGGTGATCATCGGAGACAGCGTTCTCACGAGGGAGAGGATGGCGGAGCTGGATAGAGACGGCTTTGTGAGGTCGGGCTCCTGGAGGCTTCCTGGCGCAAACCGGGAGCCACGGCCCAAGCCCGAGGAGTTGGTGTGTTTTGAGAGTTCGACCGTTTGCGGGTTCCGTGCGCCGGAATCGTAGTTTATGACGGACTTCTTCGCCTTCACGGAGTTGCGGCCAGAGAATCTGTCCCCGCAGTCTTACGTCCATCTATCCATCTTTGCGTTCTTGTGCGAGGCGCACTGCGGGGTGCGGCCAACGGTGAGCCTCCTTCGGCACTACTTCGAGCTAAAGCCCGTTGGCCACCACGTGGGCAACTGCGGGGTCTTCTACTTGACCACGCGCCGGGCCCGTGGGAGCCAATCGTACCCGAAGTACAAGGTGAGGACGAAGGTCGACGGTTGGGCCCGGCGGTGGTTCTACCTGAATCGCGGGGCCTCCACCTTGGAATATTCTTCGGCCGCGTCGGACACTCCGATCTTCGCGCGCAGCGAGACCCTGCCGGAGGATCAAGTCACGGCATACGAGATCGAGAAGCTCTCCAAGAAGGGCTTGACGGGCTATGATATTGTCAATGGCTTCGTCCAACACCGGATCAGCCCGCTGGGGCGCCGTGAGCGGTGCGTCAGCGATATGGGCCGCTGGGAGGATTCGGCCGGGGTTTCCATCAAGGTAAGCGCGTGCCACGCTGCTATGTTCTGTTTCTTAGGTCGGCGTGTAGTGATAATAGCTTGCGACCCTCTGCAGGATTCCCGGCGGGCTACGCTGCAAGGATCGCGGGCATGCTGCTGCCCATGGAAAAGAATCCCCGTCCCAAGAGAATCGTAAGGGATAAATTGTCCGCGGTACGTGCCCGCAAGGTGTTTGATTGAATTCTTGGCTGCGCGCGCCCTCGAGGAGTCTTTGGAAGGCGGCTTGTTTTGCAGCGGACATGGAAGGCGGCTGAGAAGAGCACGCAAGCCACGGGCTCTGCTGAGGAGCCTTTGGCGGCGCGCTCGCCGCCAAGGAGATCGCCGGCAGCGTCCGGCAGGGCGTCAGCCCTATCGGTGATGTCAGGCAAGGGGAGCCCGGCGCTGTGGCATCGACCGCGGAGAGTGCGGCGCGGGCAAGCGCAGAGGTGCATACGAGAAAACGGACGGTGCCAGTGCAGGTGAGCCCTTCCTCTTTTGACGCAGGTCGGGTATTTGGATACTCAGCAGCCCCTAAGCTCCGTTCTTTGCGTGTGCCCAGGGCGCGGCGCCTTAGAAGAAGAGGCGGACGTACCGGCCCGTTCCGGCAGCGACGATGAGGATGTTGCGCCAGCGGCGGATCCGTTGCTGGTACCGCGGCGGGGGCCCTTGAAGAAGGTCCCTGCGGGCCGGAGGAAAGCAAACGCGCCCACCACAAGCTGCGTCGGCGGGCTGGAGACAGAGCTTTTTCTGCGCCCCACACCGGAGGTGTACGAGGGCACAGAGCTGGAACCAGCGCGTAAGTGTTCTCGCATTGCTTGCTGTCATTACGCTTCTACATCTAATTGTTATGCGCATCTTTGATTGTAGTGCGTAGCGCCGAGGTGGCGGCCGAGGTGCTGCCTCCTCCTGCTGAAGCCAGGGCGGCCGAAAGCACACCGGCCTAGCCCGAAGGAGGAGGGTTCCTAGCGCGATCGCTGGAGGTTGCCGGGCTGTTGAGGCCGACAGACGCGCGAGACAAGGAGAGGCAGCTACTTCGCGGGGGTCATCATCTTGCCTGCCGGTGGCGGTGTTGGATGCGTCCGACGAGGTCGCGGAGACCGTGAAGGTGGAGACCGCTAAGGCCTCGTTGTGGGTTACGCCTTTGCGTGTCTAAGGGCGCACAACGCACGAGTGGTGGCCAATCGACCGCCGGGGATCGCTGACCTCTTGAAAACCCCGACCGGGGATGTGCCCCCTGCACCTGACCGGCGCATGCTGCTGTTTGGCTAGGACTGGCGGGAGCGGGTGCTTACGCCGTCGGGCTGGATGGACGTTTCGTTGCCCAGCGTGGCCCCTCTGGCGTCCGCGGGCTGGATCTCCGCCAGCTCGGAGTGTGTGGAGCAACCAGTGGATACCAGAGCGCGGCGCTCTACCGAGGGAGGCCCGCTGAAGGTGAAGATCTATCCAACCCCCGGTCTGACAAGGGAGGACCTTATGCGGCGCCTGGACGCCGTTCCGGTAGGCGAACTGAATATCGCTCGCCAGCGTATGGAAAAAGCGGAGGTCGAGGCGGAGCGGTGGCAGTTGGAGGCAGCAGGTGTGGTGGTGCCTCCTCGACCACGTCCGGCCTTTGGCGGTGGGCGCTGCACCTACGTTCTTGCCCTCCATGGAGGGGGAGAGCTCGGTAGAAACGGAGCTCCGGGAGACAAAGGCTAGCCTGGCCCTGGCAGGGGACGCGGTGACCAGGCTTAAGGCGCAGCTCGTGGAGACGCAGTATGCCGCTCAGAGGGCTGCAGAACGGGCTGAGCCGACGCTGGAGAGGCGGAAACTTGCGCAAGAGATCGTCCAATTCCTTGGCGAGCTCGAGCGATCTCGGGACGTCGCGGAGCAAGCAGTTCGGGCGAGGGCATCAGGGCAGGCCTCGAGGAATCCTTGGCAGCGGCTAAGGCGGCGCTAAAGGCCCAAGTCGGTGGAGATGAGGTCCGCGCTCTTCCAGTGGCGGCAGACAGTAGCGAGGCTAAGCTTACGGTTGCCAGGCAAAGGGCGAACGACCTGGAGGCCCTGCTGGCATCGGCCCAGGCTGAACTTTGCGAGGCCAAGCTGGTGGTGGCGTAAGAGATGGTGACGGAGGCCGAGCTCGTGGCCAAGGTGGAGGATGCTGAGAGGCGAGCGGCCGCAGTCGGAACGACGGCCCTGCTTTCGGCAGCACCACCATCGTCGTCACGTTCCGCGCCGTTGGAGGCGAGCAGCAAGGACTCGGTAGGCTGCCTCCCCCTGCCGTATCATGAGGCGCGTGTCCGCGGGTTCGACCGAACCGTGCGTGGCGCCGTTGAAGCGAGGGTGAAGAGCATGCTTGCTCTCAATAAGAAGGTAACACCCTCGAGTCTACACACTATGCTTGGGCGCTAACCTTTCCGTGACTCGATTTTGTTTTCCTTTTCTATAGTTCTACGCTCTTCTCGCTGGGACGTCCTCGCTGATGGAGGCGGCGAGTGGGGAGTCTGATGATGACGCGGCGAAGATCGAACGGCTCTCCGCCGATCTTGCGCAAGCCCAGGCGCAGATAGAGCGCGCGAATGGGCTACCCGCTGAGAGCGAGATTCGTGGAACGGCCCGCGTCGCCGAGCTAGAGGCTGCGCTCCAATTGGCGCAGGAGAAGGAGCTGGAAGCCGCGGCGAGGGTCGCCCGGGCTCCGGAGACGGAGGAGGACGCGAAGAACCGAGCCCAGGCGGCCCGTGAAGAAGCGAACCGGGCCCGGGCTGCTTTTGACGAAGAGCGCAGGCGCAGGGAGGTGGTCTACAAGGAGCTGGAGGCTACTCTGTCCGAGCGCAACACCACCGTACGCAGGCTCGAGGAAACCCGCGACAAGCTGACGGTGGAGATTGCCGCGCTTCGGGACGCCGGGACGAAGTCCAAGGCCGAGGCAGAATCCCTGAGGAAGCAGGAGCAAGAGCTCGTCGAAGCCCGGGCTAAACTGCGCTAGGAGCGGACCGAAATGGACTCGCAGGCCATAGAGCTGCTCCAGGCGCGAAGGCAAATCCGGGACTTAGAAACCGAGCTAGAAAGGCTCAAGTTACAGCGCGGGTCGTAGCTTGACCCGGTCTTCCTTGTCCTGAACTCTGCGTCCTAAGTATTTGTATATTTTATTTTAAATGCTCGCTTAACGGATAAGCATTACGAATTGTGCGGTGGTCGAATGACTTAGCCATTTTTCCCCTTAGTTTATTGTGTCAAATCGCGCGCACTGTGGGCTCTGCGGCGCGGCACAGTGTTCCGCTGACAGCAGGGGCACGTATGCCAGGCACGGATACGGAGGCGAAACCACCCGCGCCCGTTCGTGCACTCAGCCTAAGCCACGCGTCAGGCCGCGGAGACGCCGTCGGGCCCTGGGAGCATAAGTGGGCCAGGCATGCTTAGCGGGCCTCGATTCGCAGCGATTTTTCTTTGCTACTGACAGCGGGACCGGGGCGCGTGTCGCGCGGCGATTGGCGCGGTTGGAATTCTGCGAGGTAGTGCGTGCGCGCGCGTCTCTTCAGCTCGCTCAGTGGGTTTTAATTGCTCGTCCGTTCGCGCGCAGCGACGCTTCGGGTAGCCCGCGGCGCGACGGGACATTGCGTATCCACCGGCCTATAAAAAGCGAGGCGCGCCGCGCCGTGCTGCCTCCATCTTAGTCTTCTTCATTCTTAGTCTTCTTCAACCTCAGGGCAGGGAGCAGAGCCCGCAACCAAAGGGAGAGGACAGAGCAAGAAAGAGCGATAGAAAACACACAGAGAGAGCATGTCTTCTGACGATAGCTCTGGCCGCCTGAACGCCTGGCTAGAGGCGCAGCTGGCGGACTTGCCGCCGCTGCCTCCTCTGTCGCCGTTGGTCCACCCAGCAGCGGTGGAGGTGAACTCGACGGCCCAGGTCGTGGCGAGCCAGGCGACCGCGCTAGCGGCGCAGATCGCCGCTGATGCCGCGTACGCCGCCGCGTTGGCGGCGGGGGAAGAAGAGGCTCCGCCGCGGCGGAGGAGGAAGTTGAGGTTGTCGCGGAGGCCGTTGTGGCGCCGTCGCCGCCGCTGCTCCTGGACTCCCTCAACTACGAGCGGCAGAGGAGGCGGCATCCGAGCGCGCCGGGCCCATCGATGCCCGTGCCGGACCCGTTGACGCCATCGTCGTCGCCGTCGTCGCCGTTGGCGGAGTCCGCAGCTCAGCCGGCTCGTCGCCAGCGCCGTTCTTAGGAGCGGCGAATTAGTGCTTAGGATTTGGGCGCCGTCGCAGCTGTGGGGGCGCGGCGCCCTCTTTTGCGGTAGTCCGGGACGCTGGAGTTCCTTTTTGCTTTGTAGAATCTTGATCTTGTAATATATTGCTTTGTGAAATGCTGCTCTTTTAATGAATCCGTCTCTTTTTGGCTAGTTCATTCCCTTTCCTGCGTGAATCTGTAATGGAAAAACAGGGGAATTAGATGAACAGTAACGAAGTTCTGAGGAGAACTTCGGAAATTTAGACAAACAGGTTGCTTTTGGAATGATTATTTTTGGTGCGCCTAATCATCCAGCCCCCAGGCCGCGGCCAAGTCCAAGTGCGATCTTGGAGTTGGGCGCGGTCTAAAGACTAGAGTGACTTAGAAAAAATTCACGCGAATTCCCAGCTCCCGAGCTTCGTTAGGCCGCGCAACGGTGCGGGCTTGGCGAAGTTAAGGACTTAGAAAAAATCCACGAAAATCCCCAGCCCCCGAGCTTCGTTAGGCTGTGCGGCAATGCGGGCTTGGAGAAGTTTATGGACTTAGGCAAACTTTTGGGCGCGAAATTTTCTCAGCCCCCGAGCGCTGCGTGACCCAAGTTATCCATTCAAGCAAACCTGACGTGGGCTTATTGTTCCTTAGGCCGCGGGAATTCCACACTGCGCGGAGACTTACTAGGGTGCGAGAGGTCGGCTTATCCCGTCGTAAAAGTGCTCCGGAGTGCTTTATCCTTAACCGTCGGATTTTAGCCACGGGCCTGCTTGAGATGGTCGTTAACTGAACCCATCGTGACTCGTGATTGGGGGGAGTTTTTTTTTCGAAATTGAATTGAATTGAAAAGAAGGAAACTTACGACCTGATTAAGCGTAGAAGCGTCGTAGAAGGGAAATGTTCCATGAGCTAGGGAGCTCGTTCCCCTCTTTGTCCGCAAGGCGTACCGAGCCCGTGCGCGCTGCGTTGACTACTTTGTACGGTCCCTCCCACTTGGGGCTGAGCTTGTTGGAGCCCGCGAGGTTTTGAATACGTCGTAGAATCAGGTCTCCTACTTGTAGGGTCATTGTATGTACGTTTCGTGCCGCGTAACGGCATAGGGTCTGCTGATAGGCCGCAGCTCTTAGTAGAGATTGCTCACAGCGTGCCTCAAGTAGATCGAGGTCAAGCTGCTGCTCCTCGTCCTTGACCACGAAGATGGCGAAGTCAACGCGATCGGATCCTAGTCTCATTTTTGTTGGGAGGACGGCCTCCGAGCCATAGACGAGCCGGAAAGGAGTTTCTGCTGTAGCCCGGCTGGCTGTTGTCCGGACTGCCCAGAGGACTGACGGTAGCTCGTCGACCCAACTTTGTTGCTTTGCTTTGAGGGCGTCGTAAACCCTCTTTTTGATGCCTTGGACTAGCTGTCCGTTAGCTCGTTCAGCTGCTCCGTTGTTCTGTGGGTGGGCCACAGATGCCAGGGCGAGCTTCATGCCAATGTCCTCGCAGTAATCATTGAACTCCCGGCTCGTGAATTGGGTGACATTGTCAGCGATGATTCTGCTGGGCACTCCAAATCTTGCAACGATGTTTCGGAAGAAACGTACCGCGGCGATTGCAGTGATGTTGGAGACCGGCTCGGCCTCGATCCACTTGGTGAAGGTGTCGATGGCCAGAAGGTGTCGATGGCTACGAACAAGTATGTTTTTCCACCAAGACCTTTGGAGAACGGTCCTAAGAGGTCCATACCCCAAACCGCGAACGGCCATGTTAGTGGAATTGTTTGCAGCTCATACGCGGGCTGGTGCGTCATCCGCGCATGATACTGGCAAGCTTCGCAGCGCTTAACCAAGGCTTCTGCGTCGCTCATCGCAGTGGGCCAGTAATAGCCCATGCGGAATGCTTTGCCGACGAGGGTTCTGTGTGAGGCGTGCGCGCCGCAGATGTCTTCGTGGATGTCAGCTAGAAGGTACTTACCTTCTTTTTGGGTAACGCTCTTTACTTACCTTCTTCTTGGGTAACGCACTTACAAAGTACGCCATTAGCACCCCTTCAGTACAGCAAGCCCCCATGCAGACGGTAAGCTCGGGCTTGCCTTTTTAGTTGGGAACGCTCAGCAGCGTCCTCGGGCAATGTTCCCTCTCCAAGAACTGGATGAATGGCGTCATCCAGGAGGTGCTTTGCTCGAGGAATGAGACGGTACCGGATGTCTCGGTTTGAGGGTAGTAGGCGTCCCCATGGCCTCCTCTGCGGAGGGAATGGAGGGTTTTAAAAGGTGTTGCACTAGCACCCTGGCGGATCCGGTTCTTGTGAGGATCCGAGCTTAGCGAGCTTATCAGCTTCGCCGTTCTCTTCCCTGGGAATGTAGCTGATTTCGAAACTCGTGAAACGCTTTTCCAGTTTCCTCGCTTCCGCTAGGTACCGCGCCATTGAGTCGTCAGTTGCATGAAACTCCTCCCTGACCTGGCGGACGACGAGCTGTGAACCCTTTTTGCAGCAAGCCGTTTAATGTCGAGCGCAGCGCATGCTCTTAGACCCGCAATTAGGGCTTCATACTCTGCGGCATTCTTGGTAGCCGCAAAATGTAGTTGTATGATGTGCTGGAGTCGCTCTCCGTTGGGGGAGATGAGAACGAGACCGCATCCTGATCGGCTGGACTGGTGTGAATCGTCGAAGAACGGAGTCCACTGACCTTCTCTCCCGTCTTGACCTGGAGAGTGCTCATCCGGCCTGGTCAACTCTGCCACGAAATCAGCTAGGGCCTGAGCCTTGATCGCGGTACGGGATACAAACCGGATGTCAAACTCACCCAGCTCGACTCCCCACTTCGCGACCCGGCCAGTGGCCTCCGGGTTTTGGAGAATGTCCTTAATCGGGTTAGTGGTCGGGACAATGATCTGGTGGGCTTGAAAATAGTGACGCAACTTGCACGAGGCCATCAGCAAGGCATAGCACATCTTCTGAAGGTCGGTATAGCGCTCCTTTGGCCCGGTGAGCACCTCGCTCACGTAGTAGATGGGCTGTTGCTTCCCTTCTCGTTCCACTGTCAGCACCGCGCTTGCGGCGTTTGGTGTCACTGAGAGGTACAGCAGGAGGACTTCCCCGAGATTGAGAGTGGTGAGGCCAGGTACTGCTTAAGCTGCAGAAACACGGCCTCAACCTCCTCAGTCCACTCGAAACTATCGTGCTTGCGAAGCAACTTGCAGAAAGGCACGCTTCGATCTCCGAGGCGGGAGATGTAACGGCTCAAGGGCGCCATTTTGCCTGTGAGGGACTGGATGTCCTTTACGTAGGTTCACGATCTCATCTTTTCGACGGCCTTGATCTTCTCGGGGTTCGCACCGATGCTCGCCCCGCGATCACGTAGCCTAGGAGCATGCCGGACTTGACGCCAAAGACGCATTTCTCGGGGGTTTAGCTTGACCCGGTGCTGTCTCAGGCTGTCAAAGGTTTCCCGTAGGTCGCACACGTGGTCACGGGCGTTCTTGCTCTTGATTACGATTTCGTCCACGTAGACTTCTACGTTGCGCCCTATTTGATCAGGGAGAGTTTTTTGCATGAGACGCTGGAACGTGGCGCCAGCATTTCTGAGACCGAAAGATATGGTCGTATAGCAAAATGTGCCGAAAGGCGCTACAAAGGTGATTTTTTCTTCGCCCTCTTTACACAACGCGATCTGATGGTAACCGGAATAAGCATCCCGGAAACTCATCAACGCTGAATCCGTCGTAGCGTCAACTAGCTGATCTATGCGTGGAAGAGGGAAGTTATCCTTGGGGCAGGCGGAATTGAGGTCGCGGTGGTCAACACACATGCGCCACTTACCGCCTTTCTTCTCGACGACGACTAGGTTCGCAAGCCAATCGGAGTGCTAAATTTTGCGGGTGAAGCCCGCTCGAAGCAGCTTGCTGAGCTGGTCTTGGATGATCTTGCCCTTCCAGTCGGGGACACGCCTCTGACACTGCCTTACCGGTTTCTTCTCAGGCCGGACAGCTAGCCTGTGCTCGATCACCTCCCTTGGGACACCGGGCATATCGGACGGTTCCCATGCAAACGCGTCCTTGTTAGCCCGGAGAAAGGTAATGAGCTCGATTTCCTATGGAGGCTCGAGGGTTGTCCCCACGTGGACCACCTTGGAGGGGTCTGACTCCGTGAGGACGATGGTTTTGGCGGGCTCCTGCGGCTGCAGGGCCACCTTGGGGCGCGCTGTGGAGCGCTCCTTGCTGCTGGGACCACGGGTAGGGAGCTGGCCTACCATGGCCAGCGCGGTCTCATCGCAGTCGAGGGCCGTCTTGTGGTTCCCCCGGACGGTGATGACTCCCTTGGGCGCCGGCATCTTCAGGCAATGGTAGGCGTGATGGGAGACCGCCATGAACTTGGAGAGCGCGGGGCGGCCTAAGATGGCGTTGTAGGGGAGCTCGGTTTCCACCACCTCAAAGGTGATGTACTCCGTCCGGAAGTTGGCGGAGGAGCCGAACATGACGGGCAGCACGACTTGCCCGACGGGGCGGAGGGACGACCCCGAGACAATTCCGTGGAAGGGGACAGTGATGTCTCTGATCTTGGAGCGCGGGACCTGTATGAGGCCCAGGACGCGCGCCGTGATGATGTCCAACGAGCTTCAGCTGTCTACGAGGACGCGGTCGACTCGGGTGTTGCCGATGGTGGGGCATAGGACTAGTGGGAGGCGCTGCGGCTTGGAGAGCCCGTCCGGGCAGTCCGTCACCGAAAAGGTGATGGCCTGGCTGGACCAAGGCAGGGACTCCGCTGCGGGCTCACCACGGGAGATGTGGAGGACCTCACGAGACGCGGCCTTTAGCTCGCGGCGAGAGGTGTAGGCTGACGTGTCGCCGAAGATGACAGCGACGTGGCCGCGGGTCTCAGGGAAGCCTTGGTCCTGGCCGCCCTGGGGAGGAGGCACTGCGGCCGCGTCCTCAGGCAGCTCGGGCATGGGACCGCGGCCAGCGTAGAAGTCCTCCAACTAGCGGGCCCATGTGCGGCAGTTGCGCAAGTCATGGCCGGGGCGCTGGTGGAGACGGCAGAAGAGACTGGGGTCATGGAACGGGTCCTCACCTCTGTTCTGCTGCTGCTGCGGACGGTGAGGCCGGCCCTGAGGAGGCCCCTGGCCACCACGCGGCCTTCCTCCAGCTGGGGGAGGTCGCTGATGGCGCTGCTGTGGCGGGCGCTGCTGCAGGGGACGTTGTGGCGGCGGGCTCTCGGGCTGATCGGACTCAACCGCCGCGACGAACCTGGCGGGCTGCTCCGATCGCTTCTTCTTCTTCTCTGCCTCGGCCTTGCCCGGGCCATCGCCGACCTTGGCCTTTTTCTTGGCGCGGCCCCTATTGCGCTCATCCACCTTAGAGGCGTTGACGTAGAGGGTCGCGGTGCGGAAGAGCTCACTCGCGGTATAGACCGGGTGGAGCTCGAGGTCTTCGGTGTAGCGCCGGTCCCGCACGCCGTCCTTGAAGGCCTCGATGATAGCCTCGTCCGAGATGCAGGGGATCGTGTTGCGGGCTCTCACGAACCGGCAAACAAAATCCTGGAGACTCTCATCGTCTCGCTGCACCACGAGTTTGAGGTCCTGGGGTCGCCCAGAGCGGGTGTAACATCCCTGGAAGCTTGTGCGGAGGGCGTCCTGAAGCTGGGCCCAGCTGCCGATGGAACCAGGCCGTTGATTGAACAGCTAGGTTCGGACCATGCCCTCAAGCACAGTGGGAAAATAGTTGACCATGACGGCCTCGTCTCCCCCCATTGCCCGGGGCAGCGGTGGTGTAGATGGAGAGGAATTCTTCGGGATTCTTGCTCCCGTCGAACTTCTCGATTGGCCCGGGCTTCAACCTCGGTGGCCACGGCGCTTCACGGAGAGCGCGGGAGAAGGCGGGGCATCTCGGTGCGGTCTTCGGGGGAGAGGCATCCCGAAGCGGGCTCAGGCGGGAAAACACTCCGCCCGGGGCACGTGACGAACCTTCGGCGGAGGAGGCCGTCTGGGTTTGGCGCGAACGGCTGCGGTTGCGACGGGAGCGGTTTTGAGTACCGTCATGGCCGGAGCGGTTTTGAGTGCCGCTGTGGCCAGACTGGTTCCCGCGCAGATGTCCGGGCGACCGCCGCCGTTTTGCTCCTCGTGCATGGCGATACCACAGGTGATGACAACGAGGCCCTCAGCGATAGCTGGGGCCAGGTCCGCCATGGTGAAGCCACGGGGGTCCCTCTAAAAGTCGCGGACAACCGTGGCGATGGCGCGTGCCTTTTGCTGGCTGCGCAGGAGCGGTTTGCGTCTGGTCTCGACAAGGGAATCGACTGGCCTGCGACCTGGTGGGTTGCGCTGGAAACTGTCCTCTTGCCAGATTCCGTCTAGGACGCGACGGACGGCATCGTCGAAGAAGTCCCGGGCTGCAGTACGGTGGCGCAGCTGTTCCTGGGCCTCCTCATTCTCGACGCCATCGTCGGCCGAGGCTGCGAAGACGCAGCGAGACGCGCGCGAGGCCGGGGGAAACGTCCCGGTGTCGCCAGCGGAAGCAGCGGAGTCTCCAAGCAGCTCGAACTCTATGGGAGTCTCGCTGACGTGGGTGACAGAGGGGTCAAGCTCAGGGAGCGACTCCTCGGGGCAAAAATCTACCCCTGGGGCGAGAGAGGTGTCAACCTCCATCTCGTCAGCCCCGGCTTCGGAGTGGTACTCCTCTCTCCAGCCCTCGTACGATGGGACCAAGTCGCCCAGATCGTCACACTCATCGAACTCGAGGTCAAGGACCTCGTCGCCGTTCGGAATCTCAGGCATGTCCAAGGGAGCAGACTGCTGAGGGGAACTCATGGGCCCCACGGTGGACGTCAGCTGTCGGTGTCTAGGAAACGCGCTCCTGAAGAGCGACGGGTCCATAGACCGACAGACGAATTTGTAGTTGGTGTGAGGCCCAACGACCACCCTTCTCAACAGCCCGGGGTGGCGACCAAGCTCACGGGGGTTTAGGCCGCGCGGTCTTCCTAGGCAGGGCCAGGTGCGACCTGGCGATCCAGGTACAAGTCCTGCGTACGGTAAGAGAAAGAAAGCAGGGGGAGAAGAAGGAAAAGAAGGAAACAAACCGTGAATACACAAGTGATTTACCCTGGTTCGAGCCCCCACTGCCGGGTAATAGCTCTACTCCATCCTTGTTGATTATGCGGTGGAAAACAGTACAAGGGTGCCGAGACCGGGCTTGAGGGCACCAATCCCGAGCTTACAAAGGTGGTGGCTAAGGACTAAGGCTACTGCTAAGGAAGCTTCAGAGGCGCACGTTGCTTCGTGTGCTCTTGGTTGCTTGAATCGAGTGGAACTGCCTGGATCCAGGGCCCTTCCTTTTATAGGCGCGGCGGGTCGCCCGGGGCTGATGCGGCAGACCCGCGCCCGTTCTTGCTTTAGTGGCGATGTTGTTGTCTCATTCCGGGGCTCTGTCGGGTCTCGAGCCTGCAGGGAGAAGCTGGTCAGATTAGTACTGGACACGTGTTTGTCTTGGGATGCCGATACGGGGAAGAAGTGTGCTTTAGGGAGAAAGCATTTTTCCTTTATCCCCAATATAGCATTGACTGGACCGCGCCAGCCTCGCGCCACCCGTTGGGGGCGTCGCGTAGCGTAACAACCGTCGTCGCCAGCCAAATGGGGGCAAACGACAAACCGGACTGCCCGTGTGCTTCTTCCCGGGCCGCGGGTTCTCGGGGAGGCACAGTTCCTCCCGGTCAAGGCCGAGGCAAAAGGTGGTGGGATATGACAGTTGTCACCACCTGCCCACGGATAGGCGGGCTACCCGCGGGACCCTCTCCCGGGCTAGAGATAGCCTAGGAGGTGCGCCATGCCCCTGGTTGGGGCCCAGGGAGGCGCGGTTGACCTGGTCAAGCCAGGGGAAGACCCTGGCGGGCTAAACGCTTCCTTTAGTACGGCCAGTGGAGGCCTTTTGGACCTTCCGCGCGTATGGTGGGCTGGTACGGAGTCGGCCCAAGGCCCATCTCCAGGTGGGCCTCTTATCAATCACCAACAAAACTTGGCATAGTCTATCCACAATCAAATTTAAGGGAGTTTTGCTTACAAACATATCGGACTATCCGATGTTGAACCGAAATGTTCCGATGTATATCGGGATATCCGATCCTTGGTCCGATTGATACCTCTCTGTCTCCCAGTCGCAAAATATTGGACTATCCGATGATTTGTCCAGAATGTTCCGATATGGATCGGAACTATCTGCTGATAGGTCCGATTGACCCCTCTCTGTCTCCAATTCCAAAAATATCGGACTATCTGATGGTTTGTCCGGAAAATTCTGATATTGATCGGAACTATCCGACGATAGGTCCGATTGACCCCTCTCTGTCTCCAAATCCAAAAATATTGGAACTATCCGAAATTACTATCGGACTATCCGATATGAATTGCCTCCTCTTTGATTGATCCTTATTTGAATATTCTCAAAATCATTCCAGGAATCCAAAGATAGCATTTGCGTCGGATTGTGCTCATTTTCATATCGGAGTATCCGATTTGTAACATCGGACTATCCGATGTCTGTCAGCAGCAAATGGCTAGTTTGTGGGTGGGAGTATTTATTCCCCTCCTCTTCCCACGGGATAGGGTTACCTTTCACATTCATTTCAGCTGAGCACTTATTGCAAACCCTAGCTCCTCACCTTCTATCTTCACTCCAATTTAAATCCCATTGATTGCTTCTTTGTGAGAATGAAGCTAGATCTAGAGGCTTTGTGTTGGTCAAGCTTCAATCTTGAGCACTTGGTTCATTCTCCAACTTGGTTTCCCACCGGATTTATTACTCTTGGAGTTTGAGGGCTCCTAGACGACTAGGAGTCGCTCTAGACCCACCGATACTTGGTGTGGTGGCCAGGGAGAGTTTGTGAAGGCCGTATTCGTCTCCGAAAGGGAAGGATCCAAAGAGTGAAACCGGGAGTGCTTGATGCAATCCGAGAGGTTAAGAGTCAAGAGGGACCCCGTCTCAAGTGTGACCGAGCCGCCTCAACGGAGACGTATGATCTATTTAAAGATCCGAACTTCGGGAACAACTTCTTTGAGTCTCCTTGTGAATTTGGTTTTACTTTACTCGTCTCCTTATTGCTTGCTCTCTAACACTATTTGGTGTAGGTGATATTCTTGTTTTACCTTAGTTCGTTAAACCCCAGTTTCAGCAATATCGGATAGTCTGATTGCATATCAGATAGTCTGATTCATATCGGACTATCCGATATAACATCGAAACATCCAATATTGACTTTCTGATGTTCTGTTTTAGCTGTAATTTTTTCAAAAGCCTATTCACCCCCTCTAGGCTACATCTCGATCCTTCATGCACGACACATGTCAGGCCCGGGCCGGCACGGTCCGGTCAGGCGCCAGGCCGGCCCGGCACGATTAAATTTTTTTGATTTTTTGTTTATCAACATATGTATTATAATATAACGTGACACAACCACCACAAGAGAAACTAAGTCCTATTGGCTAGTAGGTGTGGCAATAGATCTTTGGATGTCAATAGATCCCAAGTTCAAAACCTAGTGTCAACATTTTTAACTTCTATTTACGGGCTCGGGCTGGGCCACCCATGTGGCCATCTACGGGCCACAACCACCACAAGAGAAACCAAGTCCTATTGGCTAGTAGGTGTGGCAATAGAGCTTTGGATGTCAATAGATCCCAAGTTCAAAACCTAGTTTCAACATTTTTACCTTCTATTTTCTCTATTTAGTACAGATAGCCGGGCCACCCGTGTGGCCATCTACGGGCCCGGCCTCGGCTCGACGAGCGGGCTCTAGATCGAAGCCCAAGTGGCCAAGCCGGCCTGGTGTACCCCTCAGGTCGTCCCGGCTCGGGCTGCTCATGGCTAGATCTATTATAAAACAGCTCAATTTTTAAAAACCTCGTGTTCACAATATAAAAAATCATCAAAATGATCTGATTTTTTTTACTATGACTACATATCCGAAAGCAACTTTGTGCCAATTGGCATATCAAACTGAATAGGTTCGACTATATGTCAAAATTTATTATATATTATAGAACCCATATAAACCCATTGAATACAAACCCGTGGGTTTAACCCATTTGAACCCAAACCTTTTCAAACCCAACCCAACCCACCCCAACCCATTTCAACTTAAAGCCCACCCCACCCAATCCATTAGCAACATCGACACAATTTCCACCTATTAAAAAAAACTCATTGTAAAACCCAACTCATTTCACCCATTCTATCCCAACCCATTAGCACCCCTGCATGAAAAAAATGTCCCAAACCAAAAAATGGGAAAAAACTGAAATTGGACTGGTCAACGCGGTTTGACCTGTTTTTAGTATCCGGTCCGGTTTGAGGAAATACCTAGTCTGGCTATTCGTTCTTTCGTTAAGAGCCGGCTGAAAACCGATATCTGGAAAACACTCGTCCGCAACAGCGCACGCTACATGGGCTAATTGGGTCGAGCCGAAGATCACTGCGTGGCTGCTTGTGTCATTCTCTGTGTTGGGCTGGACATTGGTTGGCTAGACCTCACCTCACGATCACGGTGAGTCCTCACTCCTCAGATCCAGATCAGATCAATCCCCATTCCTCAATAACTTCTTGTCATGAGCCCATGCGGCCCATGACCAAGCCAAACCCTAGCCCTAGGTAGACACCAGCCGCCGTCGTCCTCCAGTCCTCCTGCAGTCCTGCTGTACGGAGGCCGCTGTCCCGTTCTCCTGCTCAATCCCCGCGAGGCCGCGACGCATCCACCCTCCTGGTAGATCCCGGCGACGCCGCCGTCCTCGTACTTTACGTCTCGACCGCCGCGACGCCGCCGTCCCGTTCTCCCGCTCGATCCCCGCCAAGGCCGCGACGCATGGACGACAATATTCAACTAGCTACAATGACAAGTGATGTGCCGCCAAATTTCGCATGATGACAAGGTTTTATCATAAAAATGAAGTGTACTAGCAAAACAGCCCAGAGTGTAATTGATGAAGGCAAAATATCTAGTGCTAATGCTCATCAAGTGTTAATATGTTAACATCAACTCGCATTATCAAATAGAGCTTCCACCCCTCTCGATCTCAATCAGATCGCACGAAATCCATCTGATGATGTTGATTTAATATTAGCATATTAGCGTCAATGGGCTTTAGTCCCGGATTACTATCATATCGTATCATCTCTCTTCCTATTCTCCAGGCACGTGTTTGTGCATTTAACTCGAGCCTAACAAATAGCACAGATGTGAAAGATCAAATACACAGATGTGATCTGTAGATGATTATATACACGCAGAAAAATCACATGATAATTTTTCCCTGAATGATCGAGCTTGCTCTATCACTCTTCAATGGAGAATGGTGATTAAAATCACCTTAATACCCTAGAGGTTTATAGCACTTGTTTATGTTCATTGCTACTATAACAACAGATCAGTACATCAGGTTCTTGTGCCCAAATCATCGATAGTCCTCTATCTCACCTATCTGGGCACAATCTCAGTACCTACAACCTATCTGCAACTTATAGAACAGTTTTTTAGCAGCCTTGCAGATCCCTCCACTTCAGGTATACCAGCCCTGCATGGTAGTGGGTGTATGCTCCAGCAACAACCAAGACATGAAAGAGCTGGTGGCTGTGCCCAGCAATGTCAAACATTCCAGGCATCCAGCGCTCAGGCACCCGAGTTGCGTACACCAATGCTCCAAGCCCATAGAATAGCCCCATTAGAATTTCATATCCAGTAGTGTGCAATGCCTCTGGTTGGTGCCAAAAAAGGAACAACTTGTGAAGAACAGGGATCACACCTGATGCACCCATTCCAAAGAAGAGGCATGCTCGTAAAGTACGGAACTCAGGGTTCTGGAAAACTGGGAGAAGGGAGAAAGCAATAGTTGCTACTCCTAAAATAGTTATGAGGCTGAGATACAAGTTGCAAAAGAATGGATGGCACATAAAAGAGTAGTATACTGGAGGGTAGAATGATGTGGCGATAAGAGCAGCAATGCCTGCATAATCAAGCCGAAGCATGATATACGCAAGGCGGCGAGAGTGGCAGGAGAGAAGGTGGCATGTGCTACTGGCAAGAAGGCAAAACATGGCTCCTCCCAGGAACGCAAAGAATGGCCATCTTGAGATCGGGCTAATCAGCTGTGGTGCAACCATGTTAGCTATATCTTCCTTGATGCTTTGCTGCACACAAAAGAAAAACCCTTATGTCTTGAGCTCGCAACACATATTTTAAACAGAACTAGTTTACATAAGTGATGCTGCAAAAAGATTGATCTGCATAGAACATATTGAGGGTTGAATTAGTGGTCTTTGCTAAAAATTTCAACTAAGTACTTAAGTAGTTAAGTGTGAAGAAAAAGGCCTTTGTCATGTTCTGAAATAAAGCTAAAACAGCTTGATGAAATCAAGCTAAATCATATTATTGTTCTCTATATGTGTACCAACAAGGTACAAAAGTTGCCTTACACCTCCAATAAAATTTGGTACTGACTAAACAAAGTTTCTTACTCACATAAAAAACAACTTCATTAATGCTACTAATTTCCAGTAATCTGATAGGAACTAGCAGATTTCCAGATTATTTAGCAATAATTGCCTAGAAGACTAGAAGTAAAATCTTGATAAACATCAGGACATACTGGCATAGCTTCGTCATAAGTAAGACAAAATCATCCGGATGAATCATATCATAACTAAAACCGCTGGGATTTGATATTCTTCCAGTTAAAAGTTGTAAGCAGGTCAGTAGGTTACCACTGCTTTTGTGAATATTGGAATAAAGCACTATCAGTGAAAATGAAGTGGCAAGTACATAATTGGATAACCTGTTGAATACTTACAAGAACATATAAATTGCTTTCATTTGAATGAGTAAATCTGTGCGGCAAGCAACTTGAGAGTAACTGCAGGAGATGCCAACGAGATAAAGATGGAAGCACCTCAATAGAATTCCATGAATTCTTAAACTCATCCTTCAGCTTTTGTAAATCAGAAAGGTGAGGTAACGAGGGAAGACATGCTGCAAGCTCTGCCTGAATCTTATGAAGATCAGCCTTTCTCAGCACATCCGGTAAATGTTGTAGGCTCTGAAGATCTACTACTTTTGGAACTTTTGTTGCAGTGTATATGGTCAAAGCAAGAAAGATGAAGAATCCTATCAAGTGCCTGAAGTATACACATAAAAAGAACAGCTTTAGTGAACAAAAAGGCTAGCAAATCCTCTATTAAATCACATCAATAAATTGGCAAAATAGGATCAGTCAGACGCCGTCACAATCATAAACTCTGTCAATTTCCGAAAATCATACTTCTTCAATTTCAATACATAATTTCACACGAGGTTGAACAAATTTCTATTTGAGTTCCAACAAACAGAATAAAGGACATATTAATTCAATTAAATGAATGATGCATTCATTGAAAAGGGGGACTTCTTTAATTAGTCAGTGGTCCTGACCTCTTGCCTGCTACTATGAACAAGCACAGACACAACAAGTGGTTTCCAGTTGGAGTTTGTGCCATAATTCATTATAGATGCTGAATTTGCTTAGCTTTTTTTTTTTTTACCTAGGGATGAATTCTAACTTTTTGTAATGAGGAAGTGAGCAAAATTCAGCTGAAGAGCAAAATGAGTTTGAAGTCAACTGGGTAGGGGAGATCTTCTCTAGCATAAATAGCCTTGTTATCAAAGAAGTAAAATTAACAACCTTTGCTCTCACCAAATTTGTGCAACTGAAAAAAAATTTACGCTTCGTTAAGCCACCACATAAATGAGAAAGAAAAGCGAAGAAAGACAAAACAGTAATTTTTTTTGTGAAGTGTTGAAAGGTTCAGGCTTAAAGCACACTGTGCCATCAAAACTATGTTCATGAGGGATTCACAAGCATTTTAAGGGCATCACACGGTAATCTTTTCTTGGAATCTGAAGCATACACAGGCAGGACCGCAGGATGTATGTACAGACAGGAAATTGTCCAGACATCTGATCTACATACATAACGATTCCTTGCTAGCAACAGGCTCACGTCAGAAATCGATGAAACAGATCCCAATTTCCTCCAATGGAGAATTACCCTCCTATGTGCAATTCAATTGAGCAACCAAGAAGGGGAGAGGGAGAAGGGTGCTTGCTGACAGTCATACGTACGTCCAGACGTTGAGGGTCTCGTTGTGGATGGAGAATGCGGAGAGGAGCACCTGCGGGAGCGGCCACTCGCAGCGGTAGTGGCGCAGGATGAACTCATTGTCCCGGAGGTACTCCGGCAGCGCCCGGTACTCCACCAGCCCGTACCTCCTCCGCTTCCCCTTCATCTCCTCCTCGTCCAGCTCCAGCTCCATCCGCCTCTCCGCCTCCGCCTCCGCCCCCGCCGCGGCCATCGCCGAGGGGTTGGGCAAGACCGGACGAGAGCCGAGCAGGGGGCGTGACGGACGTCGCGTTATGCCGCTCCGCGTTCGAATATTCGCCGCGGCCGCGAGCGCCGGTCGTATCGTGGTTGGTCTCGTCGGGCCGTCGATCTCGGCGACGGGGCCGCGCCTCGGAGTGCTCTCCCGATTTAGGAGCCTGCGCTGCCGCCGCCGCGCTGTGCCTCGGGGGCTCCGGGCTCGGTTCGCTTCTGGCGGCGCGAGGGGCGTGTCCGGTCTGGCGTGACCCGGGGCGTTTTGCACCTTTCGGTTGGTGACGTGCGACGTGGTGAGAGCGACCCAGCGTGAGCTGTGATGTGATAAGCCCGGACGGTCGTGCCGTGCGCATGGCCATGCGATTCCCAGGAAAGAACAGAAGCGTGCGGGATTCTTGAACTTGTTGCATGGCACGCAAGCAAGGGACGTGTCGGCGAAAATGGAAGCCGCTTTGACGGCCGTGTGTAACAAGTGTGTATACGATGATCCTTCTGGTTCCCGGGTTGCGGCTGATGTCAAGGGTCCAGGATAAGCCCAAGAATGATTGTCCACGATTCAGAAATAACTGGGCTAGTTGTCAATAATTGTCCACAAATTAGAAATAGTGGCAACATATACTATGGTGCACCGGGATTTTCATATAAACACCGTGTACACCAAATAGTAAAAGTTATAAAAAAATCTTGTACTCATGATCTTACTCTATCTATGCATCAAATTGTAAGTTCAAAGTCATTCTATATTAATATTTACAAAAAAGAGAAATTTTGCCAATTTGAAACTATTCAAATTAGTCATATTATTTTGTAACTCTTAATATATAATGAATTTGATCTTAAAACTTTTTACATAGTTAGAGTAACTAATGAAGTGCATCTACAAATTTTTCAGAATTTTACACGATTTTTGCTAATTAGTGTACATGGCGTTTACACAGAAACTCTTGTGTACACAAGATATGTTGCTAGAAATAATTGTCAAAGGTTATCGCAGGAACTTGGAAAAACACCTGTTGAATTTCAAAAAAAAAACTACCAAAACTTGACAACCTACCGTTGAAATTTTGGCAACCCAAGAAGTTTCACGAATACAAAATCTAAATTTCAACAAACAAAAAAAACCAAGTTTTGGCAGGCAAAAAACAAAGTTTTATACGTACATTGTTAATGGTTCCATGCGAAAATGAGCATACACTTCCGATGCAAATAAGAAATGTTCACTGAACAAACACAAAGTTTTATAGTCAAAAACGAAGTTTTAGACATATGTTTGAGATTTCATGCGAAAATTAGGGATAAACCTCCTTCTTACCTTCTTGTTCTTCGGATTCGATGAGCCTCCATCCTTGTTCGCGGATCCGGCCACCCAGCTTGCTCACCATGTAGAGAAAGAGGTAGAGAGGAAAGAAATGAAGAATAAAGAGAGAGATATAGGGAAAAAAAAAATATGGCTATTGGAGAAGGGGAGAGGTGAATGGCGCTGCCATCACCGGCCAGCACCACCGGCCAGCACGTGCTGAGCGGTGAGCTCTAGAAGCTGCAAATGAAGATGGTTGTAGGAATGGATGAAATGGCTAGTCAAGGCTTCGTTCTTCTCAGTTTAGCATATTGTACCGCTCTACTGTAGCAAAAATTATTCTTTTTATATAGTCTATTTGGTGTAATAATTTGCAACAATTTTTGCAAAACTTTTAATAGTCCTCTCAAAGATTTAAAACTATTTTTAATTTTTTAAAAAAATTAAAACCTTGTTTCAAAGATATTCAATTTTTTACTATAGTAAAACGCTACGCTACGCTAAGCTGAAATGTCCAAGGCCCAAATAATGCATACAGAAAGAAAATTAGTGGGACCCATCAACGTGTGTGTGACGCACAGGATGTTCTGGTCACGTGGAGCCGCGCACGATCGTCGGCTCGCAGGCTCGGTGGGCCGACGTGGGCTACGCCGTCCGACAACGACCGACGTAAGATGCAAAGCATTTTCAGTGTTGTAAATATAGAATTAAAATTAATATATAGGAGTAATAGATGTTGTATTTCAAAGAAAATAATAACTGGGCCTCTCTTAACTGACCTTACGAGGCTTTTTGGGCTGGCCCGTGTAACGGCTGACCTAAATTCGAGGCTCATATCTCTTCCGTTTACCCCGTTAATACTCCCTCCGTTCCAAATTGTATTCCCTCCATTCTGAAATGTAAGACATATAATTTTTTGATAAAGTCAGCAAACGTAAACTTTGACCATTAATTTCTTTCATATTATGTACAAATTTTTTCAGAATTTTTTACAACTTTTGATAGTTCTATTGCACGGTGATTGCACCGTAAGCGTGATTGCACAGCATATGTTCCCCATCAATAACTATAAAATTAACATCATATCAAAGTACTTTCAAATACGAATCTAATTATATCACAAACATAACATTGAACATATATGTTCCTAACATAATTATTAGTCAAACATTCTGTCGGTGTCTGGAAAACGCGCCCCTGAAGGGCAGTGGGTCCACGGACCGGCAGACAAATTTGTAGTTGGAGTGAGGCCCAACGACAGCCCTTCTCAACAGCCCGAGGGGCGGCCGAGCCTGCGGGGGCTCAGGCCACGCAGTCTTTCCGGACTAAGCCTGGTGTGACTTGGCGAGGTACAGATCCGTCGTACGGTGAGAGAAAGAAGGGGGGAGAAGAAGAGAGAAAGGAATACAAACCGTGAAGACACAAGCGATTTACCCTGATTCGAGCCCCACTGCAGGGTAATAGCTCTACTCTAGCTCTTGTTGATTATATGGTGGAAAACAATACAGAGGTGCCGAGACCGGGCTTGAATGCGCCAATCCCGAGCTTACAGGGGTTCTGGACACTGAAACGGCTAAGGACTAAAGCTACTGCTAAGGAAGCTTCGGACGCGTGTGTTACTGAAGGGGTCGAGACTGCTTGAATCACTTGCTTATGGCTTGGCCGAGGATCCCCTTCCACGTTGGGCAGGTCCTCCTTTTAGCGCAGCGGGTCGCCCGGAGCTGATGCGGCGGGCCCCGCGCCCGTTCTTGCTTTAGTGGCGGTGCCCTTGTCTCGTTCCGGGGCTCTGTCTGGTCTCGAGCCTGCAAGGAGAAGCTGGTCAGCTTAGCACTGGACGCATGTTTGTCTGGAAGTGCCTATACAGGGGAGAAGCATGCTTTAGGGAGAAAGCACTTTTCCTTTATGCCCAATATAGTATTGACTGGACCGAGCCAGCCTCGCGCCACCCGTTGGGGGAGTCGCGTCGCGTAACAACCGTCGCCGCCTACCAAAGGGGGCAAACGACAAACAGAGCTGCCCGCGTGCTTCTCCCCGGGCTGCGGATCTCCGGGAAAAGACAGTTCTTCTCGGTCAAGGCCGGGAAAAGTGCGGTGGGACATGACAGTTGTCGCCACCTGCCCACGGACAGACGGACTATCCGCGGGACCCTCTCTCGGGCTAAAGATAGCCCGAGAGGTGCGCCACGCTCCTAGTTGGGACCCAGGGAGGCGCGGTTGACCTGGTCAAGCCCGGGGGGACCCTGGCGGGCTAGATGCTTCCTTTAGTACGGCCAGGGGCGGCCTTTTAGACCTTCTGCACGTGTGGTGGGCCGGCACGGAATCGGCCCAAGGCCCCCACCCATGTTCGCGGATCCGGCCACCCAGCTTGCTCACCATGCAGAGAGAGATGTAGAGAGGAAAGAAATTAAGAATAAAGAGAGAGATATAGGGAAAAATATGGCTATTGGAGAAGGGGGGAGGTGAGTGGCGCTGCCATCACCGGCGAGCATGTGCTGAGCGGTGAGCTCTAGAAGCTGCAAATGAAGATGGTTAGAGGAATGGATGAAATGGCTAGTCCAGGCCTTGTTCTTTTCAGTTTAGCATGTCGTACCGCTCTACTGTAGCAAAATTTATTCTTTGTATATAGCCTATTTGGTGTAATAATTTGTAACAATTTTTGTAAGACTTTTAATAGTCTTCTCAAAGATTTTAAAACTATTTTTAAATTTTTTTAAAAATGTAAACCTCGTTTCAAAGACATTCAATTTTTACAATAGTAAAATGCTACGCTACGCTAAGCTGAAATGTCTAAGGCCCAAATAATGCATACATAAAGAAAATTAGTGGGACCCATCAACGTGTGTGTGACGCACAGGATGTTCTGGTCACGCGGAGCAGCGCACGATCGTCGGCTGGCGGGCTCGGTGAGCCGACGTGGGCTGCGCCGTCCGACAGCGTCCGACGTAAGATGCAAAGCATTTTCAGTGTTGTAATTATAGAATTAATATATGGGAGTAATAGATGTTGTGTTTCAAAGGAAATAATAACTGGGCCTCTCTTAACTGACCTTACGAGGCTTTTTGGGCTGGCCCGTGTAACAGCTGACCTAAATTCGAGGCTCATGTCCCTTCCGTTTCCCCGTTAATACTCCCTATGCTCTATATTGTAGTTCATTGTTGACTTTTGAACACATCTTTTCACCATTCGTCTTATTCAAATATTAGTGCAAACATGCAAAAATATAGGTCATGATTAAAATATGTTTAATGATAAAACAAATTAGAACAAAATAAATAATATTTACATATATTTTTTGAATAAGACAAATGGTCAAATAGAATATTCGAAAGTCAACAATGAACTACAATTTGAAACGAAAGAAGTATAAGACTGGCCCATCCTCTTCAAAACAGCTCCTACTCTTGTAAGCTCTCCCTTCCCTAAAATCTTTTTATTTTCTAACAGTCGGTGCAGGCTTTGGCAACCCGAGATAAAAGGTTGGAGCCTTGGAGCCCGAAGCCCCGCATGCAGTAGCAGCCGACAAGAGCATGCACCCAATGCAAAGAATGCAACCGCTGATTTTTTTTACATTATTGTTAATTAATTCAGATAAAAATACATATGCATCCAATTGAGTCTGTTGGTCACTCAGGACGGGTTGAGAGTTTTCTGGTTCCCAGGTCGGTTTTACTTCGCCACAGGGCAGAATCTCGTTTCTTGACCGATTACTGAAACGATACGTGGTGTGTCTGTCATGGTGGT
>SPJY01007111.1:74233-134016 GCA_005191435.1 Raddia distichophylla | reverse complement strand
AATATTCTTCTTTTAATCTAAGCCATTATAATCCGGCCCCACAAAATCAACGGCATAGATCTTTTATTTTTTTCTTGATTTATGTGAGAATTTATTTGATTGATCTTGGCCGTTATAATTTGGTCCCACCGTTGATCGAACGGCTGAAATAATCTAGATGATGTGGACGAACGTGGTGGCTTCTTTTTCCCCTCCTTTATATATATAACGAGCGAGGTGGCCCGCGCGTTTGCGCGGCTAGATTTGTTTGGACATATAGAGTTTATTTCTAACTCATATTTGATCGCTAAAATAACAAATCGGATTTATAGTTTATTTCTAATATATTATATCAGCTTTAGTATTTAATCTGAATTTCTAATATTTTTTAATCTAAGCCGCATAGATCTTTTATTTTTCTTGATTTATGTGAGAATTTCTTTGATTGATCTTGGTTGTTATAATTTGGTCCACCGTTGATCCATATTATATCATCTTTAGTATTTAATCCGAATTTCTAATATTCTTCTTTTAATCTAAGCCGTTATAATTTGGCCGCATAAAATCAACGGCATAGATCTTTTTTTTTTCTTGATTTATGTGAGAATTTCTTTGATTGATCTTGGTTGTTATAATTTGGTCCACCGTTGATCCATATTATATCATCTTTAGTATTTAATCCGAATTTCTAATATTCTTCTTTTAATCTAAGCCGTTATAATCCGGCCCCACAAAATCAATGGCATAGATCTTTTATTTTTTTCTTGATTTATGTGAGAATTTCTTTGATTGATCTTGGCCGTTATAATTTGGTCCCACCGTTGATTGAACGGCTGAAATAATTTGGATGATGTGGACGAACGTGGTGGCTTCTTTTCATATCTGATCTTTTAATCTAAACCGTTATAATCCGGCCCCACAAAATCAATGGCATAGATCTTTTATTTTTTTCTTGATTTATGTGAGAATTTATTTGATTGATCTTGGCCGTTATAATTTGGTCCCACCGTTGATCGAACGGCTAAAATAATTTGGATGATGTGGACGAATGTGCTGGCTTCTTTTTGGATGATGTGGACGAACGTGGTGGCTTCTTTTTCCCCTCCTTTATATATATAACGAGCGAGGTGGCCCGCGCGTTTGCGCGGCTAGATTTGTTTGGACATATAGAGTTTATTTCTAACTCATATTTGATCGCTAAAATAACAAATCGGATTTATAGTTTATTTCTAATATATTATATCAGCTTTAGTATTTAATCTGAATTTCTAATATTTTTTAATCTAAGCCGCATAGATCTTTTATTTTTCTTGATTTATGTGAGAATTTCTTTGATTAATCTAGCCTGTTATAATTTGGTCCCACCGTTGATTGAACGACTAAAATAATCATATCATATCATCTTTAGTATTTAATCTGAATTACTAATATTTTTTTTTAGTCTAATCCGTTATAATCCGGCCCCACAAAAGTCACCCTCCTCGTTAATCTCCTCTTAACTAGGTTCTCTTGACCGGCACTTTTACTAATACAACTCACAATCTATCTCTAATATATTAGAGTTTATCTCTAATATATCTCTAATATATACAACTCACAATCTAATATATTAGATTAGCTTTGTTAGTTATCTTTTTAATCTTTTCAATATTGACCGTTAGATTTACATAATGGTATCCATATTGAACGATGTAGATTTTTCTTTTTTCTACGGTTAATGCGAGAATTCATACTATTTTTCGATTAACGTGGGAATTTCTAGGATTTTAAACGCGCGGCTAGATTTGTTTGAATTTCTAGGATTTTAGGATTAATGTGGTGGCTCCGTTTAACTCTGCTTTATATATATAATGAGGAAAGGGCCGTGCCTGTCCACCCGCCGGACGGCGGCATGGGCTGACGCCATCGTCTCGAGGAGGAACATCGCCGTGTGGATAGACGGGAGAAAAGAATGGGATTGGTTAATTATATATAGCTCTTGTCCGGGTAATCTTTAACTCATAATCTATCTCTAACATATAAGATTAAATTTAGAGTTTATCTCTAATATATTAAATCACTTTTAATAGCTATCTTTTCAATATTGACGGAATTGACCGTTAGATTTACATAATATTATCCATATTCAACGATGTAGATGTTTTCTTTTTTCTATGATTAACGTGAGAATTTCTAGGATTTTAGGATTAATGTGGTGGCTCCGTTTAACTCTGCTTTATATAGATAGTAGATAGATAGATTTGCAAAGAGCAAGTTTCAAAACTTTGACTTAGTATAACTCTAGATTGTCAAGTTTTTATGATGCAGAGATAGTATGGTAATGAATTTGCACAGTTTTCCAAAAAAAAAAAGAAAGAAAGAAAGGCAGCGCAGTACTATCAGGCCGACCAATCTAGCATAATGAGAAAATCCCAGATGGGATATCTGTTTCTTCCATCTTTATATTATAGTACTGTTATAATGTAAGAGTACTGACGCCAGGACAGATGATGCCCGCATGCATTTGTAGTCGTCAAACTGGTCCTTGCTAACAATTGATACTGGACGGTGCATTATCTATCAGAATGACCAATCTAGCACGACGTGAGAAAAATCCCAAGAGGAAAAGCATAAGCTCATAAATATTAAATACAACAGACTTAGGCCTTGTTCTTTTCAGCGTATCGTACCGTTGCGTATTACGGTAGCAAATTTTGTTATTTTTATATAGCCTATATGTTGTCATATTTTGCGACGATTTTTTCCTGACTTTTAGTAGTCGTTCCAAAGATTCTAAAACTATTTTTAAATTACTTTTTTATAATCTTTAGACCTTATTTTGAGGGCTCTCAAATTGCTACAGTAATACGCAAACGCAACGATACGCTGAAAAGAACAAGGCCTAAGCACTAATTCGATCAACTGTTAGCTCATAATTACAACAGACTAAGCACCAATTCAATCAGCTTTTTTTTAGCACATAATTGCAGCAGACTAAGCACCAATTCAATCAGCTTTTAGCTAACCACCCGTCTATAGTCTCCCAACGCATTCCACAGACTAGTATTCTATCGATTGAGCATAGGACCTCCCGCTTTGGTACCATGTTAAGATCTTGGTTGTCAGGTTAAGTTCTTGGTTGATTTCTACATCTTCAATAGGCTACGGCTGCAAGACAGCTGAACAGGAAAGGCCACTTATTCCCCAACTTGGCTCAAATTAAGGTTCCTTTTGGTGACTCGAAGAAAGCAACGCGACCCAGTGTGACTTCAAGTATCAGAATAAGCAGTAAGCATCAGCATCGGCACCGGTCCCGGATCCCGGTGGTGGCGGCCTCGTAGATCCTCAAGGGGTATTAGAAGGATGGTTACCAAAAGCACGGAGCGAGCAACTGTCTCGTCGCATATGTCCGCAGCATGTCTCGCTTTACTAATGGCTCGAATCAGAGTCCCACTAGCTTGCTCGCTCGCTCGGGTTCACGCCTTGTGGAATCCACCTTCACAACCAATTACCCCTTAGGAAAATGCAGCGAGAAAAAGACTCTTTCGGCGCAGTTGCAGCGTGACACGGCTCGTTCGAGCGAGGAATTCCCTGAATTTTTGGGTTTCTTGTGCACGAGGATATCGCCGATCACTCAGGGATTCAGGACTTGCCAAGCACCTGCCAGTGCCATGCCATGCTTGCTAAACGAAGGATCTAATCTTGGGGACAGTGAGAGGTGCCATTGATGGGAGGATATGCATGCATCGCTGGTCTGATCTACTGGTGCTACTTGCGAATTTGTGACGGAACAAACAGCAGAGCTGAAGCAGCCAGGAATGAGCGAACGGTTGCTTGGCTGCACGCACGCTGTCGCCGTGTCAGTGGGGTGAGTATCCATGGAGGATATGTTCCGGGGGTTGTGGAAGCGAAGTCACCACTCAAGGGCGAATCCTAAGACCGTCAGCATTCCATTGTGCCACCGAACTTCGCATCAGGCGCGTGCAGTGCTGGCCGCCTATGCTTCCCTCGAAAAAAATGTGTGGTTTCTTTGCAAAACAATTTTCTTGCAAGTGTGCATCTGCTGCCACTTGCCACGGATTCAGCTTTAGATTTGTCAACCCCATGGATGACGCAGAGATTGTGCGCGGGTGAAATTTTAGGAAACTAGTTAGCAATTTAGCATTGTCATATCATGATATCAAGGGAGATTGATCTCAAATCAACAGGCGGGTTTTAGTTGGGCGTGCTTAGATGCGAGGAAATGGGAAGGGCAGGAAACTTAGCGTGTTCGGCTCGCGCTTTAAGAGATGGATCGAGATTTTTAACTACTCACACAATTGTAGGTTAAGTAGAATTAAATTAATTCGGCCAGGGCAATTAAACTTGTTAACTCAGAATTAGCTAACGCAACAAAAGGCTAAGATAAACTCTCTCTCTACTAACCTACCCAGACACATTAGATTAACTGATTTAGTTGCAAAACACAAAACTTGTGTTAAATTGGATTAAACTAATCTAGCTAGGTTAAGGTTAGCTAATCAAGTTAATCTAACTCTTAAATGTAGCTTTTTTAAAAAAAACTTTTAACTCAAGGTAGACATGGGAGTGGAATTAACATCCAGTGAATTAAACTTCCTTAGTGATGACACAAATTTTCATTCCTCTCCACTTGTTCTTGAAACAAATATGGGCCAAATTTTGTATGCAATTGCATAGCCAGATAGTCTTTTATGTGCCATTATTTAGTCATATCTCTATTATTTGCCATCGCAATTGCTCTGATATTGCCTTGTGTGCATTTTTTGAAAACTTATTATTTTCGTTTAAGCTATGTAAACATTGTGAAATATCTTCAAAAAGCTTAGTGATATCAGATATGCAATATTTTTAATCTACATTTTTTGTATTTTTACAAAAGTTTTTTGTTAAGCACACATTTAAAATGGTTTAAATATAAAAGATTTATCATAAAAATACTAAATAAATTTGTACATTTTTCGTATTTAATAACTTTGTGCTTTTTAGGATTTTTATAATGTTTTTTTCCATATTTGTATCCATTTTTTTTAAAAAAAATATAAACACAAATTCTGATATTCTTAAAAACAAATTTGAATAATCCCAAATGCAAATACAAATTTGGATGACCTGCTCTAGATAGTTTTATCCAATGCAAAATGTTTGATAGTGTGGATATGGATAGTCTTTTTTAACACAGGTAGCATTTCTATTTGAACATGAATAATGCAAATACAAATAGCTTTTTAATACGAATACTAGATAATACACATTATTTGTCATGTTTTCCTACCTATAATAATATATACTCTTGTGTTTATTAATGATAGGCCTTTTATAGTTACGACCTACGACGGCTTCTTTCGCAGCGACAATAGCTTTTCTGACGATTATTTCTTGTCCGGCAAAGCAAAGGACAGGTAGGTAGGAGCTGGGGTCATTTGGTCCAGTGGTCCAGGACCTTAACCAGTTTGCGATGACATTACCGAGATTAATCACAATTACAGAGATCAGAGTTGTCAACAGACAACAGAGACAGAGAGGGACGTCGCACGGGAAACGTTGAGGGCCAGATCGATTGTTAGCTGATCCACCCGTGACGGGTTGTCATGGTCGTCACTGTACGGGAATTTCTAGAATTTTCAGATAACCTATAATTCCAAAGCATACTCTCTAGCATCATGCTTGTATAGAGTGATGATTCATGCATAGAGTTCGTACACGGCTGGTTACACACATAGAGTGATGGTTCTTGTATAGAGTTTGTTTGAATTGGATGAAGGGAGTGTACATTAAACCTGTTTTGATCCGGTTCGTTCATTTACGACAGACCGCAGTGTTTCATGCATTTGGAGGTTTTTTCTAACTCGATTGAAATGGTGTTGTACATGAAAGTTGTATAGAATTCTGAGACGTATTCCTTGTGTGTTTTAATTTTTTCATTTAAATAATAGATGAATTGATAAAAAAATATTTTATGTACTGTTGTGCTAAAAGAAAAATTGAAAATGGTTTTTTCGAGTACGATTTTATGTGGATCATGGGATTGCATGCATATATGTTTGAATTCATAATGAATTTAGACTAACATGCAGAACACAAAGGTAAGATCATATTTTGAGATGTGCAAAATGGTTCGGTCCATTTGAGTGCGAGTTTGGAGTCAGCCATGAGCCCATAACCGTGTTGGCAACTAGAACTAGGTTGGGAGAACCAAGGCCCAACAATCAAGGATGCCATCGAAACGGCTGAGCTCAAACTATGCTCACAGTTAATTGATTGATTGGTTGTTTGCTCTATCCGGCCAAGCCATCTGCGGCATGCAGGCTCAACAGAGCTCAGCCACGCTCATGTAGGGCACCTTGTTTGGTTGTCCTGCATCTGCATGAGCCTCGTCTGACCATCTCAAATGGATGTTCGGTTGCCCACATGTGCAGCTCGAGCACTGCCATCTTCGTTCCTTGATGAACACGTCATCCCTAATCTAACCTTCCACAACTTCGTCTTTCGGGATCCATCCTCCATCGAGCTCGTCAGTGCCAGATCCGGCCTTCCTCAGCTTCGTCCACAAATCTGACCTTCATCAAGCTCGCCAGCATCGAATTTAGCCTTCCTTAACTTTATCTCCCATGAATTATGGCCTTATCTGAGCTTCTTGGCGTTGGATCCAGCCTTCTTTAACTTTTCTCTCTATAGATTTGATCTCCTCTGAGCTCGCCGGTGCCAAATTCGGGCTCTGTTGAGCTCATAGACGCGGAATCCAGCCTCCATCGAGGTCGCTGCCGCTAGATCGAGCCTCCCTTGACCTCACCATCGTTGGCTCGGACCTCCAGCGAGATCCTTGTCATCGCCTCTACCGTAGCACGGGTGTCGTGGCCCGCTCACACACATTTCAAAATGCTCCTGCTGCACCCATGCAAGCTTGCTTGAGAGAAACAGTCGTGGTTGGTGTTTCCCCCGGGCCAGGCACAACAATGAATTTGCATGTGGGGGCATGGCTCCTACTAGTGTGCAGGCAACCAAACTTATGTCGTCTTCATCGCACGAGCTTGGTCGGGCCAAAGCTAGGAAACCAATCACGTCCTAAGAGTTGCTTGTATTTCCTAATCTTATTATTCTTTTCTAATTCTCTTTGTTTGGACTCATGACTACTTGTATATATCTTTTGAGTAATAATGTAATGGAAAAGGTGTTCTTTGGTTCTGTACTTGTAAAAATTGATCCCCAAACAAAAAATATCGAATTTGATCGGACCATAAATTAGCAAAACTGAAGTATCTTAAATGATCCTCTAACCGTTCAAATGGTGGTTTTGGAGGGGGGATGGTTAACAAAGAGAAGAGAGAGCGAGAGCATGTGTGGCGGCCATGTGGATGACACATCATTCAAAATACTATGTTGACAATGCATGAGCAAAACCCCTCCAAAATCACTGTTTGACCGGTTAAAGTATCATTTGGGCTAAGTTTTGCTAGTTTAGAAGGCGAGCGCCAGCGTCCGGACGTCCGTCCGAGCGCGCGCCGATCGGATGCACCTCGGCCGTTGGATTGTCGGCAGCGCGCGCATCCGAGCGCAGCCCGCACCCCCGCGTGCACGAGACGCAGGATGGTGGCGTTGGCTAGATGTGCAGTTGATCATTTTTCAATTAAACTTCTAATTTTTGTATAAAATTCAAATAGTATTCAAAATGCTTGGAATAAATTTCATAATTCTTCTAAAATCGAGAGCAACCCATTTTAAATATTTTAAATTTTTGAATTTTTTACTTTTTAATTTTTTATGTGAACATAGGAAAACCCACTTATCAAACTTGACACGTATAATAATGAAATTTTGCCGTGTGCTGATGAACCTTGGCCCCACGTATTGGTGAAGGCGAGCGCCAAATGAAACTTGGATGTAACCTGATGAAACTTGAATGAAACCTGTTCAAACTTGATGAAACTTGGATTAACCTGATGAAACTTGAAGAGACTTGGATGAAACCTGTTGAAACTTGATGAAACTTGGATTAAGCCTGATGAAACTTGACAGTTCGGTAAGCAAGTATGAAATCCAAGTTTCAGTAGACGAAATCCAAAATTTCACTAGGCAAGATTGAAGTTTCAATAACTTGAGACCCTACTGATAAAACTTGAGAATTTATTGATGAAACTTGATGATCTACTACTGAAACTTGAGGAAACCCGATCAAAATTTATATGACAACATACGTCTTGTTGTGTTCGTAAAAATATGACAAATGCGTTGGTGCAAACAGTTAGTGGATTAGAGCACCCAGTTAAAAATTATGGCCACGAAAAAAATGCTTGTGGGATTTGCCACGTGGCTATAGCGTGCCAAACTGCCCCGCGCGGGCCGTCAGCGTCTGCGCGTCCGACGCGGACGGCCGGCCGGCCTGTAGTGATTTACTTTCCTAATTTACAGTCTTGCGGTCTTTAGGTTCTAAAAGAAAAACTGATCTCGATGCGTAGGTTGCACCTGAGGCCATCCTAACACGGCCATGCGTACCTAGCCAGATCTCATCTGACCTAAGAAGGTTTAGCTAGTGTTTGTTTCCTCCCTGTTGCCTACGCTCGCACTCGGCCACTATAATGAAGATGATAATGCTGTTCGGGGGAGGGAGAAGCCGCATTAAAAAAATATTATCACTTGGGCACGTATATCCCATTTTCGTGACCCTTGCGTCCTGCAACAGCTCGTTTGACTTGTCTAGTAATCAAACATTTTGTTAGACGATGACTCGACAAGATGATCATTCCAGAACACAGTTATCTTGCGCATGCATGGTTCGCATTAGGATAACCAGAAAATCATCTCCAATATCTATCTCGGTTGGCCCACCGACTCAGAGGGGAGAACGGGCTTGGTCTACGGCACAAGGTTTCCTCCATGATCAAACCTTGTAGAGCTTTGAGTTTGGGAGTCACCTCATCAAAGAATCAAAGCCGTCGATCGTGTCTATATGTGCTGTGGCCACGAATTTGCTGGGGAAAAAAAAAACAAGAAAAGTTTTCTGCGCCAGCTTCTTTCTCATGTTCAACCTGATTGGCATGGTTACCGGATTGTGTACGAGGATCTGACTCGTTGCAACCGCACACAACACAAGGCATCACAGCCGCGTTAGTCAAATTTTTGTACGCTTCTTACACACATGACACATGCACGTTAGATTGTTAGTATGTACATCATCATGTCAGGGTAGACCGTTTCTTGCCAGAGTTAGCCGGAGAGATGACACACCGATCGATGACACTCCACACGTACGCTTAACTACCGCTTAATTTAATCGCGCGAGATTTGTGGCTAGCGTCCACGACCACCCGATCGGCGCGCCGCGTCCATGCCTATCACGGTATAAATACCGGCCCCGCCCGCCCAACCCGTCTCGCCACCATCGACCAAACATCTCGCGCCATTCCTGTCACGGAGCACTACAGAACCGAGCTGGGATTCAGTCATTCAGAGCTCGAACAAATGGCATTACGCAGAACAATGGCACGTGGTTTATGGGCAGGCAAGAGTGCGGCAGCAGCAGCTAGTGCCTCCACCGTTCCCAGACCTCACGCTCCGACGGCCCCCGTCGCTCGCCGGCCGCTGCCGGCGGTGGACGACTGCCCGACGCTCGCATTCCTGCAGCCCCGCGCCGGCGCGGCTTCCCCCTATTCCACCATGTCCGTCCCTCTACCCGCCCACTGCTTCCCCGCCCTCCCCATCGGCGACCAGCTCTTCGACCGTCTCCGTCTCGACGGGCTCATGCCACCGGCGACGACGAGGCGGCCACCTGAGGAGGTGGGCGTGACGGTGGAGGAAGCCAGGAAGGTGGCGAGGGCGGCGGAGATGGAGGTGGCGCGGGCGAGGCTAAGGTCCAACGCCCAGAGCGTGGTGTCCTGGTCGGGATTCGCCGCGCTCTGCGTCGACATTGCCGGCGGCGCCGAGGGCGGACGCCGTCTCGCCAGGGCACTCGACGACTCCGGCGTCGTCATCGTGCTCGGCGACGCCGTCTTCCTCCGCCCCGACATGGTATGCTCCACCGCTCAGCAAGAGAGCTATAACGTTGAACAACTCCGGGTGTGGTGTTCATGAGCGATGAGCCTTACACGTCCCATACTGGAGTGTGCGCAGGTGGCGAAAGCGATCGGGAGCATACTCCCGGCGACGGAGAAGACGCCGCGAGCAGGCGGCGACGAGGCGCGGAGGCGGGAACTGCAGGCGATGGAGGAGCAGAAGGCGGCCATCGACGCCAAGGCGGCGGCGCAGGTGCGGCGTGAGCTGTGGTGCGGGCTGGGGCTCCTGGCGGCGCAAACGCTGGGCTTCATGCGGCTCACCTTCTGGGAGCTCTCGTGGGACGTCATGGAGCCCGTCTGCTTCTACGTCACGTCGCTCTACTTCATGTCCGGCTACGCCTTCTTCATGCGCACGTCCACGGAGCCGTCCTTCGAGGGCTTCTTCCGGAGCCGCCTCGCCTCGCGGCAGCGCCGCCTCATGCGGGCGCGCAGCTTCGACGTCGCCCGGTACAACGCTCTCAGGCTGCAGGACGGACGGCACGCCGGCTCGGCAGGTCGACGAAGCGATTCCGGCGACTGCGTCGACGCCGACGTGTTTAGGCATGTCACGCACGTGCATTAGTGCGCAGTCGCACGTTTTTAGTAGAGTCAGAGACATGGACGATCGAGTTCATCTGTATCGCGATCCATGGCACGGTCAAATTCGCTATCTGACCGTGAAGACGTCAACCAACCTTACCCGCTGAAAATAGCAATGAAGACGTAGCGAACAATTGTTTTGGGCGTTTCGGCCCAACCTGTACAAGAATTATCATCTGGGCCGATCTGACAGGCCCAACGTTCGTTTTGTTCCATGGGCTAGCTTTACGGTTTCCGGGAGGTACAAGTTACTACGTACAACCGTACAATAGGTGCACTGACTTGCACACATATGAAACGTCAAAATTCCATGGTACCAAGCACTAAAAATCTCGAAGCATGCAGCTGATCAAATTCAAACCTAATTCTTCCTAAATAAATCAAACCTTATTCTGTATGTCCCATGTCCAACGGAATCAAAACTCATAAATTGGTAGAAACAAACTAATCAGACAGGTGAAATACTACCAGTCTACCAATAATCAAGAAGACGAAGAACCCATCGAGGCTGCTGAGTTCACCGGGCGGCGCTACTGCAGCTGCTGCTGCGCCGGGCAGAAGGTGACGAGGTACTGCGCACCGGCGCCGCAGGTGAAGGTGCTCGTGGGGTCGTCGTACGCGTAGCTGTACGCCGCGGGGCACGCCGCCTTGAACAGCCTCGAGTACCGCGTCGGCCCGCAGGTGTCAGGCCCGCCGTGCGCGCCCGTGCAGCAGTACTCAGGCGTCCCGAACGCCTCGCACGCGCTCCGGCACGCCACCGTAGTCGTCGTCGCCGCCGCCGCCCCCTGCTCGGCGCCTTCCTTCCCCGTCACCTGCAGCTCCACCGGGCACAGCGCGTTCACGTCGCCCACGCACCCGGCGTAGCCGCACGTCGAGGCGTTCACCCTGGCGCCCGCCGCCGCCACGCCGATGCCGACGTTGTACCCGTCGACGAGGCTCACGTCGTAGAAGTCCTTCCCGTCGGCGCCGCCGAGGGTGAACTCGGCGAGGGTGACGGGGGGCGCGCCGCCGAGGGAGCATTGCACAGCGCCGCCGCAGTCGCCCGTGGTGCATGACAGGAAGGCCCCGGAGGCGACGCAGCCGGTGCGCGCCCAGAAGCGGCCGGACCAGCCCGTGGGGGCGGGAAACGATACGGTGGCGTCCGGAGAGAGCTGGAAGCCGCCGCCCCCGACGGCAGCGGCGCTGTTGCCGGACAATGCGGCCGGCCAGATGGTGTAGGTGCAGTTGTTGTGCAGCGTGAAGACCGTCGTACCGGCTGCCTCAGCGCCGAGCTGTGCGTGCGACCAAATGAGTCCTGCATGCATGCAGCCATAGTAAATGTGAAGGCACGCCATTGCTGAAGCATGAACAGAACATGGCAGTGCTATACACTTTACACGGTTATGCCGGGACAGTAAAGTGGAAACTCCAATTGACAATTTGCAAACGTACTAACGAGAAGGAGAAGAGTGGGAATTCGCAAGGTTTCCATGGGAGTGATTCGAGTCGATCGAGCTGCACACGAAAACGTCAAGCACTCAAGCTGCACTGCCTGCCGGTGATCGGTAGAGGGTGTCTTCGCCAAATGTATTATGGACGAGAGAGCTGCAGCAAGGAATGCGCCAGCATTACTAGCAGAAATTCGCCACATACTTATCTGGTTTATATACTCTAATACTCAACGTGAAACGGAGAGTGGGTGGGAACTCGGGAGGAAATGTAGGAGTTTGTTGAGAATTTGGAGGAAGGCACGAGCGCACAACCAACCAACGTTCCAACATCGTGTGCAGCTCATGCCATGCCATCAACGCACAAATATAGGCGCGGTGGCTCGGATTAATCTGCGCCGTTTTAGGCATGGTGGTAGGCGGGTAGATAGATACTGGCGTGTATACGTGTCGAGGCAACTGCGTTAAGTTAACTGAGGTCCCAGAAAGTTAGCCATGCTGTGCCAGTGCCACGGTGCCAGGTAGTAACAACGAGCGAGGCAGCGAGCACAAATTAACTGCGATGCGCAGTGGGCCAAGTGCCAAACGATATAACATCCCCCCCAGGCCTAAAAATGAATCACTTATTTTTTGGGCTTTATGAGGGCATAAACCCAGCCCAGCCTTGCAGAAAGGTCTGACCCAAAAGCCCACAGCCTGTCCAGCCCTCAAACGTTCCCCGGCCGACACTCCGCAAGTCCACAGCAGTTATGATCAATTAGAATTGCCTTAGACGGTTTTTTTTTCAAAATAGGTAGCCTCCGTTGGATACATCATCTCCGGCCTAGCACGGTTGGTTGCACGTGTGCACAACTTTATCGATACAGGAGCATCTCTATATCGTTGTTAGCATTAAGGGCCTCTTTAATAGTTTGTTTTAGTTTAGTTTTTGTTGGAATTGCAACTTTTGTTATTTTTATATACACCATTCATTTAGCAGTAGACACATCCATTCCTCTACAAAAATTGAGAGCCACAATACAACATTTCAAGAATCATGTCTCCACAAATATAGAAATCTATTTAAGCATGTTAGATTTGTAAGTGAGAAAAAATGTTAAATAATTTGAAGGGTAAGTACATATGGCAAAGATCACTAAACATTTTAACTAAGCGAGTACCCCACCGTTTGTGATAGCCCGCAAAAGTAAGAACAATCGATTGATTCATATTTGTAGGTTAAATCAATCAATATATGAGCAGTTCAATATGTTGCCTTCTTTCTTATCCACATGGTATGCTCATGGCTAAAGAAAAAATTGGGAGTAGCTGGCTGCCTGACATGATGCCTGCAATTGAAAAGGGTAGACTAAAGTTACAATTTAATACTATTACATGATATTAACATAAAAAATCTTATGGTTTTGCTATGATTGGAACTTTCATATTTAATTTTAAACAAAGCTCAACTGCGTAATTTGTTCTTAACAAAAGTTTAATAAATGATGATTTTTTCCCAACGGAATACTAACCCAAGGGCATGACCATTGGCTTTGCCTTGAAGTCACTGATGTCTAAAAATCAAACGTAGGATCAGTTCAGTACCCTGCAAGTAAATTATCAACATCAAAGAACTCCAAAGTTGTGCAGCAATCTACTCAGATAATCAGATATTAATGGAACTAGAGCACAGAGGGTACAAATGACGTGGCGGTGGAGGGAGAGACGAGCCTTCTTCCTGTTGCGCTGGGGGAGCCTTGATGGGGTTGAGCGCCTTGGCGGCGGAGATGGTCTCGTTCTGGATCTGCCTCAGAGTCCCCATCTTCGACTTGCGATCCGCCGATGCCGCCGGTGGCCTCACCAGTGAGCCGCCACCCGAGGACGAAGCGGCGGCTCCGAAAGAGTTGAGTGGAGAGTGGGAGCCGCCGGTGACAAACCAATTAAATTGAGCCTAAATCAGTTAAACTGAGCATAAGCAGACACGACAAAAGGTGTTACAGGTATAGATGCAGTAAAGAAAATGAATGAAATTCTAATTATAACAGTTCAGACAAAGATGAATATTCAATAACAGCAGCAGTGAGCATGCACCTCCAAGGAACAATCTAGGAAGTTAAAATTCCCCGCGTCGCTCTCCTCGGGCGGCTCGGGGGCGACACAGCCGCCCAGCTCAAACCCCTCCCTAACCCTAGCGCCGCCGGCCGCCGCCGGCAGCCTCGCCTCCCCCTCTTCCCCTCCTCCCCCTCGTCCTCTCCTCCCCCTCGGCGAAGTGGTCGGCGACCTCCCCCGGCGCCAGATCCGCCGCCACCGGCCTCCTCCACACCGTCGCGCCTTCTCCTAGCCGTCGCCGCGCACCTGCCTCGTCGCCGCCGTCTCCGGCCTCCCCGGCGCCAGATCCACCGCCTCCGGCCTGCTCCCAGCTCGCCCCGGCCGTCCTCGCCGCGCCGCGCCGCGGGCCCCCGACGCCATCCCGGCCGTCCTCGCCGCGCCCTCCATCTCCGCTCCGCACCTTTCCTCCGGCCCAGCGGCAGCAGCAGCGCCGGCCCGGCTCTGCCTTTGCCTTCCCGGCGCCGCCTCGGCCCCTCCGCTCCCGGCGCCGCCCCCGCCGTCTCGGTCACTGCGCAGCCTCTGTTGCGGTCTTGCTCCCCACGCGGCCTAGGCCGGGGTGTGGGGTGGCGCCGTGCTCTCCTCCTCGCCTTGCACGGTGAGCCCAGGCGTTGGGCTGCTGGCTGGTGGTGGGCTTCGGCGGTCTGTGCGCCCCCTTAGGCTCGACGACGGCGGTCGTATCCAGTTCAGCGGCGACTGGCGTTGGCGGCCGCGTAATAACTTCGTATAGCATACATTATACGAAGTTATACGAATTCATGTTGTTTAACCCCCTAATGATTCATCCTGCTTCCTTTTTGTAGGTTTAAATTGATGTGCAAATGTGCAATCAGAAGTCAGTGGTCTTGCTCACTGTTGTAAGCTAATATATCATTAGCAGTGGCGCCTTGGTCATTATTCTATTGTTAAAAAAAAGGTCAGTGTCCTTCGGTGCCTAAGTATTGCAGTGTTGTACCAGATTTGTTATTTTAGTTTGACCAGATAATCTACATATGTAGTTTTTTTAGCTATTTCCCGGGCATTATATTTGATATTCACATCATCGTGATTTTGTGGACGACTATAGTCGGTTCTGATTCTCTATTTTCATGGCTATCATTTTGCTAAACCTGATTGTGGCCACCACTCTAAATGTCCATTATGTGGTACATTATTATTAGACACATAAACAGCTCATACCAGTTTTTTTTCATGGTAAACACGGTCTTCACAGAATATATGTATGTATGTATGTATGTATGTATGCATGCATGCATGCATGCATCATGCATGCATGCATGTTAATACTCTAAAAAATGGAGCAAACACAACAATACGCTCTTCAGACAAATTGGTTACATCAGATTATGAGTTCTGATTTCCTCTATGAAAATAGGTCATTGCCCTGTTTCAAATGTTCACTGTCCACCTATTCTTTCCCTACATAATGTAGGTTTACTCTCACTCATGATAGCTTCTTGCTGCCATCCTTACCCTAGAGAGTGAGTGAGAGCCATGGAACACTGGGTTTAAATAATATTGCTTTTATTTGAACTCATTTTTACATGGTAACATCTGAACTATGACTCTGTACTCCTAAATTAAGATTCTGTTGTTAAATAGTTTCATGGTTTAAAATAGTGAAGTATTATTATGATAGTGATCTTCTACACAGATTTCATCATGAATATCTGACTCCTACGATAGAGCTTAACCTGTACTCGCAAATTGAGATTCTGTTGTTAATGGTTTAAAGCAGTGAAGTAATATTATGAGTGATCTTCTACATAGATTTTATCATGACTATCTGACTCCCTTTCATTATGTTGTTTCCTGGCGCATTAGTGAGAAAATGTCAATACTCAATAGTAGCGCTCACACTCCAACATGTCCTACTAATGTGCACATAATTCCTGCTGTACATGCTGACACGACCACCTCCAAAAACACAGGAGCTACCATCTTGGCTCGACGGCGCGCCACGGGCGCGCCAACTCAACTAGTATATACAATGCACGAGTAGGTTGCTTCCGCACGCGACACCTGTCCTGCTGCACCTGCTCCAAGCGCCACACTCAGCGCTCGCCGTCCGATTGCGTCTGCGAGGCCAAATCGATCCGTCCGCGGTGTGCTCCTCCCGGAGGGACGGTTTTGCATAGAGGCCCCTCGCTTCGTGCTCCTCACAGGTTCACGTGCATGCCCTTCTCGTGTTCTGCTCTCCGGTGTTGTTTGCCTCTTTAGGCCCTCTTCTATTTTTCGCCATCCTTTTCGGTCCCGCGCACACCTTGCTGCTGCCAGGTCGCGCATCGCAATGGCCAACCTCTTCTTCACCGTCCCGGCGCGTCGTCCCTCTCCCGTTGGCGCCGCCTTCTTCTCTCCTTCTCTGTTCGTTCCTCCGATGGCCTTGGCGTTCCCGCCCTCCTATTTTCTATTCTCCTCACCGCGCAGCCTCGCAGCGTTGTTTTTTCGTTCTGCCTTTGCCTCGTCACGCCACGCTGTGCCATGCTGCTTACCTCCCCCTGGCTCACGTCGCCGCCTTCTTTGCTTCCTTCACGTCCTGCGGTCCGCCTCTGCCAAATCTGCTGACCCAGCGCCGCCCCTCTTTCTGTGCAGGTTCGATCCGCTTGCTTCTTACGGTTCATATCTCCCCTACCCGTCGTCGCAAGGAACTGAGGAAGGCTAGCCTTCTTGCCTAGCCTGCCTGCTGTATCACAATGATTAATGTTGCTTCCGTCGTTGTTGCATTTCCCCTTTGCGCAAGGTTTTTTTACTGCGTCTTGTTTCCTGCATATATTTATGTGATAATAGGCTTTGCTTTACCATTATCAATAACAAAAGTACCTGACGGATGGAGCTATTAACACGGTTTCCACACCTTGCAGGGCTGCTGTCCTGCGTACTCTGCATGATGCTTTCTGTGCAGCCGTCTGTATTTGTTGCTTACCGTACTGAGGAAAGTACTGGTATGTCTGTATTGGAAAGGATCGTCGGCTTGTCATTGTGGGCACTGCCAGCCTACAATTGCCTGCTTGCTAATCAATTTTTGGTGGTTCTTAACGCTGTTGGACGCCGGCTGGATTATTAAGCTGTTCAGCGTAACACGCAGGCTGAGGCTGGATTATTAAGCTGTTCAGTTTTTTGGCTTCCTTATTGATGACCGCTATTCCAGCGTAGCACCTCATTCTTTTCGTTGCTTACGACATAGCTGTGCGGATTTATTTATGTCACTGCTCCACCGGCCATGGAGAAGCCCTTGCCATCAGGTCAGTGCCAGTTATGTTGTCACTCGCTTATTATCATTACATGATTAATAGGTGTTTATGTACTGCTGTTGGTCATCGACGTGGTCCAATTCTATGTACTGCATAAAACTCACCTCATAGCCCAATAGCCATAACGGCCCACCAAAGTATGGTCATTTAGACAAGCTCACACAGGCCACAAACATCCCGTTCCCACAGTCCTATCGCCCTCAGCACACAGAGTAATTATCTAGCCGCTTACAAAAAAAAAAAACCAGCGATGCTCAGCATGGCGCGCCAGGGCGCGCTAACCGCTCTAGTTAAGTACCATATGACAAACTTTGCTCCAAAGCTGAGTAGCTGACTGTACTGTTGCAATTCCAACACCTATGAGCCCTGTCATTTCTTTCATCTGCATGCCTTTATTCAAGGCATCATTTGGAGAAATGCTTTGAACTTTACATTTTGCTCAACATGCTTGTTGGGTTCTCCCCATGAAGCCACCTATCCTTTACAAAATTTGATTTTTTTTCCATTATCGACATGGGTACTTGAGTGCATGAAGGAGTCAACCCATGTAAAAAAATGTTTGTGGTGGGGATGATGGGCCCTAGTCCACCCTGACATTAAATTGTGAACCTGTCCGTTGCTCCGCTCTCTCCAACCTTCGCCTTCCATGGTGCTCACTGATGTTATAGATTCTATGAGGTTCAACGAGTGATTATAAGCTCTTATTTGGCACAAAATTACTATATTGCTTAGGTCATAGGGAAATGAAAACACCTTCATCCCATCAAACTTGGTTCAGATGACGTCACAGTCATTCGATCTCCCTCTAAAATATGATGTTTGTATGCTGACTCCCCCTCTAGTGCACATTTGAAAAAAAAACCCTTAAAATATAAATTTGTGCCCAAAGTCTTTATCTCCCCCTTCTCACCCCCCTCACGACCACAATGACATCTCCCTATGGTGGCTCCGACTATGACCATGGTGGGTCCTAGTAGGCTGCTACTATGATCATGGGCCCTTGATTCGTGGTTGACCTTGGTGTCTGATGCAACGACTCAAAGAGGCAACGCGGTAGTCTTAGCTAGGAGCCAATGCAGCCATGTTAGCGAGGGGTGGGTTGGGGTGGAGAAAGGGGAGGAAGAAGGAAATTCTATGTTATTTGAATTATTAAAGGGTTTTTTTAGATGTGCATGAGAGAGGGCGCATATAATGAAAAGCATGATCTTTCCTCACCTAGTGAGTAGTGAGGTCCTTGTCTTCCTCTCTCTGATGTGTTCTTTTGTGAAAACCCTCCCAAATTTTTGAAAAAAAAATATTAGGTTCTTCTTTCTCCTCCTCCATCCCCTGAGCCGGTTGCCACCCGCCGCCGTCGCCGCTGATGACCATCGCGATGCCTGGTATACCTTTGGAGAGAGCGCCACTGTTGTAGTAGGGGACACCCACCCCCTACGAATCAGCGAGAGAAGTGAACCGATCTGCGGAAGTGAAGGAGATGCATGACCAAAGGGAGCCTCACTCCCTCCAGGCGAAGCAAAGGCGGACCAAGGGAGGCGTACTCCAAAGGGGAGCTTTGCTTCCCCCGAGCGAAGCAACAGTGGACCAGAGGAGGCGTACCCCCTAGGGGCCTCGCGGACCTTCCTATGGACGAGGCGAAGCATATCAGGAAGAACTCCACTTGAGGCCAGGAGAGACTAAGTCCAAGTCGCGAAGCAAAGACGGTTGCGTGGGGGTCAAGAAGACTAGGGGACAGCAAGTACGGCCTGCCATCGTCGCTAGAAATCGTATCGCATGTCAGGGTGATATGACAGCTGGCTGTAACAACTAGCATTAGATGGCAAAAGGATCAGGGTTTGTTGTAACAACCGGGTCCCTCTTGTAATCTCCGTTCTACCCCTGCTTTAGGTGGAAAGGCGTGGGCAATTGAGTCTAAACCGGGGTCCCGAAGGTGTTTTTCCTTCGGTACCCCTGGGTATAAGGGCGGGTTAGGATCTAAAAGGTCTTTTCCTAATCTTACCCCTTTTACTCCCGCGTGATTCTCTTGACGAAGGGTTGTAACGGCACAATGTAATTTGGCCCCTCACTATAAATAGGGGGCCCGTCAATGATAAAGGACGTGCTACAATTTCTCACAGGATAGCCACTTTGAGATTGCTCAGCTTCCTTGAGCTGCTTCGCGAAGCACGATACGTTGCTTCACAAGGTAGCCCGTCACAAATCTGTTGTCTGGCTCGGGCCACCGACAGCCACCGTGGTCGCGCACGACCGTTGCGGTGGTTGGTGAGGACGGTAGTGGCGATGAATAATGCCCGTCTCGAGGGAAGGAGAAGGAATAAGAAGGATCCGAATGCTTTGGTTTAAAACTCCAGGGTTTTCTACAAGAGACCAAAAGAGGGGTGTGGGGCTGTGCACGAATCTCGACGTGCAACTAACGGTTATATATAAGCCATAAATTTTCATAGCCGGGCGGAGTCAGTTTTTCCTAAACTGAAAATTAGTGAAAGGATGCCTCGCGTGACTCGTTGTCAGGGTTGGATGAAAACAACCGTCGATCGTGGATAAGCCGGAAATTTCCATTGCAGTTGGAAGCTACAACAACTGCCATCTTGGTCTACAAAACGAAGCAAAACATTGTACACTGCACATTGGCAATGCCGAACCGAACTATTGTAGTTCAACACAGACTAAGAAACCAACTGCTGCTTCGAGTCTATCGGGCCGCCACTGCATTGGCGATCCCAATGTTGTCCTCCGAGCTGGGCTGCCATAGCTTGTCGAGTGCGTCGCCCACCGGTAATGGCTGCACTAGAATGGAGAGGCTGAACGCGACGTCGGCCATCTTCGGCCGCCGTGCCACGTCCTCCTCCGTGCAAGCCCTCGCCATGCCGGCCAAGCTAAGCGCCGCGTCCAAGTGGTACTCGCCCCCAAGAGCCGGGTCCATCCACTTCCTCAGCTTCGCCTCCCTCTTGTCCTCGGACTCCAGGACCACCCGGATCTCCCTCCACAGCATGCCGATCTCCGCGCCGACGCGGGCCTCCACTGCTCTCCTGCCGGAGAGAAGCTCGAGGAGCAGTAGCCCGAATGCGAACACGTCGCTGCTGGCCACCGCGGCGTCGAGCAGCGCGGGCTTGGAAAGGGAGAAGCTTGATATCTTGGCCCTGAAATCCGCGGTGAGGAGGACGTTCAGCGCGCGGACGTCGCCGTGCACCATGCTCGGCTGCGTGTGCTCGTGCATGTAGAGCAGGCCGTTAGCGACGTCCAACGCGATGCCCAGCCGATGGTGCCACGGGAGAGTCGCCACGGCCACGGCGGCGCTCGACGATGGCAGCGAGGACGGCGGCTTCTGGTACAGCCACTTGTCCAGCGAGCCCTTCTCGGCGAACTCGTACACTAGGAAGGCGTAGTCCCCATCTGCGCCAATGGAGATGCCAGCGAGCTTGATCAGGTTGGCGTGATTGACCATCTGCATGATCCTCAGCTCCGCCGAGACGTCGCCTATCGCCGGCTTCACCGCAAACACCTCCCCGTCGAGCTTCGCCCGGTAATAGGAGCTGCCGATCTTGCACTGGTCGTCTAAGTTCATCGTCGCCTCCATGATTTCGTCGGCGCCGAAGATGATAGGCTTGTCGATGAACTGCGAGACGCCGGTGAGAAGCTTATCCCCTCCTTTGATCATGTGAGCAATGGAACTATTGCTGTCGAGACCGTAGTTGTTCTGCTTGGACCAAGAAAGCTTCGGACTCACAATCCTGCTTGACCCCGAGTGTACCGCGGCCTTCTTACGGTGCCTCCGGTACGCCAAGATCGCCGTGCACAAGGCGGCGCAAGCAACGAAAGACCCCGAGATGCTGGTCGCCATGACGATACCCCGGCGTCGCTTGCTCATACCGGAATCACCAGTAGTAGCACCGTAGCGCAGGGGAGGGAGCAGCGGCGGCTGCGACACCGGGATCAGCATCGGCTGCGGCACCGCGGAAGTGAAGTTGCTTGTGACGTTGTTCGCCGTGGCGATGGCGTCCGCGGTGGCGTTCACCAGCTCGCTCAGCTTGGACATGTCGTCCTCTGGTTGCCACATGTAGGTGACGAGGCTCTGCACCCCACCGCTCCGCTCCGCCTGCGTCGGGCACCGGCAGAAGAGCGGCACGGTGACCCACTTCCCGTCCGTCAGGTTGTTGGGGTCATCCTCCGGGTTCAGCTCGACGACGATGGTCCAGTTGGCGAGAGCCTCGAACGCGGTGACCGCGAGCACGTAGAAGGTGTCACCATGCCGGATGGGGTACGTGACATTCGCGAAGGACCGGCCGCCGGTGCAGCCACACTTGACAGGCACGAGCAGCGGCTGGCCCGGCAGCAGCCACCCTTCCTCGGCGGTCAGGCTGTTGGCGCTAGCGATCATCGCCCGGCTCACGCCGAAGAGGTCCGAGATGCTGCCGAGGTCGAGGAAGCCCGGAGACTGCGTCCGGTACACCACGAACGTGTCGCACGGCGTCGGCGCCTTACAAGCGAAACGCGCGGTGGCGGCGTCGGTGCCGTTGGCGCCGGCCTGCGCAGCACCGGCGTGGTGGCGGTGGAAGGCGAGGATGACCAGGAGGAGGAGAGGCAAGGTGCGTCGGGAACGGCGGTGCTCCATTCTGGCGCACGGGAGTCGCGAGGTGAGCTTGTGAAAAGCAATCGAGACGAGGCGAGGGCTCGGTCCAGCCACGCAAGCATCGATGCTCCCACACTTAACGTGCAGCGACGCGGCGGCGTACGTCCTGATGGTTGCTCAGGCCAATAGCGGTGGCCATTTGTCGCGGCTCTGGCGCTTTGATTCCGGTCTTGGAGCCGAGCCTCGCGACCCAGATGCCGTTCTTCTTCCTCCGTCCGCGTCAGTCCCGATTAGTTTAAATTTTTTGTCTCGATTAGTTTATGGCGCGCGTAGTTTGAATTTGGGCCTGCGATTATTATCGTGAGTACGTCGGCCGGTTCTGATTAGCGCAACCGGGGACAATGAAGAATGCGACGATTATCGTCTGAAAGTAGCTTTCGCGGGTGATTGCTTTGCAGTCGGCACAACGGAGCGGGTCCGCCGTCCTGTGGTTGGAGGAAATGCCCGTCAAGACGATACTGCTCTACCGTATCGCTCTCAGCAGGACAGAGGGATTAAACTTTTGTTTATGTCAAACATTAACCGGCGAAACATGCTACGAGCTACCCAACAAGTTATTGATACGCCCTATGCTAATGTGAGATTTTCTAGCAGCAAAGCAGCAACGGTAATGTGCAGCAGTCAGCAGATGTAGTGTTACGAGATACCCTATATACCTTGGTGCTTGATAAATGTCTGAAATCTATATGTGATAGAAAGATGCATTGATCCCATGAGCCTCTATGTCCCTATCCAAGCATAAGACACATACATCATGTGTGATTCAAGCCAGTAGAAGCTTTGTACATTACTTCTTTTCATCTAATATTATAATGCACTCAGCCAACTGAGCAGGATTTTTGAAAAAATAAAAGGGTATAGAAGACGCAGTCAGTCCGATCGGTCAAAAACCGTTTAGTATACGAACAAGAAAGAGATGGGAAAAAAAAAGATGGGCAGCGCCAGGCGTCGGACGTCCGGACGGACGCGCGTGCGCCGGACCAGCGCCGTCCGTCCGATCGTCCGGCACCGCGCGCATCCGACATGCTTTCGTGCTCCCCGCATCCATCGACTAGTTAGCTGTGTGCCTCGACTAGTTAGATGTGCGCAGTTGATTAAATTTCTAATTAAACTTCTGATTTTTGTATAAAATTCAAACAATGTTCAAAATGTGTGGAATAAATTTCATAATTCTTCTAAAATCGAGAGCAACCCATTTTAAATTCTTTTTAATTTTTTTTCGCTTTTTCATTTTTTGACGTGAAACTATGAGAAGGCACTTATGAAACTTACATCTATACTAGCAAAACTTGGCTGTGTGTTAATGAAACTTGGTCTTGTGCTGATGAAATCTGATGAAACTTGGATGAAACTTTGATGTACGCTGATGAAACTTGAAAGAAACCTGTTGAAAATTGAATTGACCTTATGAAACTTGAAGAAACTTGGATGAAACCTGTTGAAACTTGATGAAGCTTGCATTAAACCTGATGAAACTTGACAGTTCGGCAAGTTTAACGAATATGAAATCCAAATTTCAGTAGGCGAAACCCAAGTTTCAGTAGACGAAATGCAAGTTTCACCAGATAAGTTTGAAAAGTTATATGACAACATATATCTTGTTTTGTTCGTAAAAATACGAGGAACACGTTGGTGCAAACGGTTTGTGGATTAGAGCACCCAGTAAAAAATTATGATCACCAAAAGAAAAATACTGTGGGACCCACCTGCATGCCGGTTGCACAGTGTGTTCCCTGCGTTCGCGTGCGGCACGCGCGAGGCCGGACGCGCCAGCCGTCCGACCTCAAGCGTTTCCGAAAAAAGATTACTCACTTCGGACTCGCAAAAAAAAAGGAAGAAAATTATTAGTTCGGGCTTTCATTTTCTTTTACTAGAAAGCAGGCCAGTCCACTTTAAGATTACAGATAAATTTCGGCAACATGTTTACAAATTGCACACCAGGGTTATATGGCCGTATCATACGCCATACGGTATATACCTTCACTAGCCAAACTTTCCAAAATTGACCTCCACTTTGCTCAAAAGAAAAAAAAGACCTCCACGTTTTTTTTTCATAAGTTTCAAGTTTCAGTTCATTTCCTGCGTAACACAAGAAAAGAAAAATCGCGAAAAGGGCCGGACTGCCGGACCATCCGGTTCATCCCTGATTCCCTGCTTATGCACACGGTACACGCAGTATTAACACAAGCAAAGTGATTTTCGATTTTTGTCGTGAGGCCTTGTTCTTTATAGTAGATCATACCTGCAAAAGTTATGTATCTTTAATACCGCTCTTGTCGTGTTTTAAAAATAGTTTTCAGTTTTGCGAAGAGCCGAACGTTTGAAAAACTTATAAAAATGATTACAAAGTGTTGCAACATTTGACTTATAGAAAAGATAGATTTCTAATGATAGCTTTTAATTTTAATTTAAACTAAAAAGAACAAGTGTGCCCGATCATAAGATTTTTATATCTTTTATGAAATCATTTGGATATATAGATGAGTGAAAATAGTTTGACAGTTAGTCCTGTCTATATATTGAATTATTGAATTAACTAATTTGTTTCCCTATTCAAGACTTGGGATTTTCACTGTCTACTCGTCGACCTACAAGAGATGTCGTTGCTCCTCTTTTAAGCCACATAGATAAGAGACTAATAGGGTAGCAAGCACACTTTGGACAAATTAGTACTTGTTAATACAATTCTCTCCTCCATTTCAACTTACACACTTTGTTTCTTGAAGTTGCCATCTAGCGTTTTCTTTTAAAGACAAGTTTTGGTGCAATTTCTTGTGGCATGGCAATGGATCTTACGAGTCCGGTGGCAGTTTTGTTAATTGAAAAATCATATATAAACCTAAGAAGCAAGTAGGGTCTGCTACTCAAATTTCTAAACAATTTGTCTACCCAAAATGAGGGTCCGTTACTCAAATTTCTTCACAAACTTCTCAAGTCCCCGCTCTCTTCCTCGAAATGTTGTTCCTAGGGGAGTTTTTTTGGTGATGCAACATCTTAAAACATATGACAAAGTACTTAGTGATTTGCACTTTTGTCATTAGGAGGACAAGGAGCTTAGGTTTGGGATGGCCCATGGCATTGTATGTCTCCAGCCGACCAACTCCCTAAGCTTTTTGTTATATGTAACCACGAGAAACCAATCATCCACGCATTCTTCTCTTCCATTATACATGAGCATGGGGATATATTTATGCCAACGACATTGAATCACTAGGGTCTGCAAGAACTACAAATCTTATGTGAACTCTCCGGAAACCATATTTGGGACAACAAGTACCTTCCAATAGATATTACAAACATGTCATAACCGGTAATTTGTATTTTTAATGCTTATAAAATTAGTTGGAAGAGTATAAATCAACGTAAGCATAAGTTAACCCTATGGTTGATCTTGTTCAATCGTTTAAATCGACGCTTCTTCGTTGAAAAGGTATTTGGAATAACTGTGTGGCATGATCCCTTTGTGAGATAAATGTTGAAGAAACTTTGCTGCACTTGTTTGTCCAATGTCATGCTTCATAATAATTTGGTCCCTCCTAAGGTTTTCTATCCCATTGATATCTCAAGACTGAATTGCTATGATAAAAACCTTGCCTCTAGCTAATACCAAGGTTTGATCATTTTTATAAGGAGATCTTTTCTCTTGTTTGATGCCATATTTAGTTGAGGAGAAACGATAATATTTCCTAACTCAAATTTGCATCCTTCGTCGGTTACAACCTTCAAGACTTGCTAGTCGATGCAACTTCTTTATGCAAGAAGAAAATTACTTTGGTGGAGTGAAAGGATCTAGTTGGCCTAGGGGGGGTGAATATGCAAATTTTAAAAATTTTAAATTAAAGTTCTAGTTTTTTTAGCAAATCTAGCTAGCAAGTCCTATACTAAGCAAAAACATAAAACACAGCGGAAGAACAAACAAGGAACAAATGCTGAAAGTAAATAACAGAAATTAAGTGAGGAAATAAGAGAGGGACACAACAATTTTTGACCGAGATTCAGAGTTCTCCTCCTACTCCCCGTTGAGGCAAGCCCTTCGCCAAGGACCGGCTCCCTCTCGAGCCCCCAGCCTCATTTCACTCTTGGTAGCTTTTCACTACTCTGGTAGGCAAGTACCTAGCATTCACAAATCATCTTGAAGGCTTCCACAACCACTTTGGCAAGCTCTTCAAGAACACCACCATCAGGCCGTCTAGGATCAGTAATCCAAGGGTAACAAGTTTTAAATCATCACTCAAGTGGACAACACACTCTCAATCAGATTTGGATACATTTGGAGCAATGGAAATATTGGGCCTTTTTAGTGTCAATACAATGTAGCTGAAGAACTAGGCCCAAGAACTGGCTAATAGGTGTTTAAATGATATTCTAAGGTCAAAGCTCAGTTTGTAATGAAGGTTATGCGTTCTTTTATAGGCTAAGATACAGATAATAGCCGTTTGAGTGTAATTCTAGCTGTTAATAAGAGGACAAAATACTTTTGCAAAAGCACTGTCAAAGTTGCTTTAACAACGGACGGATTTCAACGGTGGGAAAATTTGAGTAGAGACAATTCAGTTTGTGGCGGACAGAAGTTCAGAGTAATCCTTCACACGACGGACTGTCAGGCACAAACGTTGTTTTGTCTGCGTGTAAACTTTAAAATTCCAGTTTGTGATAGACCTGTCCGGTGCAAACAGCAAACTTACTGGATGAATCGAGAGGAGATTGATTTGCAACAAAGTTCACGTCGGACTGTCCGGCATGAACTGGAAGTATTCTGGACACGCCGCCGGACTAAAGAGAACTATCAAGACAAGGCTTGTCCGGCAGGAACTTGGATATTTTTGGAGAAGCACCGAACAAAAAGAGGGTTGTTGATAGCTTGTCCGGCGTTAACTTTGATCTTTCTGGAGAAGCACCGGACAAAAGAAGGGTGGTTGATAACTTGTCCGGCGTTAATTGGAATCTTTCTGGAAAGGAAATATGGCTGAGTTTTTAGGATTAGGTTGCTCCAAGTTATTTTCATATGATTGAGATAAATATTACCCAAAGAAGTAATGATGTAAAAACCCCCCTTAATAGTACGACAAAGAACAAACAAAAAACTAGCAACAAGCTTAAACTAGCAAGAATGTCCTTAATTTTGCCTTTGAGCTTGATGCCGCACCAATAAGGTGAATACTCACAAAACGAGCCTAAATACTCTGAAGTGAGTTCAATTAAGATTCTTGAGGTCATCATCACCAAAACCCTTCAATAATTCAATCAATAAAAATTGTGGGAGGGGGGCTAGATGCTACGTGGAGACATTGTAGAGTGACTTTGTACGTTAGAGCCTAATTGACTCTTTATCTGATATTCTAGCTTAGGATTTGTACATATTTTTTGAGCAATATATGATTGTGGGAAGCCTCTGCAGATTTTTCCTAAAAAACTAATTTTGAAATTTTGACCATTTTTAGATTTGATTTAGCATTATTGAACCGATTTTTTTGATAAATTTCATTTAAGACAAAGGTCGGTGGTACAAAAAGTTGGATTAACAAAATGAAGCAGAATGAAACGAAGTTGTATGGGACAATTCAACCAAAAACTTGAACCACATTTGTATACTTAAATTTGAATTATCTTGAATCATCCCATTTCACCAACCAAACGTATTATGACGAATAAATTCAACCTGCCAAACACACCTAATGCCTCATGACAGGCATGCAAAGGAAGTTGACCCATCGAAAGAGAATTGGACCTCTATGTTTTCCAATTACACGAGCTACCATATTATATCTCTAAAGTGAAAGTTGACATAATACTCATTAAAGAGCAACAATAGTGGTCTTTGGTGTTCATTATCGAGGATTTGATTACGTTGTGATGACGTCGTCCAACCTCACTCTTGCAGGTCTGAGTGCATTTCCCTAGGCTCCGAGCCTTGGAAGACTCTAGGTTGCCCGACCCATTGGTGACCAGGATCCTCTCCATAGCCCAAGTTATCTTTAGTTCAAAGGCTTTGGAGTCCCTGATTATCTTTAACCCGGGGCGCTACCCTTCGTAAGATCTAGCCCGTCTAGATCCTGCGAGATTCGGATATGGTAACATTATGCATTGGTTGTGTTATGTTTCTTAATCCGTATAACCCACGAGTTTTCATACAGGGCACAAGTTCATCAGAAGACCTAGCTTGGCCCAAGATAAGAACGTCTGGATATGGAAGGATTGAGATCGTCTTGGAGTACAAGTCGATGGCGTATTCGGCAAGGACTTTGACGTGAAACCGACTTTGCCATAGATAGTTTCCATGCTAGACACTAAAAAAGCCCTCCTGTTGTTCCTTGTAACGCGACACACCAATCCTACAATCCTGACACAGATGATTGTCATCATCCTACAATCCTAACACATCTATTCACCTCATATCTCAACACCCGAGATCTCATATCTCATATACACATTTAGACACCTGGCGAGATCATCATCTCATCTAGGTTAGCCTCATACAAATTAAGCCGGTTACATCGCCACAAGCATCTACGAAAAAATCGGATTATTATCCGTCAAGATCAACGTCTGAAATATCGACGACAAGGCCGGCTTCTCCCACCGCCTCAACATCATCGATACACTCGGTGTCCTCAATTACGTCTCCACCGAAGATGATTGTTCATGTCAAATCGTCCAATTCTTCATCATCGAAAAATCAAAAAGCCATCGTTGAGTCCCCAGAAGTTTCGTTGCATCAAGATCAGTTCGAACAGAAAGCCGATTCCATCGCGAGTTCGGTTCGAACTTCCAATACAGCTCAACTTCAAACAGCCGAAACGGAGTCATCCGAAGTCCGTTTTGGATGTTCGGGTACACTACGAACAATAGAACGACGAGAGCTTTCCATTGAATCTGGTTGCACATCAAAAATCCTAACGGATCAATGGGAATCTTCAAATCAAGATGATGATTGCAATCTGTCCGGTGCCGCGTCAAGCAAAATCGAAGATCCATCGGTATTTTATTCATTGGAAACCGTTATTATTTCGTCTCGGGGCTGCAATCGGTATCTGGCTCATCGGAAAGCGTTGTTATTTCGCCTCGAGGGCTGAATGATTCGTCCAGAAGGCATGATGAAGTGCTTCAACAACAAGAATTCATACCTAGCAATTCAGGTGAAAAGCCGATTGGAATTGAGGAAAATCGTTGCTTCCATACCGATGAGAAAGAAAATTTCGATGATGATGACACATTTTATGACTGTCAGAGTGAAATTGATGGTGAAAATACTGATAATGAGGCATATTCTAGTAATTCATTGGCTCCAACTTTGGTTATTTTTGATATTTCAACACAAAAAACCGATAATGGCCAAGGAGAAGCGCAATCGGTTGTCGGATCAAAAGAAAAGTTGCGAGAAAGCTCTGAAACAGTCAACAATCGGTTTCTAAACAGGTTGATAAGGAAATATCACCTCATCCTTGGCGAGCAATCACGCAAAGGTCGTTGACTCCTTAGCGGAGTCGATCACTAGTTATAAGAGATATTTATGTCATTTATAGATAGAAAATAGTCAATCCAACCAATATAATAGCTGTAGCACACTTTAAAAATTTTAATATGGATCCATATGCATCATCCTTTATACACCTTGGAATCCATTAATTATAGACCAATTCTTGTTGAAGAGTTACCTTTTCGCTTTTTTCCTAACCTTCTCTCCTTCATGTAAGCAAAAAAACCGGGTTAGGATCCTTTATAACTAGTTGAGGTGTGCGGAGATGTATTTAGTTATAACGGCAATCTCCTATGCAATGGTCAATTTCTACTCTTTTTTTGTTTTGGATATTCCATGACATAATCTTCTACATCGTTGAAGTATCTTCCCTTGCCAATCTCAAGGATGCTGTCGAATAGGCAAGGCGATGCTTATTGGATGATGTCATAACTAACCCATCGAAGAACCAATTGGCAAACTTGGGAATAGTGGAGACAAATGATGACAAACTTTATTGGTTGTGCATTTCTATAGGCTCTAGCTCTCATACCCGATAATTTGATCTTTTGTCATTGAAGCTATACATGTGCTAGTATATGATTGGTTCATTGCCGTAACTGCAACTACACGGCGACAAATTATTTTAGTTATGTAACCGTTTTCTAATATGATGGTTGAGTGTTGGAACATAAAAATGGAAATTTGAAATTAGATCGTGGTAACGTGGAATGTTGACCAAAATCGAGCTCGATAGATGAAAATCCATCAATTCCACACTAGGAAGAATTCAAAATCCATCGCTCCCGTTATCATCCACACCGAAATGGGGCAACTCGGATGCCTTGGCCTCCCTAGCGGGCAGCAGCGGTAATCTTACATTGAGACCCTTCACCCTCGCTTGTACCCGCAGCGCACCAGCCCGTCCCCATTTCCGGCCACACCCGTCGCCTCCTCACTCCCCTCGCCGCTCCCCCACCCCGTCGGCTTTTCCTCATCCGTTCGCGCCGCCATCTCCCCACCCCTCCTCCGTCCCTTCCGCACCCGCGCCGCCTCATCCACCAGCTCCCCCCGCCGGTCCAGCAACCCTTTCGGCCGTCTTTTTTTTTTGATTCGGTCTGATCTGATCGGTCGCTGAACCGATGGGTAGCGACGCCGAGGAGGCCTCGCCGCTGGTGTCGTCGTCGGAACTGGAGCAGGAGCAGGACGACGAGGACTGCTACCTGAGCGATCAGGAGGACGATGCCCTAGAGGAGTCCGTCCTTCAGGTCCTCGAGGACGGCCACCTCGAGGACTGCCATTGGTCCTCCTCCTCCGTACGCTCCTCACCTGGCTTTGTTTCTCTTCCTCGTATCCACTATTGAGCCGCCCCCGATTGCTCCTCTCCTTGACGGATTCTCCTCCTTTTCTTGTGCTTGCAGGTGATCACCAAAGAATACCTCTTGGCGGCTCAGGTGATTACGAGGGCTGGGGGCTTTTCCCATTCGATTCCCAGTGCTTAAGCGATTTGTCGATGCTGAAACTTCCATTTGTAAATTGCGTTGTTGTATGGGGTTTGTAGAGGGAGGATCTGCGGAAGGTGACGGAGCTGCTAGGGTTGAAGGAGCACCACGCCCGGACGCTGCTCATCCACTACCGCTGGGACGTGGAGAGAATATTTGAGTTGCTCGATCAAAAGGGGAAGGATAGGCTGTTCTCGGCAGCTGGTATTCCTCTCCGACTCGCCAACAATGCTAATTTGTCCTCCACGGCAGAGGTGACCTGCGATGTATGCTACGAGGATGTGCCCCTCTCAGCCGCTTCCGAGATGGACTGTGGCCACAACTACTGCAATGATTGTGAGTAGTAACCCTTCTAAGCAAAGGATTTGAGTGTGAGCAAATAATTGTCTATGGAAGTGATTTTTAAGTATATACCTCTCTGATCTCTGCATGTGCTAGTTAGTAGTTTGATGCCGTTTGAATGCCTGTGTGCTGCTATCTTCTTGGCAAAAGCCATTGGGTGAATGTCCCGCTAATTGACCACGGAGCTGGCTGCTGATTAACAGTCTGGAAATTGACTATTAGGAGTTATTTCAATTGGTATGAGGAAGCTGTCTTGTTGGCTAAGTTCTCACTTTTCTCGTACCTATAAAAGAGAGAACATCATATTTTCGTTCAGCTAACTTGTACTCCCTTCGTCCAATTTTTATAAGTCCTATTTTGTTTTGAAGAAGTCAAACTTTATAAACTTTGACCAATAATAAGTCAAATTATATGCATCAATAGTATACAAAATTAGTTTGTATATGTTCATATTTCAAATTTCTTTTGATACAATGTTATTTCATGGCATTTGATAATATATAATGGAGAGATTGAATGGTCAAAGTTTACCTTAAAAGACTTTCTCAAACCAAAATACGCCCTAGAAAAGTGGACAGAAGGAGTATCATTTTGAACTATCTGTATTCATACTTCATGTATGAAAGTAACCTAGGAAACTAGTTCATATCATGCTCAGTTTGTGTGAATATTCATTAGGTTACTGTATGCAAACTTTCCGTTATGATGCACACTAAGTCTACCATAGAAGCATATATTACCAGCACAGCCTTTTTCTTCCTTTCCATTTTTATATGCTCACTCCTCACCACCACACACACTAGGGAAAGAAAAAAATCACCTGAATTAGCTTTGCCGTATCTAGTTTTCTCCCCTGAGGAGCTACTAATATGTGTGCTTCCTGGCCCTTGACCAGGCTGGACAGAATATTTCATTGTGAAAATAAATGAGGGGCAGAGTCGGCGTGTCAAGTGCATGGCTCCAAAGTGCAATGCTATTTGTGATGAAGCATTAGTCCGGAAGCTAGTAAGTGCAAAGCATCCAGATATTGCAGAGCGCTTTGAAAGGTTTTTACTGGAATCTTATATTGAGGATAATGACACAGTCAAGTGGTGCCCAAGCACACCACATTGTGGAAATGCTATACGTGTCAAAGGTGATATTCATTGTGAGGTGGAATGTACGTGTGGACGCCAGTTTTGTTTTAATTGTTCGTCGGAAGCACATTCACCATGTTCCTGTGTGATGTGGGAGCACTGGATCAAGAAATGTCGTGATGAATCAGAGACAGTTAATTGGATAACAGTAAATACTAAGCCCTGTCCCAAATGCCACAAACCTGTGGAGAAGAATGGTGGGTGTAACCTAGTTGCTTGTATATGTGGACAAGCCTTCTGGTGAGATTCCTTATGCTGCTTCAACATTTATGTTTTGCATATTTACCGCTGCACTTATGTTGGATGCTCATAATGCGCTTTTGCAATATATATGTCCTTATCTGCTAGTTTGGTATTTGGTCATACAAATCCAAAAGCACCACATACCTCCCTCCCTCCCTCCCTCTCCCTCTGTGTGTGTGTGTGTGTGTGTGTGTGTGTGTGTGTGTGTGTGTGTGTGTGTGTGTTCAACAGTGCCTGTACACCTGAATAGCTGCATGCATGCATGAATTACTGAATTTATTGGATATCTTTTTTATCTCCAAAACTGCTGACACGTTATGAAATGATATAGCGTAGGAGGCTAATCTTAGGGCCTGTTCCTGTTAGCTTATCTGACTTATTTTACTTATTTGTCTATTTACTTATCTTCATTTAAATTTTAAAAATGATTTGGTTTTTTGAATCCTTTCCCCCCATATTAATGACTTGTCTAAGCTCTAAAACACTAGTCGAACAAAGTGGATCCGACTCTCGATGCTACCTCAAAAGGTTCTTAAAGTTGGGAGATAACCTAAATAGGTATACAAGTCAAATAAGATAAACCGAGGAAAACAGGGCCATAACTTCGGAAGGCCTATGGCTGAACATTAAAAAAAGTACTGGATAGGTTTTATTATGGTCTTATGGTGGACTGACGATTTTGGATATGCTTGGCCCTTGTTAGGCTCTTCAGGCTTTGATTATTTGAACTGACATTGCATTGGTGTATTTCTTATACCTGCCAGTATCATGAGTCATGAAACTAAAAGTTTGTAAAAGTAACCCAAAATTTTTTTGGTTGTTTGCTTTAATATGAAAATATGAAATACTCGATGTTACATGATCACAAAATGCAACACCTTTTAAGCTTTATATTCTGTGATACTTTAAATATATGCATTGACAGACAAATGGTGATTGTTTTTCCTGGCACCATTAACTATCCAGAAGATTGCATCCACTGTCATTATAACATTGAAAACAGCCTTCCTCCCATCCCCGAGGCAATAATGAATTAATGATAAACTACCAATAGTGTGACTGCAGCCCTTGGTTAACAAAAATAGAAATGGTGCATCTGCTAAACTGCACACATACTTTGTTTACCCTCCCCCTTAAGTCCGTAACCTAGGTGCAGGTCCTTTTATTTGGGCTATTTAGGAAGATACACGTTTTTCATGTCACCTGTATTATCATTATCATTGTCAGATCAGTTGTTATGTGGTAGCACGGTCACACCCTCGTAACTGGTTGCAACCTCATAACTAGTTGCAAGGTGCTCTTCCATAAGAAGCTTGCTTATTGTTATGTAATGAATTAATGTTGCTGCCATATTTCACCTGCTTACAACTCATGCTTTCAACCAAAATCAAATGGTAATATATGTGCAAATGATTTAGAAGAATGCCATTTACAGAATATTTAGATATCATAAATTACTAATTTAACTCAGAAAATACAATTATCATTGTTCTAATAGTAGGGTGGAAGTCTGTATAACAGTTGGATGCTGAATATATAGTGTGAGTTTTCTTTATCAATTTGATCCTGATTCTTTTCAGAAAGCTGTGTAGTTGCGTCTGAGATGATTGCAGCATCAGCTTGGTCACTTGTATTTATGCTGGTACCTCTACATTGCTTGCTTGTTTTTAGACAATAATTAAATAATTTTTTTTGATAAGTGACCAACACTTAGATTGGTAATGATAATCTGTTGCTAGTTGGGAAGAAAAAAATCGTGCATAATGATGCCTGCCATTCATAGATTGGTGAGAAGCAAGTGATACAACACATCTGTGAACTGGTGAAGTTCTATCAATCATAGCTCCTGTCTTAATCATGTACCTTTGCTACCTAGTGGACTAATATAGTAATGTGTGAATATATCAGAAGTGGTTCTCTGCAAAATGTGTAGCTAGAGTAATATTGTTTTTATTTGCAAGCATGCTCACTTCGACCGGTAATACTGGCTGTCTGGCACTTGATTTTAAATATTGAGATAGAATAGCACAATATACGCTGCAGACTTCAATTGTTCTGCTATAACCATGTGTCAAACAACTTTTAAGGTTTTGCAGTTATGTTAAAATTGCTTTGTGTATCATCATTTATGTTTGTCCCACAAGTTTCATGCTGTACTGGTTGATGATATTCTCTGTTCTTGTTTCTGCCCCCGGATCTTGTCATCTTTCTCATTAGTGATTAAGTTTGAGTTTTATTTATCTAATTTGATGCCTTTTTTATGTAGTTGGTTATGTGGCGGTGCTACTGGTAGAGATCATACATGGTCAAGTATTAATGGCCACAGTTGTGGCCGATTCACTGAAGACCAGTCGAAGAAGACAGAGCAAGCAAGGCGAAACCTCTATCGGTATATGCACTACCACAACAGATATAAGGCTCATACAGATTCTCTTAAGCAGGAAGCAAAGCTCAAACATGACGTCCAGGGGAAGATTTCCATTTCTGAAAATAAGGAGTCCAAGATAAAAGATTACTCTTGGGTGATAAATGGACTAAACAGGCTTTTCAGATCAAGGCGCGTTCTTTCATATTCTTATCCTTTTGCGTTTTACATGTTTGGTGATGAGATTTTTATGGATGAGATGACTCCTGAGGAAAGAGAGCTTAAGCAAAACTTATTTGAGGATCAGCAACAGCAGTTAGAGTTCAACGTTGAAAGACTATCTGGTTTTCTTGAGAAGGATTTTCAAAATTTTACTGATGATGAGGTTATGGATACAATGAAGCATGTGATTAATCTTTCCAATGTGGTAGATAGGCTCTGCAAGCAAATGTAAGAGCTCTGCTCCACAAAGATCTGACATTTTTCTTCAAAAAAGAAATGAAAAACAATTTTTGTGTGTGCCTGTATTTTTTTTTTACTAATAATACTACTTTGCAGGTATCAGTGCATTGAGAATGATTTGTTGTATCCTCTCCGCATGCCTCATAATATTGCTCCATACAAATCCAAGGGTCTTGATAGAGCCTCAGAGCTCCATATTTGTTTGGATTCTGCTGAATCCATGGGGTATAGTAAGGATGAACACAAGAATCAGCCTGGGTTATGTAGTAATGAACCAGGTATTTATATGGCATTTTTATTTCTTATCACAGCCTACAATCATATGTTAAGGACCATTCTTCTATAAGCTAACTTCATGATTGATTGTATATATTTCAATGTGCTTGTTAGGTTCATCTCTTCATGGAAAGCGGCCTCTTCTTCAGTTGCATGGGTCAAGTTCTAATAACAGTGGACGCCCATCTCACAAGAGAGAAAGAAAAGATGCTCATGGTGGTGGTGCACTTTTTGATCTCAATGTGCCTGCTGAAGTGGCAGACAAGATATGAAACTTCAATATCTGAAACTCTTAAGGCACATTCCTTTGCAACTGTACAGCTGACCGGGCGCTTCTTCAGCTACATAAAGGAAAAGTCTGTTCTTTTTTGTTGCCTTAATAGGGTGCCTTGATTGCAAGCTTACCCTGGGGCTATGATCCCAACAGATAGAGTAGTTTCCAATTTATCTTATGTATACCATGACATGACTCGATGCCAATGTGCATAGTTCTTATAAAGCCAAATTACCCTCAAGCAAGACGAGGACTTTTGTTAGAATAGAGCTTTATTTATGCTCCGCTATTGCTGTGTTGCGAATTTCAAATATAATGTATGAAGCATATTGAAGTAACTGGCTTTAAGCTCTCATGGGATGCTCGGTACGCCCGCACCTGGAAAAGAATGATACCAGGTTATTCTTTGGCCGGCTACCAGCTCATTCGGTGCCAAAGGAAACGTTTATCTTGAGACCCATCTTGCTGTCCGAGACCAGCTGATTTTTAGGTCAGTTTTTTGAAAATTTTCAGGCCAATTTTGATTGATTTAAATTCTTACCCGTAAAACTGGATACCTGGGATGTTTCTGATTTATCTTGTGCTCAAATGTAAGATACGGCCTAGGCGATGGGATGGCTGCGACCTGCGAGACTGAAGAGTCTAGTCTGGCGTTGAGGTAATAATCTCGGTTTCCGGAGCAGGTTTCTTCTAGTCTTCCACTTAAATTCTTGACTCTACAATTGTTAGTCACCTGTACTAGCTAGGGATATATTTTTCCAGTCAAGCACAGTAGTATCTTGCTGCTCTAGTTTTGTAGAACCTATGCAAGGGACATGCATACAGCGACCCATTGGTATCGGGGATGCACCCGTTCTTGGGAATCCTGTGCATGAAAGAACACTCTATCTTGTCCTCTCTCGTGCCTGTTCTTCGGTTCCTAAAATGTCTAGCAGTCTAGCTAGCCATATGGCATGGGGGGAAATTGGAAAAACTGCAGCCCATTGACTTCGTCAGTAAGACAAACACATATTATCGTCCTAGGAGTGTATTTACTCTACTCTGGTTGGCAGTTTTACCTCTCTGACAGCTTGGAAAACCGATGAGAAGAATCTTTCTGGATCTCTGACTATAATCAAATGCTCTTGATCCTGAAGCTGGTTTCCAAAGTGCATTGCCACTGCATAATGCATATGTCTACAAATAATTTACCCCTAGTAGATGGACGTAGCGGTGGAAGCAGCGGGGGAGGAGGGTTCAAGAGCACATGAAACCTCGAGCATGTCTGTCCCTGGGATGTTTCTTTAATCACCCTACTGTCTACTGAGATTTGAGCTTTACCGAGGCCCCTTCTGTAACCGGCACGTCTTCCGTAGTTGTCATTGGCAGCATCATTTTATCTTATTTGTGTCATGATACTAATCATTGTAACTGAGCTGGGGAAAGAAAAAACGCACGCACACACAGCAACATGTCAACATGTGCTTCCTCTCTTCCGTCGCCTTGTTGAGCCAAGATGTCTCAACAAGTGGCCAGTATACAGACGTACCCCACAGCCTACACACACCGAAAATAAAAGCAAAAATTCAGTATCTCACCCAATGTACTTGTCCGGTAACCATAACTCCGATGTGCAATGTGATAAATACTCTCAAGGCGGAATTCAGTAGCACAGGATTTATGACATCATTCACAAAAAAGAGAGGTCCAATGAACGGTTGTGCAATTGGGGGAAAAAAAAGAGGCCGGTCTAATAATGCTACGTACGTGCACCAGGCTCGCATGTGAGGTTGTGGCGCTGCCCCTGCACTGCACGTCTGCACCCTGTTTCTGGAACAGTTGATGCAGGCCGAGTGAGGCCAAGAATACAGCTAACTGCACTGGGATCTCATCTTATGGTACCCCAAAGCATCGAGAGATTCTGTGACAAGCAGCTACATGACGTTTGGGGCCTGGTTGGGGAATGCATTAATGGATGGTGCTGGGCATCTACCAATCCAACTGGTATACATTCTATGTAGCGTTTGTCTGCTATCCTCATTGTGTTACTTGCCCAAAAACTAAAAGCAACTTAGGATGATTGGCACACTGAACCATGTGTGTGCGGCATGTAGCTTCTCCCGCGGTCACAGAAGCAGCTGTGCGTGCAGTAACTAATGCATCACGATCAGCACCATCGATAATTGCAAGCAGTGCATCACAATCAGTAATTATGTGCAGGATTGATCTAACACAGGAGGAAGTGAGGAAGCACTATAGTTAGCAGCAAGAGCTGCAGGACAGTGGCTGTGGCGATCTTGTGAGCACCGAGTACTTGAGTGCTGGGGTGCACAAGTAGACAGTAAAAGATATGTGGCCGTGTCACATGACCTGCCAAAATTTTTCTTTTGAAGGTCCAGCCGCAGAGGCGAGGCAGGGCAGTGCATCAGGGCAAAGGAGCGCCTCTTTCAAGGAGAAAGAATGACAAACTCACCGCAATAGTGGACGTGTGCTTGGCCATTTTTTTGGCTGCTTCTTTGGACTTCCATGTAACTCGCTGCCTCTCCACACACCCTTGTTCCTGTCCGTGGTCTGTGGATGTGGTCATGTAAACGTATAGGACGACTTCCCATCAATTACCTGAGCAGAGTCTTCACAGGTCAAAGACAAGTCATGCATGTTACTGTCTGGACCTCCGGCTGTGCATTTTATCTTCTACTCATGACCTGCTCAGTATTGTTCAGGAAACACTTTCTATACAAGAATAAAACTCTTACCATCTTTTTTATTGAAATGTAGGAAAGCTTTTTTTACCAGAAAAATGACTCGTGTTAATTAACCTCTTAAGTTAAAACGTTTACAGGACAAATTGTAGAGGCTTAATGTGACAGAAGATTCAGTTATGTCATCATCATCTGATCTGATGTAACAGGGTAAAAAGGTGAGCAAGGATGAAGTAAATTAGCCTGTGGTATAGAAAAGGGAAAGCAGACAGATCTGGATAGAATAGAGCTGAGTGAGTGAAGCCCTTTCTTGGCTCCCACCTCTAATCTTGCATAAAAAAGAAAGGAAGTTGGTAAGGTTTGGGACAGACATAAATAAATCTTCCCACCATAAATAAAGTATCGGAATAACCGGACAGGAGTACGGGACCGATCCAGTTTGATGGTAGGATCATCAAGCTTCAGTGGTAGAAACAGTGCCACTGTACTAGTACTAGTAGTACTGCATGCCCCAAGCAAGTTCATCAGCCCCATTCTCCTCATGGGAAGGGACCTCTGAAGAAGCATCACTTTAGACAAGAAAAGAAGAAAGCATCACTTAAGCAGGTCAAAGGTTTTATTTGGTGATCAACTCCTCAGCAACAACTCCAGGCTCCCACTTCTTGTAGATGGTTTATCTGTAAGGTGAGATGCCTCTCCATAAATAGTCTCTACCTGCATCATCTGTTCCTTTTAGTTTTCTAACCTACGAAATGGTTACAGATTTCATCTCTTTGGTCATATAGGCTCACTTGTGCAAGATAGATAACTGAGGAGAAGCTATTCTTGAGCTCAGTGGGGTTGTTGCCTTGTAGGCTTCTTCTGGTCAGCAGCAATGCACCATGGCCGCTCCAAGAGGTGTGCACCCTGTGGTATTATGCCATTCTAGCATGCTTGTAACTAGCTTACATTACCTTGCTTGAAATTGTTGCTGTCGAGTACTAGTCCAGACCACATGATACGATTCTACATTTTTTTCGATAAGACTCAATTCTTGGCTAATGATCTCGGCCAATTTTTATTGACAGTGATTCAATTAGAACACTCAGAATGGATAGCATGGATTCGTCATCTCCGAGGTGCGTTGCTCGTCATCAACAGGTAAATTGGCGGTTGTAAAGCTAAAATGCGCTGGTACTTCTTGCTTCATGCTATTCCTCTTAATGTACACATACAGAGCCTAGTTTTTCTGGTAATTTGTCCCAACAGATAATCTTGGATTTCCCCTCTTTTCCTTAAAATCATCTGCATTTTCAAACCACTTTTGTTCTGTAGATCAATACATATTCGATTGCAGTATATGCTGGGCTGACATACGGCATACCTATTTTTTTACTCCAATTGTAGTCCTGTCTTTCTCCATGCCTTACCATTTTCTGTTCTTTGAAAGAATGCTGGAGAAGTGAAGGATCAGAACAGCACGGGTAAAAGGCAACCTCATACTAGTGAGCTTTCGTGCTCTTTGATACAAGAGGTAAAAAATTAGATATCGCACAAAAGATGCAGTGTATTAACATATTTCCATGCCATCTGACTAGTAATTGATAAAGTTATTTCATACCTCTTCCCTTCTCCAAATGTCATATCCATTGATTATAGCCATGGAAAGGTGAAAATCTTGGCATTCAGTTGGCTACCATACAACATTATTCCGTAAAAAGCAAGCCTTGCAGTGCGTAAAGAAATTTATTTCCGCATTTTGGCAATTGAAGGGGGGCAGACAAACCATTTTTGCACATAATTTCCTTGTCCCAGTGTAGTTTAAGTGTATGTTTTGAGCAAAAGTGTAGTATAAGTCTATAAAACCATGAATCAGTTCTATTGTATTAGAATTGGTTGAGACTATGTTTATTGGCTAATTGCGATATTTCAATTTGGTTTGGATGCTTAATTGCTTATGAAGTTTGTTCTGCAGGTCCAACACCTTGAGAAGCGACTAAATGATCAGTTCGCTATGCGAAAAGCTCTAGAGAAAGCATTAGGTTACAAGCCCTGTGCTATTCATTCATCAAACGATAGCTGCATTCCAAAGGTATTTTGTTCCTGTCATGGTGATTTTGGAATAAATAGAAATTCAGGGTGTTGTCATATCATCCTAATAATTTGTATCTCAATTGAATATGCACATTGTGTCCAAGGGTTTTTTTTTTATTAATTGTTGACCCAGACATTCCTTTCTTTCATGTCATTTCAGCCTACTGAAGAGCTAATAAAGGAGATTGCTGTACTAGAGCTAGAGGTCATATGCTTGGAGCAGCATCTCCTAACACTGTACCGGAGGGCTTTTGAACAACAATTTTGCAGTACTACTTCTGGTTGTGACATGGAAAGAAACAAGCAACCAATAAGGTCATTTTCAGGCATGCTCCCAGAAGCATCAGTGCTCAATTTCTCAACCCCGAGGAAACACCAGCCGGTGAAGTCCGGCCGCATGGTCCTGGCACGCAAGTCAACACCAGCAACTCTTAATAGTGAAACAAGCATTTCACAGCACAATGGCAGCAAGACCAGTGTCGGGCGCAGCCATTCTTCACTCCTGCAGCGTTCCATTTGCTCAGCTAGAGTATCTCCTTCAGCAAACAATCTTGCTAGAGCTCTGAAACCATGTCATACTTCGCCACTATCATTTGTAGAGGTACAGAACAATCTCTGAAAACACAATTCTTTTTTTTTTTTACCAAGAAAACTGTAGGAGAGGCTCCTACAGTAAGCAAATATATATAAATAAAACAGTTACATATTTACAAGATCAGAAGTCCAGAAGAGCACTATGCCAGGAAACAATGGAAGAACCTAGAACAGAGTTGACTCTAAAGACTAGTAGAGCAACATCACAATCAAAACCCTCCTTCCAACCTTGGAAAGTTGGATTGGAACACAATTCTATTTCTAACCTGTTAACCAGTTTGCTATACGATTTTGGTTGTAGTTTTGTATCAGTTCTGATACTAACATATCTTTTTGATGACCAGGAGGGCAAGTGCATGGATCATGGCATTGTAAGCTTGGCAGATATTCTGGGGACTAGGATTGCAGATCATGTTCCTCAAACACCTAACAAGATATCTGAGGACATGATCAAATGCATTGCTGCCATATACATCAGGCTTAGAGACGTTCCTGCTGTGCAACATGCCTTCTTCCCTTCACCATGCTCGTCATTTTCATCAGTGAGTGGGCTCTCTACCAAATATGCTGGGGATCTGTGGAGCCCCATATGCAAGAAAGAGAGCTTTATTGAAGCGTGGCAAGACAATGCATTATGTTCAGGTGAATCAGGGGATTTGGGTCAGCAATATGATTCTGTCGTTGAGGTGTCTGCGCTCTGCAAGGGAGATCAGAGGTCCGCCAATGTCAAAGATATGTTGCGTAAATATAAGTGAGTATTTTTTGTCATGTCGTGGTCTTTCTGAGGAACTGATCCATACAACTATATGCTGACTAGTTGAAGATGTCGCACTGCAGCTCACTTGCACAGCTGCTAGAAACTGTCGATCTCAGTGGAATGAAAAACGAAGAGAAGCTTGCCTTCTGGATCAATGTGCATAATGCCATGATGATGCATGTAAATAGTTTCTTACCCTGTACTTATATATCTTACCGTGTTTCTTCGAATATATGGACTTTAATCCTAACAATGTTCATTTTCAGGCCCATATAGAGTATGGGACTCCACAGAGTAACAGCAAGAGATTACTGCTTAGTAAGGTGGTACCCAACTCGAATTGCAATTCCATATATGCATCCCCTCCCAAACTTTTAAATTTGGTAACCATTTCTGGTTTTCATCACAGGTATCCTACATTATCGGTGGTCAGAGAGTAAACGTGGAGTTGATAGAGTACCAAATCCTCTGTTGCCGAGTGCACTCTTCCGGACAGGTTTATTCAACCCCCCTAGAGCTTACATCCTCTAACTCTCAACTCAAGAACCTATCTCAATTCAATATGAGCTCCGGCATAGCAGTCGATGATCACCTGATCTGATGGTGATAGTTGGTGCTTCTTCTAACGATGGTTTGATTCCTCTGAATCGTGCAGTGGTTAAGACTGTTACTCTACCCAAAATGGAAGTCCAAAGACAGGGAAGAGCTGCAGGGCCTCGCCGTCGACAGGCCGGAGCCGCTGGTGCACTTCGCGCTGTCCTCCGGAAGCCACTCAGACCCCGTGGTACACGAGCAAAAAAATGCATTTTTGCCACTTTGGACAGTGGGTTTTCATTTCTTGCCCACTCTGATCTGGAGTACTGTGCTAGACATAGATGGACCCATGTGTCATCGAGACAAAGTGGCCACATAGAGAGCGAAATGCTAAAGCTCCGAAAATTCTCCAACGCTACGTACGCACTGACCACTGGATTGGTCACATCTCTCACTGTGGATTCCCTCCATGGATCGTCAGGTGCGGCTGTACAGCCCGAAGAACGTGTTCCAACAGCTGGAGGTGGCGAGGGAGGAGTTCATCCGGGCCAACGTCCGCGTCAGCGACAGGGGGAGCAGGGCGCCCCCGAAGGCGGTGGAGGCCTACGCGAGGGACGCCGGGCTGGGCGCGCAGGACCTGCTGCGCACGGTGGAGTCCTGCTTCCCGGAGCGCCTCCGCGCGGCGGCGGCGGCGGCGCAGGGGAGAGCGCGCAGGAGCAGCGTCGAGTGGAAGCCACACAGCACGGCGTTCAGGTACGTGCTGTCCAAGGAGCTCGTGGCCGTGCCCCCGGCGTGAAGCAGCTAGTTACCACACCAGGACGCACGCAGGCAACTGGCAAGCATGGCATGCGGTGGCTTCGGTTATAGGATGACGGCATGCGACGTCGAGCGCTGCTCGCCGCGTGTGCCGAGTGCAGACTCCGCGGAGTCCAAGATGTGGCGAGATTCGTGCGTCCGGGCTGCCTGCAAAATTTGGGGCGTGCTTGTATGTACAGAGAGGATGGGTATAAATCAACCGAGTTCTGTGGTGATGTTTCTCGATGCAAACCGGCGCTCGCGTTCGCGGGTCGGGGGTCACGGCGTCGGCCTGCACACATTCCGCTAGGCGGCCTTAAAGATCGCCAACCATTTTTCCTTCTCGTTACCTTCTCTTTTTTCATTTTTTCCGACCATCTCCAATAATAATTTAAAATGATTTATACATAAAACGGAGAGAATCTATTTCTAAAAAGAATGATAAAGAGAATCCGCAAAAAAGGGTCAAAGAAATCTATCCAAAGTGTCAAAGAGTGAAGGGAATCGGTTAGAAATGGTCTACACCGTAAGATGCTCATCCAACGGCTAGGATCCAGTGTAGCCTTAAGTTTAAGAATAAATACCTTGTAATATTCATTCTTATTTATTCGGTGCGTCGAGTGTTGTTTGATTCAAGCGAATTATATCTCTTCATTGTTTTTGAAGAGTTGCTTTGGCCATGGAGTTTTTATGATTTCTTTCTTCTTACTTATCAAGCTACGAACGATCTTCTTGGGTCATGGTGAGCTATCCTACTTGTTAGGAATAGAGCCCACTGCAAACGGCCCACACAAGGGTCCAAACGCAGAGAAAGGGCTCCTCAGGTCTTAACGGGCCTAATGGCCCAACTAGAGCAACGATTAAGACATGGGCCCACTCAACCCAAAAGGCTAGCCTTTTAGATGAGGGATGGATCCACCTTTTAAGTCGTGCTCCCCCATCATCGATTACCGATGTGGGACTAAACCCAACAATCTCCCCCATCACACATCGGACCACTTCGTCACAACGGACAACTTTGTCCAGCGAATGTGTGGAATTAACGGAGATGTGGGTCAATGCCTGGCTCTGATACCACTTGTTAGGAATAGAGCCCACTGCAAACGGCCCACACAAGGGTCCAAACGCAGAGAAAGGGCTCCCCAGGTCTTAAACGGGCCTAAAGGCCCAACTAGAGCACCAAATAAGGCCATGGGCCCACTCAACCCAAAAGACTAGCCTGTTAGATGAGGGACGGCTCCACCTTTTAAGTCGTGCTCCCCCATCATCGATTACCGATGTGGGACTAAACCCAACAATCTCCCCCATCACACATCGGACCACTTCGTCACAACGGACAACTTCGTCCAGCGAATGTGTGGAATTAACGGAGATGTGGGTCAATGCCTGGCTCTGATAAGAGAGAGAGAGATTGAGAAGAGAGACCAGAGAGAGAGTGGAGAGAGGGAGTTGCATGCTCCTGTTCTTCCTTCGTGCTATACAGATCGGGAGTGAGAGAGAGGGAGTCCAGCGTTTGGCTCTAGAGAGAAGAAGTGGAGGCAGCCCCATGGATAGGGGCAGCGCAGCCCGGGCACGGTTGCAGGAGGAGTAGCGCGGCCAGCCACGGCGGCGTGGCATCCCGCAGCACACAGCGACGACGGCTCCCCGACGGTGAGCGGCTCAGTACGGCGCGGGACCAGGCCCGGCCTTTCTTCTCTAGGCAGTGGCAAGGCGCCGGCTTTGGCGTGCAGCGCGCGGCAGCGGCCTCGCCACGGCCAAGGGCGGCGCGGGCTGCAAGGCGGCGCCCAGTTGGGGGTCGGCTCCCGTCGGCATGTTTCGACCAAGGAAGGCGCCGGCCTTGGCCTCTAGAGTGTGGCATTCTTGAGTCGGCCGGCCATGAGCAGCCAAGGTGACAGCGGCCATAAGGATGCATGACATGGTGCTACTACGGAGATGGCTCCAACCATGGCTGTGGATGCAGCGAGTTCTTCTCTTCCTCCTTGCCCCCTGCTCTGTGATGTGTGGTTGACGGTTTTGGATGTGATGTGTGGTTCCTGGTTTGGAGATGAGCTCCATGTGTTCGACGATATGTCTGAAAGGGGATTTCGGGTATGCACGTCCAGTGTTCGATGCATTGCCTTGAACTAGAAAGGAGGAGGTTGTGGGTAATAGTGATCGGAGGGAAAAATCAAAGAAAAATATACTCGTCGCCTATTCACCCCCCCTCTAGTCGCCGATCCCGGTCCTTCAAGTTCGCTCCTTTTTTTCCAACCGCTTAGGAATGTCAGTTCCCTAGTAGTGGTAGAGTCTTTTTTAAAAAATATAAAGAAGTATCTAAATATAAAGACTGGAAGAGAGTCTCCAAATTTAGAAACTACTGGATAGTGTGTAGAGGCTGAGGTTGACCACCATAGTGTTTAAACCGGCTAAACATGCTCCATCACTGGCAGAAAAAAATTAAGGCCAGAAAGGTGTAGCAACTCGATCGGATTTGTTTACGGGGAGGTGGTGACTATGCTTGTTCAAGAGCATAAGCAAATGTGTAGAGGGGCGCATTCGAGGCTACCCAGCTTGTTAAGGTTGGTAGATGGGCAAATTGAGCCCCAACTCTACAGAGTGTGTTGCATGCTCATTTTGTGGTCATGCTAGAGATAAGGCTCAGTTCTAGTTGTCTCGTTTACGGAAGTGTTATGAGTAAAATAATAAGTTGAGCCAGAGCTAGAAATGAGTAGACCTGATCAAACTTCGGGTCGGCTCGGGTTTTGGGCTAGGCTTAGGAAGCTCGGTCCCTCGAGACCAAGCTTGAGCCTAGCCTAGCCCGATGTGTTGGACCATAAAATCGGGCCTAGCCCGAGTCCTACCCAAAGTCCAAAAGCCCGGGTATGCCGAAACCCAAAAACCCAGCCTGGTCACTGCTATTTGCGCATTTTTCTTGGGCCCAAGCCTGGCCTGGCGGTCAGGCTTCAAGCATGACCCGAGAAGATATATAGCCTCACTCAGCAAGCAAAGAAGGACACCTCCTTTTTAGACTCTATAACTAGACCCAGAGATATCCTAGGAAGCCCAACATACAGAGTTAGCTGGAGTAGTGGAGCCTCAAGCACATCGAAATTAGAGGCAGGAAGTAGATTTTCCGGTGGTCGCCTAGGCCCTTCCTCGACGACAGTCCTCATTGTTTCTCCTTGTACTACTTTGATCCACGAAGCAAATAACTACTGAAGTAGGGTTGTTATATCCATCGAGAGGCCCGAACCAGTCTAAAAAATTCTCGAGAGCCTTTGCAATCTCCCTCGATCTCCCCTTAGCGTCCACGTCCACCCTCTCGTCGTTGTGCAGTGAGTTCGAACCAGTCTAAAAAAGTATCGAGAGCCTTTGCAATCTCCCTCGATCTCCCCATAGCGGTCCACTCACCCCTCTCTACAAATGTTTGCGGTCTAATCCTCGAGGCCGTGAGGTCCGAGGAGTCGATAGCTGGCGCCATCCATGGGGATCTACACTAGAAGAATCCTTAAGTGAAGACTGGTGCAATGACGAGTTCCGAGGACCTGGATCATCTCCGCTTCGACAATCTCTATGATCTCTATGACTACTAGTCAGGCTCTAGCCAGGCCCAACCTATGGACCTTTCAGGGGACGCCGGCGTGGGACCAGGTCCCAAGGCAGAACCTAAGAGCCATAATGACCCAGAGACTTCTTCTACTAAGTCATTCCGCACCCAAGTATTTCTGGGAGGCGGTGGGCCATCGATGTTCGAGGAGTTCCAGCACAGCGAGACTGTTGACAGACGGGTTTTGAATCTGTCCATTGGTGACACGGCCATAATGCCTTCATACTCTTTGTGCATGCGTACGTGACATCAATATGGCGATCGAAGAGTCTGAGTATGTGAGCCGGCAAGGTGCCCCTAGGGGAAGGTCCCTAGCCGTAGCGAGAGACAAGCAAAATACCCCCGATCGTCGGCTCCAAGCTGCGTGGGGGTGACTCACGAGCTCCATGTTGCTTGCTATGGTGGTGGATGATGGCCAAGCTGGCCCTAGCACCTGCACCCTTGTGCGAGTATTCCCACAAGGCAAGGCACCACCAACGTAAGAGCCTGGAACCTTTGGACGAAAGCGCCTTAGGGCCATGGCCACAATCGTGCGTAACCTCTGCAACCACCCAAGCTTCGCGGTGGGACCCGAAGTCGGGGTGATCATTGCAGGTGGCTTGGAGGCGCTTGCCGACGAACTCACCCCTCCTCGGAGTTATTCCCGTGGGAGCCACATTGATTTTGATCCACTGTTAGGACCAGGTCTGCGTGACGAACGTTGGACTAGACAAGGTTAACCTCAGCGGAGGGACCAGGGGGCCCACACCACCTCCGACAGGCGTGATGGGGCCCGCGCCAACTGCCGGGGGTCATCCAGGAGAGACGACACATGCTCTTCGGTGAAGACCCCAGAGCCACGTCAAGGTGGGATCTTTTCCTGCCTCGATCCGCTCTTGGACAGGCCTCTTGCCCCGAGGAAGGAAGTTGTTGTAGCCCATGGATGCCCTGCTTTCTCTCGTGCGCTTTGGGAAGCCCCGTGGCCGACTAGTTCATGCCGAGCCACGTGGAGTATTTCGACGGGTCCTAGAACCCGCGAGAATTCCTTTCTGTCTACATCACCGTCATCTCGGTGGCTGGGGGTGACGGAGATGTAATGGTCTGATACCTTCGTACTGCTCTTGAAGGGGCAACTCACTCATGGCTCTTTAACTAAAAGGAGGGATTGCGATTCATAGCTGGGCCGAGCTCTGCGAGGCCCACCATTCCAATTTTAAGGGGAGTTGCTCGGCCCCTGGGTGCCCCCGCAATTTTAAAAGGGTGGTCCAGGAGGAGGGTGAGAGCCACCGCCACTAAATGCGCCGGTTTCTAAAGGTTTAGAATACAATCCACAAAATCTCCGATGAAGCCATCATCGACGCCTTCATCGACGGGGTGATGAATGAGCATTTATCCAATATTTGAAGATCTTGGAAGGCTACTGTTGGCAGTCTTTAATCTCCAATTTCATATGCCGACATACGCCAACATTCCGGTAATTTAGGGGAAAATCGAGATTTATATATGCAATTTATTTAAACTAATAAATTTCCATAAGTTTTGTCCTCATGAATAAAGTGGAGAGAAATCGGAGCTGAACCGGACACAGGAGTCGGTCGGCCGACCAACCCTAGGTCGGCCGACCTGGCCTCTGCACCGAACCAGCCCCGACTTCTCCCAGTTGCCAACAAATGTACCAAGGAGTAACCTCAAACGTCCATATGCATCGGTTTAATCAAAAGGCTGTAGTTGCTTCATAATTGGGTGACTTGGCTCTTAAGGAAGCCAATTCTACCGGTTCTAACTGCCATAACCATCTTGGGTAAGTGATCTACACTGTCAAGGAAGCATCCTAGGCGAAAACGAGGTCCAGGATCAACCGAAGGTGGGTCGGCCGACCCACCTAGGTCGGCCGAACGCCTTGGATCCCCTCTCGGATTCTCCTTCAGCTAGTGTGGAGATGACACTTGTCCCATGACATGGAAGCCCCTCATTTGTCACGGATGGCTATAAAAGAACCCCCTCACCTCACACAACCACAACACACCATATTCCTCTCATTTGGAGTCACTCTTAACTTGTCAGAGTAGTTAGTTTGAGAGTTAAAGTCGAGCTAAAGTTCGGAGTTCCGGAATCGTTTTCGGGAATTCGGGTAATAGCTCTTGTATCGTTTCCCTTCTGTAAGACTTTGCTTATATTATACAAGTGTCTGTCATTATCTCAGCTGAGCATATTTACACTAAGTGGGAAGTGTGAATTATTAGAGCGGTTGATTAAGTTCATTTGGTTCTGAATTTGGGTTCATTCTCATATGCTTAGAATAGCCTAAGTATTGAACTTGGATTGCCTTCCTAGGATCCGGCGAGGAGTGATCGGATTTAATAGCAGACGTGGTGTCTGAGATTATATCTGACTTGGTTTACACCCATTCCAACGTACTTTGTGGTAGGTGGTAGGTGGTGACAGTCCCTATCCATCCGAGATTTATCTCACGCGTAATCCACTGCGTTAGGAATTGGACCAGTAGGGTCCAATCGGGGGTGGTCATAGCCATTCGGTGTTCATAACTGATAGCGGGTGGTAGTGAATCAGTCGTGCTCTGAAGAAGTTCTTAAAACAAACCTCCAAACTCATATCTGCTAGCTCAACCTGATAATTGATTGCACCATTAAGGAACTTTATACTCTTCTCGTTGTCCTCCCAATTATCTGCCTAACTTATCTTTTATCTTTTATACTCCTGTAGCCACTAAGCCATCCAAGAGCCGAAATCCTTTGTGGGCGCGAACCTTGTCGCTTAAGCCTACGAACTTCCCGCCCGTTGAGCTTATGTTTGACGCCAAATAGTTCTAAATATTTAAAAATATCTTTGTTCGGGCAGTGTAGCAGCAATAGAGGGTTTTGTGGGTGTTGGCCGAGATGGGGCAACTAGGCCCAGACAGTCCGGCCCAAGTGGCCCGGTCTCGGCCTCGGTGTCAGTTCTGTGGTATTTCGTATTGTTTACGGCCTTCCCGTGCTCGGATTAAAAATATCGAAACATGAAATTTGTAGAGAATTCCGAGACGCATCTTTTTTGTGATGACAAGTTGTTCATTTGAGTAACGAAGAAAATCATATAAATTCAGGAAGCTTTCAGCTGGCAGTAAGCGACCTGGGGGCCTTGGGAGGCCAGAATGTCTGGACCAAGGCATGCCGTCTGAAGCACTGTTAAAGTGATGCCTTTGGCTGGACTGTCCGTCCTTGGTGTCCGGACTGTCCGGCCCAAGTTGTCTCCTCTCTTCCTTGAAATTGTTTTTTACAGAGAGCGCATGCCTTCGGCCAGACTGTCCGGCCTTGTTGTCCTAACTGTCCAACCCTCGTTGTCTCCTCTCTGTCTCGAAATTCTTTTATTACAAAGAGTGCATGCTTTCGTCCGGCCTGTCCGGGGTTTATCCGGGTATTGTCCGGCCTAAGGTATGGAACTAGATCTGAGGATTACTTATTTAGGGTTCCAAAGTGGGGATTTCGTGGAGTAGTATATAAAGGCATTTTCTGCTCAAGGGAGGGTTGAGAGACTCATTTCACAACCCTAGCCACCCATCCCAAGTGAGAGAGGGCTCTCCTATGGTGCTCCTCCTTCCAGGGGTCTCCATGAGTGCTTGAGAGAAGGAGAAGGAGTGAGAGAGAGAAGAAGAAAGGAAGAAGCAGGTGAGAAGCCCCCTACCTCCTCTCCATCCATCCCCACGGTGTGTGCCTCTCCCATGTAGCCTTTGGTCTAGGGTCTCCATGGTTGTGAGAGGTGTGGTGAGGTGATTGGTCTCCGGTCTTGTGTTATTTGGGACTCTACTTCCGGAAGGAGATCGACGCCAAGCCTTCGTCTACAACAACTCAATATACTACACTAATGAAGCCCTTCAGTTGAACCGGAGTCCACCTCCTTGTGTGGGGTGTATTGCTTGGAGAAAAAACCCTTCGGTGGTGCGAGGCCGGTCGGTGACCCTTCGACGGTGCCGGTGAAAAAATCCTCCCTTATGACCCGTCGGTGGTGCGAGGCCTGTCGGTGACCCTTCGATAGTGCCAGTGAAGAAATCCTTCTTGTGGCCATTCGGAGGTGTGAGAAGGTCGGTGACCCTTTGGTGGTGCCGATGTGGTGTGTGAGGTCTTACCACCTGTGGGAAGAGCTCGCTGCTTGTACGGGTTTGGAGTTCGCCCACCATTCATTGGTGAAGAGCTTCCACTAGTGGATCGGGCAAAAAAGATGAGAGAGACCATGGCTTTCCCGTGTGAAAGTTTGCCTAACGGTGAGTAGGAGCTTGCTCCAAACATCTGGAAATGCACGGTTGTATCTTGTCTCCATTTCTTTACATTTCCGCACCTTTACTTTTACGCATATCTTTTGTTTGATCAACTACCTAGCTAGAACTTCACTCGTACTCGCTTCCGCTAACTGGCATCATAGGCTCAACCGATTACTAACCACTAGCGCAACCAAAGCCAGAATTAAAAAATTGAAAAAGCCGATTCACCCGCACACTCGGCCTGAGATCCCTTCAAGTGGTATCAGAGCCAGGTTCTCGAGGTTAAGCTTCACCACTTTTGAGATGGCTGATCGAGGTAGTGTTGCAGGTAATAGAATTCCTTTGTTCGATGGAACACACTTTGCTTACTGGAAATTGCGCATGGCTGCTTATCTTAGATCACTAGGATATGATGATTGGCTTGCCACAGAAAAACCTTTTGGCTTGGAAATTGATAAAAACTGCTGGTCCCACTCCCGATCAAATCAAGAAACTAGACTTTGACGCTAAGGCGGTCAATGCTCTATTCTCGGGTTTAAGTATAGAGAACTTTGAGTGAGTTAGCAATCTCATTACTGCTAATGACATTTGAACCAGTCTGATTGAGATTCACGAGGGTACTTCCTCTGTGAAAGAAGAAAGGCTTGTTGTTGTGAAAGAAAAATTTGATCAATTTAAAATGCTGCCAAATGAAACTACTAAGGACATGTTTTTTAGGCTTAACCCAATTATTAATGAGCTGTAAGGGCTCGGTGATTCTTTGGGGAATGTTGATGTGTGCATGAAGATGATGAGGGTTCTTCCAAGGTAGGAGTACAGAGATATTATCACCTACATCTCAAACTTAGGTGATTTGAAAACCATAGCTACCTCGGCCCTGCTTGGCAAGCTCTCCTCTCATGAGATGATGATGAAGGAAGAAGAAGACACAATCATGCCTCCAAAGAACCATGTTATTGCACTAAACACAAAGGGTTCAAGAGCAACATCAGTTGCTAAGAAGGAAGGACAAAGCTTGGGTGACCTTGGATGAGTTCGCCCTGTTTATGAGAAACACCAACAAGCTGATGGGCAATCAATTCCGTGGAGATGGAAGAAGGTCGAGCAAAATCCCATTCTCCTCTCTCCAGTGATACAACTGTGATGAGAAGGGTCACATCTCATCGGTGTGCCCCAAGAAAGGGAAATCAAAGCACAAGGAAAGAGGTAAGGGCAAGGAGGATGATGAGAAAGGAAGATACAAGGGCAAGGACAAGAGTAAGAACTTCATCAAGTCTGGAATGAAGTCACGCTCTGATGAAGGTAAGAAATTGGCCTTTGTTGGAGAATGGGTGACAGATGACAGTGTAAACGACTCTGACGCTGACTCCAATGGTGAAGAAGATAAAGAGTCAAGAGAAGAGGGACTTGCTGGCCTAGCAGTAGCACAATCTGTCCCTTCTCCACTAGCATTCTCTGCAAGATGCTTTGTGGTTGTCTCTCAAGAAAAACAAGAGCGAGCATGGTATTCTGATGATGAGGATTCCGCCACTTCGACTCCCGCGTGCACTCCAAAGTACTTGATGGCCAGACCTACTGAAGTTGAGGTAAGTGACTTTGACTCAGAATATGATTCTGATGAGATGAATCAACTCTTGACTGCTCATTTGAAGCAAGCCATGGATTAACTTGAAAAATTTGTGTTGAGATGTGATTTGGTCCAAAAATCTATTGATGCTTTGACTGCCAAACATGAGTTCTTAGAAACTGAGCATGATCTTACACTAGGATCTAGTAAAGACATGTCTAAGAGACCTAATATGCTTGAGAAAGAAAATAGGGTTTTGAATGATTCCCTATACATCCAACTTGAGACATATCATGAGCTTAGGAAAAAAATGAATTGTTAGTTGTCAAAACTGCTTCATCTGATGCATTGCTTATTGTCATTCCTATTGATGCTTATCCCACTGTTGTTACATCTTCTACTACCATCACTCCTGTTAGTGTTAATTTCTCCACTGAATGTGCCATGATTTATGATGACACCAAGCATAACATATCTACTAGCTGCAAGGATTTGGTTGGCTTGACTTTGGTTGCTTCTAGCTTTAATGGTTATTCTAGCAATGCTTATGTGTGCACTCCTGATAGTTGTAAATTTGCATTGGGTGCTAGCGAACTAGCTGTTGAAAATACTAAACTTAAGGCTAAGCTAGAGAAATTTGATTAAGGCCTTGTAAAGTGTTTTGAGGGAAGTTTTGTCTTAAACAAGATACTTGAGGAACAATGGAAACCGGCCTAAAAGGGCGGCTTGGGTTTCACCCCTAAGAAATCAAAGGGGAAGAATAAGAAAGGTTCTCAAGTATCTTCCAAAGCTCCCAAGAACAACAATCACTCTGACAACTCTAGGAATAAAAATATGAACACTAGGAACATGGCTCTTAGGAATTTTAATGGACACAACCCTTGGCAAGAATCACCTAGGCACTATAACTCCACTTGGTAACATAGGATCAACACCGATTGGCAATATGCTCCTAGGAGCCAAAGATAATGGAATGATCCTTCTATGCAAGGCAAAATTTGCTATGGCTTTAATAACATTGGTGCAGCTAGACTCAACTCCTACAGTAGGCCACTCCATCCTATGAAGCAGAAATGGAACACTCCCAATCCCAAACTTCCTAAGGCACATGTTGAGATATTTGATAGCTACTCGATTAGGAAGAATGAGCGTGGAATATTGATTGCTAAGTACATTGGCATGGAATCTCAGAATGAGGACAAGGCACAAATTTGTGTGACTAAATCTCTTGTTGCTTGCTTTGCAACCGATTTGAAAGCTAACCCTTTGGGACCCATTAATTGTTAGGAAAATATCACTGTTGCCATTATAACTCGCCCCTGACCGCGCTTGCCATTTTTAAAAGGCCTCAATTAGTGTTGTTGCCATTTTAGTCGTTCGTCCCTTTCATACGTGCCATTATGGGCGTTTTCTCACCGCGAGCCAAACGAATATGCGAGAAAATACGGAAATACGGTCTGACGGGTGGGACCCACCCATCAGACCTCACTTAAACCCCCCAGGATCAACCCGACCACGTCGCGCCCCCCTCAAAAATCCCAAATTGACGCACGAGCTAGGGTCCCCCCTCCCAAATTGACGCGCGAGCTAGGGTTCCTCCTTTCCCCCAAATCGAGGGTGATTTCTAGGGTTCCTCCCCAAATCGATCCGCCCAATTCGTCGCCTCTCCCCAAATAGACGCGGGCAAGCAAGCTGTGGAAGTTTGCCATTCTCTTCATCGAAGACGACAGGGAGATCAGAGGTGCTACTCGTTGATTGCCCAAATTGCAAAATTCCTGTTGTGAAGCTACGGAGCAAGAGTGATGAGAATCCAGAAGGATTTTCTTCAAAAGTCGCAACAATGTTCGGGTAAGTGGGTCAATTTGAAGCTTGCTTTTCGAAATTTTATCGAGCTGTTCTTTCTTTTGTGTGATAGAATGATTCGAGATGCTATTTCTTCATGTGGGAGGAGGAATACGAGGACTATTTATGCTGAAGTTTAAAGTACGCCCTGAACAAAGGAAGAAGGATGAAAAGCAAACAATTAGTTCAGAGGTGAAGAAGGATGGTGAGATGAAGAGTAATGGTGAGATGAACAAGAGTGAACAAAAGCAGAATGTGAAGAAGAGGGATGAGCTTCGGAAGCTGACACAATTGAAGCTACATGTAGCCATGTTGAACATTATTTTAGTTGTAGGCCTTTCTGTGATTATTGTTGAACTCGCAATAATCATAGCCATGTTGAATGATTGATGTAGCTCAGGCACTTTCTGTAGTCAACAATGTGATGTGTATTTAGTTAGCATTCTCATGTAATCAGGCTAATGATGTAATCATTCAGAAAACATTCTCAGATGTTAACTATCAGTTTATGTCAAATTGATGGAATGAAATTGGAGAACAATGTTTGCTGCATTTGAACAAGACATGTGCCGAGAATGTGTTTGTTGCATTTGAACAAGACATGTACTGATAAGAGTTTGACATAAGAACATGCACTTGGCCCATCATGAGTTATGTCGCTTAGTGTTTGCTTAATCATGATCTAGTACACAAGACACATGGTCAGATGCCATGCCCAAAAGGAGTACAAAAGGACACATGGTTAGATGCAACACTACTCCTGATTCCTCAACCAATCTGACAACTTCCTTTTGGCTGGAGTAGCTCTTTTGGTTGATGTAGCATCTTTGGATGCAGATCTTATCACTCTCTTGTTTGGAGTAGCTTCATCTTGGGATGCAGATCTTGTCAATCTTTTGCTTGGAGTAGCATTTTGTACTGATTTCTTACTTGGCCTTCCAAGCTTCTTGGGTGGTGCTGCTTGCTGCTCTGCTGGTTTCTTCCTTGGCCTTCCTAGCTTCTTGGGTGGTGATGCTTGTTGCTTTGATGGGTTCTTCCTTGGCCTCCCATGTTTCTTCAGTGGTGCTCCTTTCTTGCTCTTACCTGGCTTCTGTGCCCTTTTGTTGCATACCATAGAGTGTCATAGTACCATACAGAAGGTAAAAACAGCTGTAAGGAAATATTTATATCATAATGTTATAGTACCTGACAGGTGGATCAAGTGTTGTTGTATCCTCCTGCACAATTGGTAGTTTACAACCTTTAGCAAAGTGACCATATCTCCTGCATCTCTTGCATTGCACCTGTCTTCTACCTGCATCCCAAAATCCTCTATACCTTTGCTTCTTGCGTCTGCCAGCAACATTTTTCTCCTATATGGGAGGATGAGCTGTGAAACCGAGGTCCACAACAGTCCACTTAGATTTATCAGGCAAAGTAGGTATGACACTAGTGTATGCAACCCTAAATTTGTGCACACTGTAGTATTCATGGACATAGTTTTCTATATCTGTTCCTCTCATAGAACAGATGAAAGCAATTGCATGCATGCAAGGCTTTCCTGAAACATGCCACTGTCTACATGAGCACTTGCCCTCCTCAAGTTTCACATTGTGTCACCTGCTCACACCAACACCATCCACCAGAGTAACCTCTGCCTCTTGATGATTTGTCCTTTCAATGTGATTAGGGCCTATTGCCTTGCTTGCATTGTGTCGACGATTGGGATATCGACCCAAGTCAACCAAGGTTCTTCAAAGAGGAGATAGGAGACACGCCGAACAACCACGAACAGCAACGAACAGGAGACAGGGGTTTTTATCCTGGTTCAGGCCTCTCGGGAGAGATAATAGCCCTACGTCCAGCCTTTCTTTATATCAAAGAGGATTACAAGGTGGAACTCGGCGAGATCAGCAGGTCTCGGCGAGTAATGTGTGTACAGAGAGTAGTATGCGATGATCTCGTGTCGTCCGATGATCTTGCACGTGCCCTCTACACGCCGTAGGGGCTCGGTTTATATAGTGCTGAACAACCGACCTACCAAGGGATAATCGGGCCGGGCTAACTACGAGATCGTAACGAACTTATATACATGCCAAATACATCCCGAGGTAGATAAGGTATACTCCAATTCTTGGGGATCACGACTCCTATTCCAATCCGGGAAACCAACGTCCGGGTCTTCACGTAGCCGTGCAGGACTCTTGTTCGAGACGGACTCAAACACGATTCCTTGGCCACTACGCACCACGCCAGCCAGGAAGCTGTTCGGCAAGATGCATATGGGCCAGATAGAACCTTCCAGGGAGCTGGGCCCTGGTAGGCTGTTTGATCGGGCCGTCAGGGAGTGGGCCATGGCAATGGGCCGTAATTTAATCCCCGACACATTGTATAGCTCTTTGATAACAGAAGGCAAGAAATCACCCTGCAAGTTTCTTCCTATTTCCCTCTTCACATCAAACTTCTGCATTACCAACTGCCTCAGTCTGTCGAACAACTCATGTAAGTTCAAAGACTTGATAGACTTGATCTAATTGTTGAAACTCTCTGAGATGTTATTAGTGAGATAATCCACCTTGTTTGCTTTTGAGAATCTACTCCTGTACCATATACCTTTATGGTGCTCTTCAAGATACTTGACTGCCTCACGAGAGTGCTCCCTAATTTCTTTGATGTGATAATTGAAGCCAATAGTTGTGTAAGCCCTTATTGTAGGGTACAAATGGGCTGTATACACACTACCATGATATTTCTTCATAAAATTGGTGTACGAGTGCCTCATGCACTTCCTATGTTCTGCATATGGATACACCCTACTGATAGCAGTTTGCAAACCCTTTCAGGCATCACTGGATATGACCATGCCATCAGGACACACAACTGATCTATAGAGATTTGTAAAAAACTACTCCCAATTGGCTTTTGTCTCTGACTCAAATACCCCAAATGCCACATAGTAAAGCCAGTTATGCCCATCTACACTAGTTGCTGAGGCCAGCTGACCTTTAAACTGACCAGTGAGAAATGTGGAGTCTAGAGCTACATAGGGTCTATAACCATTTAAAAAGCTATCTATGCATGGCTTCAATGCAACAAACATTCTAGAGAAATGCATATCATTATCAATCTTCTTAAGTTCAATGTTTACAATAGAACCTAGGCTCCTAGATTCTATCTCTGCCTTCCAGTTGAATAGCAACTGGAAGGACTCCTCATATGATCCATGTATCTCATCTAGTGCAATCCTTAAACCTCTTCAAGCCTTACCATACCTGAGCTTGATCTTGTACTCATCATGGATTTTCTTCTTTGCATCATTTGTTGTTCTGGAAGGATCACTGCTCAACCAGCCTTTTAGTCTGTCAGCAATCCAATACTGAGAAGCTATCCTCCCTTCCACAAGCTTTGTTGTTGGGCAGGTGTGCTCTTCTATCAGTGTCTTGATCTGCAATGACATGACAAATACATTGTGTTAGTGCTATAAAACATGTAAATTCACACATGAAAGACAGTGTCGACGGTTGAGATATCGATCTCAAGTCAACTAAGGTTCTTAAGAAGGGGAGATAGGAGACACGCCGAACAGAGCGAACAGCAATCAACGAGCAACAGGGAGACACAGGGTTTTTATCCTGGTTCGGGCCTCTCGAAGAGATAATAGCCCTACGTCCAGCCTTTCTTTTATGTAAGAGAGGATTACAAAGGGGAAGCTCGACGAGATGAACAAGTCTCGGAGAGAATATGAGTATGCAAGAAGTATTATGCAAGGACCTCGTGCCCTCTACACGCCGTAGGGGCTCGGTTTATATAGTGTTGATGAACCGGCCTACCGAGGGATAATATGGCCGGGCTAACTACTAGATCACAACGAACTCATACATGCCAAATACATCCCGAGGTAGATAAGGCAAACTCCAATTCTTGGGGATCACGACTCCTATTCCAATCCGGGAAACCACGTCTGGGTCTTCACGTAGCCGTGCAGATCTCTGTTCGAGTCGGACTCGAACACGAGGCCTAGGCCGTTACGCACCACGCCAGCCAGGAGGCTGTTCGGCAGGACGCACACGGGCCTGATAGAATCTTCCAGGGAGCTAGGCCCTGATAGGCTGTTCGATTGGGCCGTCAGGGAGTGGACCATGGCAATAGGCCGTTATTTTATCCCCGACAGCTAGCCCCCGAGACTCAAGTGGAAGGACTCACTAGAGTGGGGTTATCCTCTTGAGACTCTAAGCCACGAAGAGGGAAATCTTGCTGCTACGAAGACGTGCAACAGGTGACCGAACAGGTTGCGACACCACCGAACAAGACTTGCTCGGGACCGGACAAACCTGATCAGCGCCGAGCAACTCCATTGTGTCGTATAGGGAACGACTTCCGTCCGAGCAGAGCGCTCAGCCCTCAGTGCGGACACTGGAAAAAATAGCCATTGGCGGATTCCAACGGTAACTTCGCTGCGCAGTGAAAACAGGCGACCGTTTTTACCTAGCAGTTGTAGTAAAAAACTAGCCGTTCCGTGGCAAAGATCCGTTGCAGAGCTGCTCGTCTGGGTCTATAAAAGCACCCAAGCAGCCCGCGGCTCGCCACTTCCGCTCTCATGCACCTTTCCCTCCCAAGCCCTAATTCCAGCCGCGCTGAGCATCAAACAGCCAAACTCCGCCCCCAAAACTGCTCGTCCAACCTGGGGATTGCTATGGCCAGATTCTTAGCCACTAGCTTGACCGAGGAAGACTTGAAGATCTGGGAGGAGAAGGGCCACATCGACGCCGGTAGCTGGAGGCTGCCAGGGGAGGAGGAAACTTCGGAACCGCTCGAAGGAGAGTTCGTCAACTTCGAACAGTTTGCACTATTCGGGTTGAGGTCTCCCGAAAACGACTTCGTGGAGGCCTTCTTGAACATAAGCGGGTTGGAGGTCGCAAATCTGAACCCCAACTCGATCCTCCAGATGGCTGTCTTCGCACACCTGTACGTGCGAGGGCTACCTGGGAGTTGATCCACCGGTGGGGCTGTTCCTCCACTATTATACAGTGACGAGGAGCAGCTCCGTCGCTTCGGCGCTCGGGTGCTACTACCTCAAGCTCCGGGCCACCG